>CM075872.1:35056767-35577744 GCA_038021265.1 Cyprinella venusta | reverse complement strand
TGGTAACACTGTCGTTTTTGGCCAAAATTTTGACCCCCTCCGATCTTCTTGAAACTCTGGATTCTGACAGAGGGCCACGAGACTTCGACCAGCGCGCAAAAATGGAGGCTCTAGACCCTTCCAGAGCCGAGATATCGGATGTCAAAATTTTGACCTGAAAAAAAAACATAAGGGGTAACACTGTCGTTTTTGGCCGAAATTTTGACCCCCTCCGATCTTCTTGAAACTCTGGATTCTGACAGAGGGCCACGAGACTTCGACCAGCGCGCAAAAATGGAGGCTCTAGACCCTTCCAGAGCCGAGATATCGGATGTCAAAGTTTTTTCTTGAAAAAAAAAACATAAGGGGTAACACTGTCGTTTTTGGCCGAAATTTTGACCCCCTCCGATCTTCTTGAAACTCTGGATTCTGACAGAGGGCCACGAGACTTCGACCAGCGCGCAAAAATGGAGGCTCTAGACCCTTCCAGAGCCGAGATATCGGATGTCAAAGTTTTGACCTGAAAAAAAAACATAAGGGGTAACATTGTCGTTTTTGGCCGAAATTTTGACCCCCTCCGATCTTCTTGAAACTCTGGATTCTGACAGAGGGCCACGAGACTTCGACCAGCGCGCAAAAATGGAGGCTCTAGACCCTTCAGACCCGAGATATCGGATGTCAAAGTTTTGACCTGAAAAAAAAACATAAGGGGAAACACTGTCGTTTTTGGCCGAAATTTTGACCCCCTCCGATCTTCTTGAAACTCTGGATTCTGACAGAGGGCCACGAGACTTCGACCAGCGTGCAAAAATGGAGGCTCTAGACCCTTCCAGAGCCGAGATATCGGATGTCAAAGTTTTGACCTGAAAAAAAAACATAAGGGGTAACACTGTCGTTTTTGGCCGAAATTTTGACCCCCTCCGATGTTCTTGAAACTCTGGATTCTGACAGAGGGCCACGAGACTTCGACCAGCGCGCAAAAATGGAGGCTCTAGACCCTTCCAGAGCCGAGATATCGGATGTCAAAGTTTTGACCTGAAAAAAAACATAAGGGGTAACACTGTCGTTTTTGGCCGAAATTTTGACCCCCTCCGATCTTCTTGAAACTCTGGATTCTGTCAGAGGGCCACAAGACTTCGACCAGCGCGCAAAAATGGAGGCTCTAGACCCTTCCAGAGCCAAGATATCGGATGTCAAAGTTTTGACCTGAAAAAAAAACATAAGGGGTAACACTGTCGTTTTTTGCCGAAATTTTGACCCCCTCCGATCTTCTTGAAACTCTGGATTCTGACAGAGGGCCACGAGACTTCGACCAGCGCGCAAAAATGGAGGCTCTAGACCCTTCCAGAGCCGAGATATCGGATGTCAAAGTTTTGACCTGAAAAAAAAACATAAGGGGTAACACTGTCGTTTTTGGCCGAAATTTTGACCCCCTCCGATCTTCTTGAAACTCTGGATTCTGACAGAGGGCCACGAGACTTCGACCAGCGCGCAAAAATGGAGGCTCTAGACCCTTCCAGAGCCGAGATATCGGATGTCAAAGTTTTGACCTGAAAAAAAACATAAGGGGTAACACTGTCGTTTTTGGCCGAAATTTTGACCCCCTCCGATCTTCTTGAAACTCTGGATTCTGACAGAGGGCCACGAGACTTCGACCAGCGCGCAAAAATTGAGGCTCTAGACCCTTCCAGAGCCGAGATATCGGATGTCAAAGTTTTGACCTGAAAAAAAAACATAAGGGGTAACACTGTCGTTTTTGGCCGAAATTTTGACCCCCTCCGATCTTCTTGAAACTCTGGATTCTGACAGAGGGCCACGAGACTTCGACCAGCGCGCAAAAATGGAGGCTCTAGACCCTTCCAGAGCCGAGATATCGGATGTCAAAGTTTTGACCTGAAAAAAAAACATAAGGGGTAACACTGTCGTTTTTGGCCGAAATTTTGACCCCCTCCGATCTTCTTGAAACTCTGGATTCTGACAGAGGGCCACGAGACTTCGACCAACGCGCAAAAATGGAGGCTCTAGACCCTTCCAGAGCCGAGATATCGGATGTCAAAGTTTTGACCCGAAAAAAAAAACATAAGGGGTAACACTGTCGTTTTTGGCCGAAATTTTGACCCCCTCCGATCTTCTTGAAACTCTGGATTCTGACAGGGGGCCACGAGACTTCGACCAGCGCGTAAAAATGGAGGCTCTAGACCCTTCCAGAGCCGAGATATCGGATGTCAAAGTTTTGACCTGAAAAAAAAAAAACATAAGGGGTAACACTGTCGTTTTTGGCCAAAATTTTGACCCCCTCCGATCTTCTTGAAACTCTGGATTCTGACAGAGGGCCACGAGACTTCGACCAGCGCGCAAAAATGGAGGCTCTAGACCCTTCCAGAGCCGAGATATCGGACGTCAAAGTTTTGACCTGAAAAAAAAAAACATAAGGGGTAACACTGTCGTTTTTGGCCAAAATTTTGACCCCCGCCAATCTTCTTGAAACTCTGGATTCTGACAGAGGGCCACGAGACTTCGACCAGCGTGCAAAAATGGAGGCTCTAGACCCTTCCAGAGCCGAGATATCGGATGTCAAAGTTTTGACCTGAAAAAAAAACATAAGGGGTAACACTGTCGTTTTTGGCCGAAATTTTGACCCCCTCCGATCTTCTTGAAACTCTGGATTCTGACAGAGGGCCACGAGACTTCGACCAGCGTGCAAAAATGGAGGCTCTAGACCCTTCCAGAGCCGAGATATCGGATGTCAAAGTTTTGACCTGAAAAAAAAAAACATAAGGGGTAACACTGTCGTTTTTGGCCGAAATTTTGACCCCCTCCGATCTTCTTGAAACTCTGGATTCTGACAGAGGGCCACGAGACTTCGACCAGCGCGCAAAAATGGAGGCTCTAGACCCTTCCAGAGCCGAGATATCGGATGTCAAAGTTTTGACCTGAAAAAAAAACATAAGGGGTAACACTGTCGTTTTTGGCCGAAATTTTGACCCCCACCAATCTTCTTGAAACTCTGGATTCTGACAGAGGGCCACGAGACTTCGATCAGCGCGCAAAAATGGAGGCTCTAGACCCTTCCAGAGCCGAGATATTGGATGTCAAAGTTTTGACCTGAAAAAAAACACAAGGGGTAACACTGTCGTTTTTTACCGAAATTTTGACCCCCTCCGATCTTCTTGAAACTCTGGATTCTGACAGAGGGCCACGAGACTTCGACCAGCGCGCAAAAATGGAGGCTCTAGACCCTTCCAGAGCCGAGATATCGGATGTCAAAGTTTTGACTCGAAAAAAAAACATAAGGGGTAACACTGTCGTTTTTGGCCGAAATTTTGACCCCCTCCGATCTTCTTGAAACTCTGGATTCTGACAGAGGGCCACGAGACTTCGACCAGCGCGCAAAAATGGAGGCTCTAGACCCTTCCAGAACCGAGATATCGGATGTCAAAGTTTTGACCTGAAAAAAAAAAACATAAGGGGTAACACTGTCGTTTTTGGCCGAAATTTTGACCCCCTCCGATCTTCTTGAAACTCTGGATTCTGACAGAGGGCCACGAGACTTCGACTAGCGCGCAAAAATGGAGGCTCTAGACCCTTCCAGAGCCGAGATATCGGATGTCAAAGTTTTGACCTGAAAAAAAAACATAAGGGGTAACACTGTCGTTTTTGGCCGAAATTTTGACCCCCTCCGATCTTCTTGAAACTCTGGATTCTGACAGAGGGCCACGAGACTTCAACCAGCGTGCAAAAATGGAGGCTCTAGACCCTTCCAGAGCCGAGATATCGGATGTCAAAGTTTTGACCTGAAAAAAAAACATAAGGGGTAACACTGTCGTTTTTGGCCGAAATTTTGACCCCCTCCGATCTTCTTGAAACTCTGGATTCTGACAGAGGGCCACGAGACTTCGACCAGCGTGCAAAAATGGAGGCTCTAGACCCTTCCAGAGCCGAGATATCGGATGTCAAAGTTTTGACCTGAAAAAAAAACATAAGGGGTAACACTGTCGTTTTTGGCCGAAATTTTGACCCCCTCCGATCTTCTTGAAACTCTGGATTCTGACAGAGGGCCACGAGACTTCGACCAGCGCGCAAAAATGGAGGCTCTAGACCCTTCCAGAGCCGAGATATCGGATGTCAAAGTTTTGACCTGAAAAAAAAAAAACATAAGGGGTAACACTGTCGTTTTTGGCCAAAATTTTGACCCCCTCCGATCTTCTTGAAACTCTGGATTCTGACAGAGGGCCGCGAGACTTCGACCAGCGCACAAAAATGGAGGCTCTAGACCCTTCCAGAGCCGAGATATCGGATGTCAAAGTTTTGACCTGAAAAAAAAAACATAAGGGGTAACACTGTCGTTTTTGGCCGAAATTATGACCACCTCCGATCTTCTTGAAACTCTGGATTCTGACAGAGGGCCACGAGACTTCGACCAGCGCGCAAAAATGGAGGCTCTAGACCCTTCCAGAGCCGAGATATCAGATGTCAAAGTTTTGACCTGAAAAAAAAACATAAGGGGTAACACTGTCGTTTTTGGCCGAAATTTTGACCCCCTCCGATCTTCTTGAAACTCTGGATTCTGACAGAGGGCCACGAGACTTCGACCAGCGCGCAAAAATGGAGGCTCTAGACCCTTCCAGAGCCGAGATATCGGATGTCAAAGTTTTGACCCGAAAAAAAAACATAAGGGGTAACACTGTCGTTTTTGGCCGAAATTTTGACGCCCTCCGATCTTCTTGAAACTCTGGATTCTGACAGAGGGCCACGAGACTTCGACCAGCGCGCAAAAATGGAGGCTCTAGACCCTTCCAGAGCCGAGATATCGGATGTCAAAGTTTTGACCCCAAAAAAAAAACATAAGGGGTAACACTGTCGTTTTTGGCCGAAATTTTGACCCCCGCCAATCTTCTTGAAACTCTGGATTCTGACAGAGGGCCACGAGACTTCGACCAGCGCGCAAAAATGGAGGCTCTAGACCCTTCCAGAGCCGAGATATCGGATGTCAAAGTTTTGACCTGAAAAAAAAACATAAGGGGTAACACTGTCGTTTTTGGCCAAAATTTTGACCCCCTCCGATCTTCTTGAAACTCTGGATTCTGACAGAGGGCCACGAGACTTCGACCAGCGCGCAAAAATGGCGGCTCTAGACCCTTCCAGAGCCGAGATATCGGATGTCAAAGTTTTGACCTGAAAAAAAAAACATAAGGGGTAACACTGTCGTTTTTGGCCGAAATTTTGACCCCCTCCGATCTTCTTGAAACTCTGGATTCTGACAGAGGGCCACGAGACTTCGACCAGCGTGCAAAAATGGAGGCTCTAGACCCTTCCAGAGCCGAGATATCGGATGTCAAAGTTTTGACCTGAAAAAAAAACATAAGGGGTAACACTGTTGTTTTTGGCCGAAATTTTGACCCCCTCCGATCTTCTTGAAACTCTGGATTCTGACAGAGGGCCACGAGACTTCGACCAGCGCGCAAAAATGGAGGCTCTAGACCCTTCCAGAGCCGAGATATCGGATGTCAAAATTTTGACCTGAAAAAAAAAACATAAGGGGTAACACTGTCGTTTTTGGCCGAAATTTTGACCCCCTCCGATCTTCTTGAAACTCTGGATTCTGACAGAGGGCCACGAGACTTCGACCAGCGCGCAAAAATGGAGGCTCTAGACCCTTCCAGAGCCGAGATATCGGATGTCAAAGTTTTGTCTTGAAAAAAAAAACACAAGGGGTAACACTGTCGTTTTTGGCCAAAATTTTGAGCCCCTCCGATCTTCTTGAAACTCTGGATTCTGACAGAGGGCCACGAGACTTCGACCAGCGCGCAAAAATGGAGGCTCTAGACCCTTCCAGAGCCGAGATATCGGATGTCAAAGTTTTGACCTGAAAAAAAAACATAAGGGGTAACACTGTCGTTTTTGGCCGAAATTTTGACCCCCGCCAATCTTCTTGAAACTCTGGATTGTGACAGAGGGCCACGAGACTTCGACCAGCGTGCAAAAATGGAGGCTCTAGACCCTTCCAGAGCCGAGATATCGGATGTCAAAGTTTTGACCTGAAAAAAAAACATAAGGGGTAACATTGTCGTTTTTGGCCGAAATTTTGACCCCCTCCGATCTTCTTGAAACTCTGGATTCTGACAGAGGGCCACGAGACTTCGACCAGCGCGCAAAAATGGAGGCTCTAGACCCTTCCAGAGCCGAGATATCGGATGTCAAAGTTTTGACCTGAAAAAAAAACATAAGGGGTAACACTGTCGTTTTTGGCCGAAATTTTGACCCCCTCCGATCTTCTTGAAACTCTGGATTCTGACAGAGGGCCACGAGACTTCGACCAGCGCGCAAAAATGGGGGCTCTAGACCCTTCCAGAGCCGAGATATCGGATGTCAAAGTTTTGACCCGAAAAAAAAAACATAAGGGGTAACACTGTCGCTTTTGGCCCAAATTTTGACCCCCTCCGATCTTCTTGAAACTCTGGATTCTGACAGAGGGCCACGAGACTTCGACCAGCGCGCAAAAATGGAGGCTCTAGACCCTTCCAGAGCCGAGATATCGGACGTCAAAGTTTTGACCTGAAAAAAAAAACATAAGGGGTAACACTGTCGTTTTTGGCCGAAATTTTGACCCCCTCCGATCTTCTTGAAACTCTGGATTCTGACAGAGGGCCACAAGACTTCGACCAGCGCGCAAAAATGGAGGCTCTAGACCTTTCCAGAGCCGAGATATCGGATGTCAAAGTTTTGACCCGAAAAAAAAAACATAAGGGGTAACACTGTCGTTTTTGGCCGAAATTTTGACCCCCTCCGATCTTCTTGAAACTCTGGATTCTGACACAGGGCCACGAGACTTCGACCAGCGCGCAAAAATGGAGGCTCTAGACCCTTCCAGAGCCGAGATATCGGATGTCAAAGTTTTGACCTGAAAAAAAAAACATAAGGGGTAACACTGTCGTTTTTGGCCGAAATTTTGACCCCCTCCGATCTTCTTGAAACTCTGGATTCTGACAGAGGGCCACGAGACTTCGACCAGCGCGCAAAAATGGAGGCTCTAGACCCTTCCAGAGCCGAGATATCGGATGTCGAAGTTTTGACCTGAAAAAAAAAACATAAGGGGTAACACTGTCGTTTTTGGCCAAAATTTTTACCCCCTCCGATCTTCTTGAAACTCTGGATTCTGACAGAGGGCCACGAGACTTCGACCAGCGCGCAAAAATGGAGGCTCTAGACCCTTCCAGAGCCGAGATATCGGATGTCAAAGTTTTGTCTTGAAAAAAAAAACATAAGGGGTAACACTGTCATTTTTGGCCGAAATTTTGACCCCCTCCGATCTTCTTGAAACTCTGGATTCTGACAGAGGGCCACGAGACTTCGACCAGCGCGCAAAAATGGAGGCTCTAGACCCTTCCAGAGCCGAGATATCGGATGTCAAAGTTTTGACCTGAAAAAAAAACATAAGGGGTAACACTGTCGTTTTTGGCCGAAATTTTGACCCCCTCCGATCTTCTTGAAACTCTGGATTCTGACAGAGGGCCACGAGACTTCGACCAGCGCGCAAAAATGGAGGCTCTAGACCCTTCCAGAGCCGAGATATCGGATGTCAAAGTTTTGACCTGAAAAAAAAACATAAGGGGTAACACTGTCGTTTTTGGCCGAAATTTTGACCCCCTCCGATCTTCTTGAAACTCTGGATTCTGACAGAGGGCCACGAGACTTCGACCAGCGAGCAAAAATGGAGGCTCTAGACCCTTCCAGAGCCGAGATATCGGATGTCAAAGTGTTGACCCGAAAAAAAAACATAAGGGGTAACACTGTCGTTTTTGGCCGAAATTTTGACCCCCTCCGATCTTCTTGAAACTCTGGATTCTGACAGAGGGCCACGAGACTTCGACCAGCGCGCAAAAATGGAGGCTCTAGACCCTTCCAGAGCCGAGATATCGGATGTCAAAGTTTTGACCCGAAAAAAAAACATAAGGGGTAACACTGTCGTTTTTGGCCGAAATTTTGACCCCCTCCGATCTTCTTGAAACTCTGGATTCTGACAGAGGGCCACGAGACTTCGACCAGCGCGCAAAAATGGAGGCTCTAGACCCTTCCAGAGCCGAGATATCGGATGTCAAAGTTTTGACCTGAAAAAAAAACATAAGGGGTAACACTGTCGTTTTTGGCCGAAATTTTGACCCCCTCCGATCTTCTTGAAACTCTGGATTCTGACAGAGGGCCACGAGACTTCGACCAGCGCGCAAAAATGGAGGCTCTAGACCCTTCCAGAGCCGAGATATCGGATGTCAAAGTTTTGACCCGAAAAAAAAACATAAGGGGTAACACTGTCGTTTTTGGCCGAAATTTTGACCCCCTCCGATCTTCTTGAAACTCTGGATTCTGACAGAGGGCCACGAGACTTCGACCAGCGCGCAAAAATGGGGGCTCTAGACCCTTCCAGAGCCGAGATATCGGATGTCAAAGTTTTGACCCGAAAAAAAAAACATAAGGGGTAACACTGTCGTTTTTGGCCCAAATTTTGACCCCCTCCGATCTTCTTGAAACTCTGGATTCTGACAGAGGGCCACGAGACTTCGACCAGCGCGCAAAAATGGAGGCTCTAGACCCTTCCAGAGCCGAGATATCGGATGTCAAAGTTTTGACCTGAAAAAAAAACATAAGGGGTAACACTGTCGTTTTTGGCCGAAATTTTGACCCCCTCCGATCTTCTTGAAACTCTGGATTCTGACAGAGGGCCACGAGACTTCGACCAGCGCGCAAAAATGGAGGCTCTAGACCCTTCCAGAGCCGAGATATCGGATGTCAAAGTTTTGACCCGAAAAAAAAAACATAAGGGGTAACACTGTCGTTTTTGGCCGAAATTTTGACCCCCTCCGATCTTCTTGAAACTCTGGATTCTGACACAGGGCCACGAGACTTCGACCAGCGCGCAAAAATGGAGGCTCTAGACCCTTCCAGAGCCGAGATATCGGATGTCAAAGTTTTGACCTGAAAAAAAAAACATAAGGGGTAACACTGTCGTTTTTGGCCGAAATTTTGACCCCCTCCGATCTTCTTGAAACTCTGGATTCTGACAGAGGGCCACGAGACTTCGACCAGCGCGCAAAAATGGAGGCTCTAGACCCTTCCAGAGCCGAGATATCGGATGTCGAAGTTTTGACCTGAAAAAAAAAACATAAGGGGTAACACTGTCGTTTTTGGCCAAAATTTTGACCCCCTCCGATCTTCTTGAAACTCTGGATTCTGACAGAGGGCCACGAGACTTCGACCAGCGCGCAAAAATGGAGGCTCTAGACCCTTCCAGAGCCGAGATATCGGATGTCAAAATTTTGACCTGAAAAAAAAACATAAGGGGTAACACTGTCGTTTTTGGCCGAAATTTTGACCCCCTCCGATCTTCTTGAAACTCTGGATTCTGACAGAGGGCCACGAGACTTCGACCAGCGCGCAAAAATGGAGGCTCTAGACCCTTCCAGAGCCGAGATATCGGATGTCAAAGTTTTTTCTTGAAAAAAAAAACATAAGGGGTAACACTGTCGTTTTTGGCCGAAATTTTGACCCCCTCCGATCTTCTTGAAACTCTGGATTCTGACAGAGGGCCACGAGACTTCGACCAGCGCGCAAAAATGGAGGCTCTAGACCCTTCCAGAGCCGAGATATCGGATGTCAAAGTTTTGTCTTGAAAAAAAAAACATAAGGGGTAACACTGTCATTTTTGGCCGAAATTTTGACCCCCTCCGATCTTCTTGAAACTCTGGATTCTGACAGAGGGCCACGAGACTTCGACCAGCGCGCAAAAATGGAGGCTCTAGACCCTTCCAGAGCCGAGATATCGGATGTCAAAGTTTTGACCTGAAAAAAAAACATAAGGGGTAACACTGTCGTTTTTGGCCGAAATTTTGACCCCCTCCGATCTTCTTGAAACTCTGGATTCTGACAGAGGGCCACGAGACTTCGACCAGCGCGCAAAAATGGAGGCTCTAGACCCTTCCAGAGCCGAGATATCGGATGTCAAAGTTTTGACCTGAAAAAAAAACATAAGGGGTAACACTGTCGTTTTTGGCCGAAATTTTGACCCCCTCCGATCTTCTTGAAACTCTGGATTCTGACAGAGGGCCACGAGACTTCGACCAGCGAGCAAAAATGGAGGCTCTAGACCCTTCCAGAGCCGAGATATCGGATGTCAAAGTGTTGACCCGAAAAAAAAACATAAGGGGTAACACTGTCGTTTTTGGCCGAAATTTTGACCCCCTCCGATCTTCTTGAAACTCTGGATTCTGACAGAGGGCCACGAGACTTCGACCAGCGCGCAAAAATGGAGGCTCTAGACCCTTCCAGAGCCGAGATATCGGATGTCAAAGTTTTGACCCGAAAAAAAAACATAAGGGGTAACACTGTCGTTTTTGGCCGAAATTTTGACCCCCTCCGATCTTCTTGAAACTCTGGATTCTGACAGAGGGCCACGAGACTTCGACCAGCGCGCAAAAATGGAGGCTCTAGACCCTTCCAGAGCCGAGATATCGGATGTCAAAGTTTTGACCTGAAAAAAAAACATAAGGGGTAACACTGTCGTTTTTGGCCGAAATTTTGACCCCCTCCGATCTTCTTGAAACTCTGGATTCTGACAGAGGGCCACGAGACTTCGACCAGCGCGCAAAAATGGAGGCTCTAGACCCTTCCAGAGCCGAGATATCGGATGTCAAAGTTTTGACCCGAAAAAAAAACATAAGGGGTAACACTGTCGTTTTTGGCCGAAATTTTGACCCCCTCCGATCTTCTTGAAACTCTGGATTCTGACAGAGGGCCACGAGACTTCGACCAGCGCGCAAAAATGGGGGCTCTAGACCCTTCCAGAGCCGAGATATCGGATGTCAAAGTTTTGACCCGAAAAAAAAAACATAAGGGGTAACACTGTCGTTTTTGGCCCAAATTTTGACCCCCTCCGATCTTCTTGAAACTCTGGATTCTGACAGAGGGCCACGAGACTTCGACCAGCGCGCAAAAATGGAGGCTCTAGACCCTTCCAGAGCCGAGATATCGGATGTCAAAGTTTTGACCTGAAAAAAAAACATAAGGGGTAACACTGTCGTTTTTGGCCGAAATTTTGACCCCCTCCGATCTTCTTGAAACTCTGGATTCTGACAGAGGGCCACGAGACTTCGACCAGCGCGCAAAAATGGAGGCTCTAGACCCTTCCAGAGCCGAGATATCGGATGTCAAAGTTTTGACCCGAAAAAAAAAACATAAGGGGTAACACTGTCGTTTTTGGCCGAAATTTTGACCCCCTCCGATCTTCTTGAAACTCTGGATTCTGACACAGGGCCACGAGACTTCGACCAGCGCGCAAAAATGGAGGCTCTAGACCCTTCCAGAGCCGAGATATCGGATGTCAAAGTTTTGACCTGAAAAAAAAAACATAAGGGGTAACACTGTCGTTTTTGGCCGAAATTTTGACCCCCTCCGATCTTCTTGAAACTCTGGATTCTGACAGAGGGCCACGAGACTTCGACCAGCGCGCAAAAATGGAGGCTCTAGACCCTTCCAGAGCCGAGATATCGGATGTCGAAGTTTTGACCTGAAAAAAAAAACATAAGGGGTAACACTGTCGTTTTTGGCCAAAATTTTGACCCCCTCCGATCTTCTTGAAACTCTGGATTCTGACAGAGGGCCACGAGACTTCGACCAGCGCGCAAAAATGGAGGCTCTAGACCCTTCCAGAGCCGAGATATCGGATGTCAAAATTTTGACCTGAAAAAAAAACATAAGGGGTAACACTGTCGTTTTTGGCCGAAATTTTGACCCCCTCCGATCTTCTTGAAACTCTGGATTCTGACAGAGGGCCACGAGACTTCGACCAGCGCGCAAAAATGGAGGCTCTAGACCCTTCCAGAGCCGAGATATCGGATGTCAAAGTTTTTTCTTGAAAAAAAAAACATAAGGGGTAACACTGTCGTTTTTGGCCGAAATTTTGACCCCCTCCGATCTTCTTGAAACTCTGGATTCTGACAGAGGGCCACGAGACTTCGACCAGCGCGCAAAAATGGAGGCTCTAGACCCTTCCAGAGCCGAGATATCGGATGTCAAAGTTTTGACCTGAAAAAAAAACATAAGGGGTAACATTGTCGTTTTTGGCCGAAATTTTGACCCCCTCCGATCTTCTTGAAACTCTGGATTCTGACAGAGGGCCACGAGACTTCGACCAGCGCGCAAAAATGGAGGCTCTAGACCCTTCCAGACCCGAGATATCGGATGTCAAAGTTTTGACCTGAAAAAAAAACATAAGGGGAAACACTGTCGTTTTTGGCCGAAATTTTGACCCCCTCCGATCTTCTTGAAACTCTGGATTCTGACAGAGGGCCACGAGACTTCGACCAGCGTGCAAAAATGGAGGCTCTAGACCCTTCCAGAGCCGAGATATCGGATGTCAAAGTTTTGACCTGAAAAAAAAACATAAGGGGTAACACTGTCGTTTTTGGCCGAAATTTTGACCCCCTCCGATGTTCTTGAAACTCTGGATTCTGACAGAGGGCCACGAGACTTCGACCAGCGCGCAAAAATGGAGGCTCTAGACCCTTCCAGAGCCGAGATATCGGATGTCAAAGTTTTGACCTGAAAAAAAACATAAGGGGTAACACTGTCGTTTTTGGCCGAAATTTTGACCCCCTCCGATCTTCTTGAAACTCTGGATTCTGTCAGAGGGCCACAAGACTTCGACCAGCGCGCAAAAATGGAGGCTCTAGACCCTTCCAGAGCCAAGATATCGGATGTCAAAGTTTTGACCTGAAAAAAAAACATAAGGGGTAACACTGTCGTTTTTTGCCGAAATTTTGACCCCCTCCGATCTTCTTGAAACTCTGGATTCTGACAGAGGGCCACGAGACTTCGACCAGCGCGCAAAAATGGAGGCTCTAGACCCTTCCAGAGCCGAGATATCGGATGTCAAAGTTTTGACCTGAAAAAAAAACATAAGGGGTAACACTGTCGTTTTTTGCCGAAATTTTGACCCCCTCCGATCTTCTTGAAACTCTGGATTCTGACAGAGGGCCACGAGACTTCGACCAGCGCGCAAAAATGGAGGCTCTAGACCCTTCAAGAGCCGAGATATTGGATGTCAAAGTTTTGACCTGAAAAAAAAACATAAGGGGTAACACTGTCGTTTTTGGCCAAAATTTTGACCCCCTCCGATCTTCTTGAAACTCTGGATTCTGACAGAGGGCCACGAGACTTCGACCAGCGCGCAAAAATGGAGGCTCTAGACCCTTCCAGAGCCGAGATATCGGATGTCAAAGTTTTGACCTGAAAAAAAAAACATAAGGGGTAACACTGTCGTTTTTGGCCGAAATTTTGACCCCCTCCGATCTTCTTGAAACTCTGGATTCTGACAGGGGGCCACGAGACTTCGACCAGCGCGCAAAAATGGAGGCTCTAGACCCTTCCAGAGCCGAGATTTCGGATGTCAAAGTTTTGACCCGAAAAAAAAAAACATAAGGGGTAACACTGTCGTTTTTGGCCGAAATTTTGACCCCCTCCGATCTTCTTGAAACTCTGGATTCTAACAGAGGGCCACGAGACTTCGACCAGCGCGCAAAAATGGAGGCTCTAGACCCTTCCAGAGCCGAGATATCGGACGTCAAAGTTTTGACCTGAAAAAAAAAACATAAGGGGTAACACTGTCGTTTTTGGCCAAAATTTTGACCCCCGCCAATGTTCTTGAAACTCCGGATTCTGACAGAGGGCCACGAGACTTTGACCAGCGTGCAAAAATGGAGGCTCTAGACCCTTCCAGAGCCGAGATATCGGATGTCAAAGTTTTGACCTGAAAAAAAAACATAAGGGGTAACACTGTCGTTTTTGGCCGAAATTTTGACCCCCTCCGATGTTCTTGAAACTCTGGATTGTGACAGAGGGCCACGAGACTTCGACCAGCGTGCAAAAATGGAGGCTCTAGACCCTTCCAGAGCCGAGATATCGGATGTCAAAGTTTTGACCTGAAAAAAAAACATAAGGGGTAACACTGTCGTTTTTTGCCGAAATTTTAACCCCCTCCGATCTTCTTGAAACTCTGGATTCTGACAGAGGGCCACAAGACTTCGACCAGCGCGCAAAAATGGAGGCTCTAGACCCTTCCAGAGCCGAGATATCGGATGTCAAAGTTTTGACCCGAAAAAAAAAAACATAAGGGGTAACACTGTCGTTTTTGGCCGAAATTTTGACCCCCTCCGATCTTCTTGAAACTCTGGATTGGCCACGAGACTTCGACCAGCGCGCAAAAATGGAGGCTCTAGACCCTTCCAGAGCCGAGATATCGGATGTCAAAGTTTTGACCTGAAAAAAAAACATAAGGGGTAACACTGTCGTTTTTGGCCGAAATTTTGACCCCCTCCGATCTTCTTGAAACTCTGGATTCTGACAGAGGGCCACGAGACTTCGACCAGCGCGCAAAAATGGAGGCTCTAGACCCTTCCAGAGCCGAGATATCGGATGTCAAAGTTTTGACCTGAAAAAAAACATAAGGGGTAACACTGTCGTTTTTGGCCGAAATTTTGACCCCCTCCGATCTTCTTGAAACTCTGGATTCTGACAGAGGGCCACGAGACTTCGACCAGCGCGCAAAAATTGAGGCTCTAGACCCTTCCAGAGCCGAGATATCGGATGTCAAAGTTTTGACCTGAAAAAAAAACATAAGGGGTAACACTGTCGTTTTTGGCCGAAATTTTGACCCCCTCCGATCTTCTTGAAACTCTGGATTCTGACAGAGGGCCACGAGACTTCGACCAGCGCGCAAAAATGGAGGCTCTAGACCCTTCCAGAGCCGAGATATCGGATGTCAAAGTTTTGACCTGAAAAAAAAACATAAGGGGTAACACTGTCGTTTTTGGCCGAAATTTTGACCCCCTCCGATCTTCTTGAAACTCTGGATTCTGACAGAGGGCCACGAGACTTCGACCAACGCGCAAAAATGGAGGCTCTAGACCCTTCCAGAGCCGAGATATCGGATGTCAAAGTTTTGACCCGAAAAAAAAAACATAAGGGGTAACACTGTCGTTTTTGGCCGAAATTTTGACCCCCTCCGATCTTCTTGAAACTCTGGATTCTGACAGGGGGCCACGAGACTTCGACCAGCGCGTAAAAATGGAGGCTCTAGACCCTTCCAGAGCCGAGATATCGGATGTCAAAGTTTTGACCTGAAAAAAAAAAAACATAAGGGGTAACACTGTCGTTTTTGGCCAAAATTTTGACCCCCTCCGATCTTCTTGAAACTCTGGATTCTGACAGAGGGCCACGAGACTTCGACCAGCGCGCAAAAATGGAGGCTCTAGACCCTTCCAGAGCCGAGATATCGGACGTCAAAGTTTTGACCTGAAAAAAAAAAACATAAGGGGTAACACTGTCGTTTTTGGCCAAAATTTTGACCCCCGCCAATCTTCTTGAAACTCTGGATTCTGACAGAGGGCCACGAGACTTCGACCAGCGTGCAAAAATGGAGGCTCTAGACCCTTCCAGAGCCGAGATATCGGATGTCAAAGTTTTGACCTGAAAAAAAAACATAAGGGGTAACACTGTCGTTTTTGGCCGAAATTTTGACCCCCTCCGATCTTCTTGAAACTCTGGATTCTGACAGAGGGCCACGAGACTTCGACCAGCGTGCAAAAATGGAGGCTCTAGACCCTTCCAGAGCCGAGATATCGGATGTCAAAGTTTTGACCTGAAAAAAAAAAACATAAGGGGTAACACTGTCGTTTTTGGCCGAAATTTTGACCCCCTCCGATCTTCTTGAAACTCTGGATTCTGACAGAGGGCCACGAGACTTCGACCAGCGCGCAAAAATGGAGGCTCTAGACCCTTCCAGAGCCGAGATATCGGATGTCAAAGTTTTGACCTGAAAAAAAAACATAAGGGGTAACACTGTCGTTTTTGGCCGAAATTTTGACCCCCACCAATCTTCTTGAAACTCTGGATTCTGACAGAGGGCCACGAGACTTCGATCAGCGCGCAAAAATGGAGGCTCTAGACCCTTCCAGAGCCGAGATATTGGATGTCAAAGTTTTGACCTGAAAAAAAACACAAGGGGTAACACTGTCGTTTTTTACCGAAATTTTGACCCCCTCCGATCTTCTTGAAACTCTGGATTCTGACAGAGGGCCACGAGACTTCGACCAGCGCGCAAAAATGGAGGCTCTAGACCCTTCCAGAGCCGAGATATCGGATGTCAAAGTTTTGACTCGAAAAAAAAACATAAGGGGTAACACTGTCGTTTTTGGCCGAAATTTTGACCCCCTCCGATCTTCTTGAAACTCTGGATTCTGACAGAGGGCCACGAGACTTCGACCAGCGCGCAAAAATGGAGGCTCTAGACCCTTCCAGAACCGAGATATCGGATGTCAAAGTTTTGACCTGAAAAAAAAAAACATAAGGGGTAACACTGTCGTTTTTGGCCGAAATTTTGACCCCCTCCGATCTTCTTGAAACTCTGGATTCTGACAGAGGGCCACGAGACTTCGACTAGCGCGCAAAAATGGAGGCTCTAGACCCTTCCAGAGCCGAGATATCGGATGTCAAAGTTTTGACCTGAAAAAAAAACATAAGGGGTAACACTGTCGTTTTTGGCCGAAATTTTGACCCCCTCCGATCTTCTTGAAACTCTGGATTCTGACAGAGGGCCACGAGACTTCAACCAGCGTGCAAAAATGGAGGCTCTAGACCCTTCCAGAGCCGAGATATCGGATGTCAAAGTTTTGACCTGAAAAAAAAACATAAGGGGTAACACTGTCGTTTTTGGCCGAAATTTTGACCCCCTCCGATCTTCTTGAAACTCTGGATTCTGACAGAGGGCCACGAGACTTCGACCAGCGCGCAAAAATGGAGGCTCTAGACCATTCCAGAGCCGAGATATCGGATGTCAAAGTTTTGACCTGAAAAAAAAACATAAGGGGTAACACTGTCGTTTTTGGCCGAAATTTTGACCCCCTCCGATCTTCTTGAAACTCTGGATTCTGACAGAGGGCCACGAGACTTCGACCAGCGTGCAAAAATGGAGGCTCTAGACCCTTCCAGAGCCGAGATATCGGATGTCAAAGTTTTGACCTGAAAAAAAAACATAAGGGGTAACACTGTTGTTTTTGGCCGAAATTTTGACCCCCTCCGATCTTCTTGAAACTCTGGATTCTGAAAGAGGGCCACGAGACTTCGACCAGCGCGCAAAAATGGAGGCTCTAGACCCTTCCAGAGCCGAGATATCGGATGTCAAAGTTTTGACCCGAAAAAAAAAACATAAGGGGTAACACTGTCGTTTTTGGCCGAAATTTTGACCCCCTCCGATCTTCTTGAAACTCTGGATTCTGACAGAGGGCCACGAGACTTCGACCAGCGCGCAAAAATGGAGGCTCTAGACCCTTCCAGAGCCGAGATATCGGATGTCAAAGTTTTGACCTGAAAAAAAAAACATAAGGGGTAACACTGTCGTTTTTGGCCAAAATTTTGACCCCCTCCGATCTTCTTGAAACTCTGGATTCTGACAGAGGGCCGCGAGACTTCGACCAGCGCACAAAAATGGAGGCTCTAGACCCTTCCAGAGCCGAGATATCGGATGTCAAAGTTTTGACCTGAAAAAAAAAACATAAGGGGTAACACTGTCGTTTTTGGCCGAAATTATGACCACCTCCGATCTTCTTGAAACTCTGGATTCTGACAGAGGGCCACGAGACTTCGACCAGCGCGCAAAAATTGAGGCTCTAGACCCTTCCAGAGCCGAGATATCAGATGTCAAAGTTTTGACCTGAAAAAAAAACATAAGGGGTAACACTGTCGTTTTTGGCCGAAATTTTGACCCCCTCCGATCTTCTTGAAACTCTGGATTCTGACAGAGGGCCACGAGACTTCGACCAGCGTGCAAAAATGGAGGCTCTAGACCCTTCCAGAGCCGAGATATCGGATGTCAAAGTTTTGACCTGAAAAAAAAACATAAGGGGTAACACTGTTGTTTTTGGCCGAAATTTTGACCCCCTCCGATCTTCTTGAAACTCTGGATTCTGAAAGAGGGCCACGAGACTTCGACCAGCGCGCAAAAATGGAGGCTCTAGACCCTTCCAGAGCCGAGATATCGGATGTCAAAGTTTTGACCCGAAAAAAAAAACATAAGGGGTAACACTGTCGTTTTTGGCCGAAATTTTGACCCCCTCCGATCTTCTTGAAACTCTGGATTCTGACAGAGGGCCACGAGACTTCGACCAGCGCGCAAAAATGGAGGCTCTAGACCCTTCCAGAGCCGAGATATCGGATGTCAAAGTTTTGACCTGAAAAAAAAACATAAGGGGTAACACTGTCGTTTTTGGCCGAAATTTTGACCCCCTCCGATGTTCTTGAAACTCTGGATTGTGACAGAGGGCCACGAGACTTCGACCAGCGTGCAAAAATGGAGGCTCTAGACCCTTCCAGAGCCGAGATATCGGATGTCAAAGTTTTGACCTGAAAAAAAAACATAAGGGGTAACACTGTCGTTTTTTGCCGAAATTTTAACCCCCTCCGATCTTCTTGAAACTCTGGATTCTGACAGAGGGCCACAAGACTTCGACCAGCGCGCAAAAATGGAGGCTCTAGACCCTTCCAGAGCCGAGATATCGGATGTCAAAGTTTTGACCCGAAAAAAAAAAACATAAGGGGTAACACTGTCGTTTTTGGCCGAAATTTTGACCCCCTCCGATCTTCTTGAAACTCTGGATTGGCCACGAGACTTCGACCAGCGCGCAAAAATGGAGGCTCTAGACCCTTCCAGAGCCGAGATATCGGATGTCAAAGTTTTGACCTGAAAAAAAAACATAAGGGGTAACACTGTCGTTTTTGGCCGAAATTTTGACCCCCTCCGATCTTCTTGAAACTCTGGATTCTGACAGAGGGCCACGAGACTTCGACCAGCGCGCAAAAATGGAGGCTCTAGACCCTTCCAGAGCCGAGATATCGGATGTCAAAGTTTTGACCTGAAAAAAAACATAAGGGGTAACACTGTCGTTTTTGGCCGAAATTTTGACCCCCTCCGATCTTCTTGAAACTCTGGATTCTGACAGAGGGCCACGAGACTTCGACCAGCGCGCAAAAATTGAGGCTCTAGACCCTTCCAGAGCCGAGATATCGGATGTCAAAGTTTTGACCTGAAAAAAAAACATAAGGGGTAACACTGTCGTTTTTGGCCGAAATTTTGACCCCCTCCGATCTTCTTGAAACTCTGGATTCTGACAGAGGGCCACGAGACTTCGACCAGCGCGCAAAAATGGAGGCTCTAGACCCTTCCAGAGCCGAGATATCGGATGTCAAAGTTTTGACCTGAAAAAAAAACATAAGGGGTAACACTGTCGTTTTTGGCCGAAATTTTGACCCCCTCCGATCTTCTTGAAACTCTGGATTCTGACAGAGGGCCACGAGACTTCGACCAACGCGCAAAAATGGAGGCTCTAGACCCTTCCAGAGCCGAGATATCGGATGTCAAAGTTTTGACCCGAAAAAAAAAACATAAGGGGTAACACTGTCGTTTTTGGCCGAAATTTTGACCCCCTCCGATCTTCTTGAAACTCTGGATTCTGACAGAGGGCCACGAGACTTCGACCAGCGTGCAAAAATGGAGGCTCTAGACCCTTCCAGAGCCGAGATATCGGATGTCAAAGTTTTGACCTGAAAAAAAAACATAAGGGGTAACACTGTTGTTTTTGGCCGAAATTTTGACCCCCTCCGATCTTCTTGAAACTCTGGATTCTGAAAGAGGGCCACGAGACTTCGACCAGCGCGCAAAAATGGAGGCTCTAGACCCTTCCAGAGCCGAGATATCGGATGTCAAAGTTTTGACCCGAAAAAAAAAACATAAGGGGTAACACTGTCGTTTTTGGCCGAAATTTTGACCCCCTCCGATCTTCTTGAAACTCTGGATTCTGACAGAGGGCCACGAGACTTCGACCAGCGCGCAAAAATGGAGGCTCTAGACCCTTCCAGAGCCGAGATATCGGATGTCAAAGTTTTGACCTGAAAAAAAAAACATAAGGGGTAACACTGTCGTTTTTGGCCAAAATTTTGACCCCCTCCGATCTTCTTGAAACTCTGGATTCTGACAGAGGGCCGCGAGACTTCGACCAGCGCACAAAAATGGAGGCTCTAGACCCTTCCAGAGCCGAGATATCGGATGTCAAAGTTTTGACCTGAAAAAAAAAACATAAGGGGTAACACTGTCGTTTTTGGCCGAAATTATGACCACCTCCGATCTTCTTGAAACTCTGGATTCTGACAGAGGGCCACGAGACTTCGACCAGCGCGCAAAAATTGAGGCTCTAGACCCTTCCAGAGCCGAGATATCAGATGTCAAAGTTTTGACCTGAAAAAAAAACATAAGGGGTAACACTGTCGTTTTTGGCCGAAATTTTGACCCCCTCCGATCTTCTTGAAACTCTGGATTCTGACAGAGGGCCACGAGACTTCGACCAGCGTGCAAAAATGGAGGCTCTAGACCCTTCCAGAGCCGAGATATCGGATGTCAAAGTTTTGACCTGAAAAAAAAACATAAGGGGTAACACTGTTGTTTTTGGCCGAAATTTTGACCCCCTCCGATCTTCTTGAAACTCTGGATTCTGAAAGAGGGCCACGAGACTTCGACCAGCGCGCAAAAATGGAGGCTCTAGACCCTTCCAGAGCCGAGATATCGGATGTCAAAGTTTTGACCCGAAAAAAAAAACATAAGGGGTAACACTGTCGTTTTTGGCCGAAATTTTGACCCCCTCCGATCTTCTTGAAACTCTGGATTCTGACAGAGGGCCACGAGACTTCGACCAGCGCGCAAAAATGGAGGCTCTAGACCCTTCCAGAGCCGAGATATCGGATGTCAAAGTTTTGACCTGAAAAAAAAAACATAAGGGGTAACACTGTCGTTTTTGGCCAAAATTTTGACCCCCTCCGATCTTCTTGAAACTCTGGATTCTGACAGAGGGCCGCGAGACTTCGACCAGCGCACAAAAATGGAGGCTCTAGACCCTTCCAGAGCCGAGATATCGGATGTCAAAGTTTTGACCTGAAAAAAAAAAACATAAGGGGTAACACTGTCGTTTTTGGCCGAAATTTTGACCCCCTCCGATCTTCTTGAAACTCTGGATTCTGACAGAGGGCCACGAGACTTCGACCAGCGCGCAAAAATGGAGGCTCTAGACCCTTCCAGAGCCGAGATATCGGATGTCAAAGTTTTGACCCGAAAAAAAAACATAAGGGGTAACACTGTCGTTTTTGGCCGAAATTTTGACGCCCTCCGATCTTCTTGAAACTCTGGATTCTGACAGAGGGCCACGAGACTTCGACCAGCGCGCAAAAATGGAGGCTCTAGACCCTTCCAGAGCCGAGATATCGGATGTCAAAGTTTTGACCTGAAGAAAAAACATAAGGGGTAACACTGTCGTTTTTGGCCGAAATTTTGACCCCCTCCAATCTTCTTGAAACTCTGGATTCTGACAGAGGGCCACGAGACTTCGACCAGCGCGCAAAAATGGAGGCTCTAGACCCTTCCAGAGCCGAGATATCGGATGTCAAAGTTTTGAACTGAAAAAAAAACATAAGGGGTAACACTGTCGTTTTTGGCCGAAATTTTGACCCCCTCCGATCTTCTTGAAACTCTGGATTCTGACAGAGGGCCACGAGACTTCGACCAGCGTGCAAAAATGGAGGCTCTAGACCCTTCCAGAGCCGAGATATCGGATGTCAAAGTTTTGACCTGAAAAAAAAACATAAGGGGTAACACTGTCGTTTTTGGCCAAAATTTTGACCCCCTCCGATCTTCTTGAAACTCTGGAATCTGACAGAGGGCCGCGAGACTTCGACCAGCGCGCAAAAATGGAGGCTCTAGACCCTTCCAGAGCCGAGATATCGGATGTCAAAGTTTTGACCTGAAAAAAAAACATAAGGGGTAACACTGTCGTTTTTGGCCAAAATTTTGACCCCCTCCGATCTTCTTGAAACTCTGGAATCTGACAGAGGGCCGCGAGACTTCGACCAGCGCGCAAAAATGGAGGCTCTAGACCCTTCCAGAGCCGAGATATCGGATGTCAAAGTTTTGACCTGAAAAAAAAACATAAGGGGTAACACTGTCGTTTTTGGCCAAAATTTTGACCCCCTCCGATCTTCTTGAAACTCTGGAATCTGACAGAGGGCCGCGAGACTTCGACCAGCGCGCAAAAATGGAGGCTCTAGACCCTTCCAGAGCCGAGATATCGGATGTCAAAGTTTTGACCTGAAAAAAAAACATAAGGGGTAACACTGTCGTTTTTGGCCGAAATTTTGACCCCCTCCGATCTTCTTGAAACTCTGGATTCTGACAGAGGGCCACGAGACTTCGACCAGCGCGCAAAAATGGAGGCTCTAGACCCTTCCAGAGCCGAGATATCGGATGTCAAAGTTTTGACCCGAAAAAAAAACATAAGGGGTAACACTGTCGTTTTTGGCCGAAATTTTGACGCCCTCCGATCTTCTTGAAACTCTGGATTCTGACAGAGGGCCACGAGACTTCGACCAGCGCGCAAAAATGGAGGCTCTAGACCCTTCCAGAGCCGAGATATCGGATGTCAAAGTTTTGACCTGAAAAAAAAACATAAGGGGTAACACTGTCGTTTTTGGCCGAAATTTTGACCCCCTCCGATCTTCTTGAAACTCTGGATTCTGACAGAGGGCCACGAGACTTCGACCAGCGCGCAAAAATGGAGGCTCTAGACCCTTCCAGAGCCGAGATATCGGATGTCAAAGTTTTGACCCGAAAAAAAAACATAAGGGGTAACACTGTTGTTTTTGGCCGAAATTTTGACCCCCTCCGATCTTCTTGAAACTCTGGATTCTGACAAGGGGCCACGAGACTTCGACCAGCGCGCAAAAATGGAGGCTCTAGACCCTTCCAGAGCCGAGATATCGGATGTCAAAGTTTTGACCTGAAAAAAAAAACATAAGGGGTAACACTGTCGTTTTTGGCCGAAATTTTGACCCCCTCCGATCTTCTTGAAACTCTGGATTCTGACAAGGGGCCACGAGACTTCGACCAGCGCGCAAAAATGGAGGCTCTAGACCCTTCCAGAGCCGAGATATCGGATGTCAAAGTTTTGACCTGAAAAAAAAAACATAAGGGGTAACACTGTCGTTTTTGGCCGAAATTTTGACCCCCTCCGATGTTCTTGAAACTCTGGATTCTGACAGAGGGCCACGAGACTTCGACCAGCGCGCAAAAATGGAGGCTCTAGACCCTTCCAGAGCCGAGATATCGGATGTCAAAGTTTTGACCTGAAAAAAAAAACATAAGGGGTAACACTGTCGTTTTTGGCCGAAATTTTGACCCCCTCCGATCTTCTTGAAACTCTGGATTCTGACAGAGGGCCACGAGACTTCGACCAGCGCGCAAAAATGGAGGCTCTAGACCCTTCCAGAGCCGAGATATCGGATGTCAAAGTTTTGACCTGAAAAAAAAAACATAAGGGGTAACACTGTCGTTTTTGGCCAAAATTTTGACCCCCTCCGATCTTCTTGAAACTCTGGAATCTGACAGAGGGCCGCGAGACTTCGACCAGCGCGCAAAAATGGAGGCTCTAGACCCTTCCAGAGCCGAGATATCGGATGTCAAAGTTTTGACCTGAAAAAAAAAACATAAGGGGTAACACTGTCGTTTTTGGCCGAAATTTTGACCCCCTCCGATCTTCTTGAAACTCTGGATTCTGACAGAGGGCCACGAGACTTCGACCAGCGCGCAAAAATGGAGGCTCTAGACCCTTCCAGAGCCGAGATATCGGATGTCAAAGTTTTGACCTGAAAAAAAAAAACATAAGGGGTAACACTGTCGTTTTTGGCCAAAATTTTGACCCCCTCCGATCTTCTTGAAACTCTGGAATCTGACAGAGGGCCGCGAGACTTCGACCAGCGTGCAAAAATGGAGGCTCTAGACCCTTCCAGAGCCGAGATATCGGATGTCAAAGTTTTGACCTGAAAAAAAAACATAAGGGGTAACACTGTCGTTTTTGGCTGAAATTTTGACCCCCTCCGATGTTCTTGAAACTCTGGATTCTGACAGAGGGCCACGAGACTTCGACCAGCGCGCAAAAATGGAGGCTCTAGACCCTTCCAGAGCCGAGATATCGGATGTCAAAGTTTTGAACTGAAAAAAAAACATAAGGGGTAACACTGTCGTTTTTGGCCGAAATTTTGACCCCCTCCGATCTTCTTGAAACTCTGGATTCTGACAGAGGGCCACGAGACTTCGACCAGCGCGCAAAAATGGAGGCTCTAGACCCTTCCAGAGCCGAGATATCGGACGTCAAAGTTTTGACCTGAAAAAATAAAAACATAAGGGGTAACACTGTCGTTTTTGGCCAAAATTTTGACCCCCGCCAATCTTCTTGAAACTCTGGATTCTGACAGAGGGCCACGAGACTTCGACCAGCGTGCAAAAATGGAGGCTCTAGACCCTTCCAGAGCCGAGATATCGGATGTCAAAGTTTTGACCTGAAAAAAAAAACATAAGGGGTAACACTGTCGTTTTTGGCTGAAATTTTGACCCCCTCCGATCTTTTTGAAACTCTGGATTCTGACAGAGGGCCACGAGACTTCAACCAGCGTGCAAAAATGGAGGCTCTAGACCCTTCCAGAGCCGAGATATCGGATGTCAAAGTTTTGACCTGAAAAAAAAAACATAAGGGGTAACACTGTCGTTTTTGGCCGAAATTTTGACCCCCTCCGATCTTCTTGAAACTCTGGATTCTGACAGAGGGCCACAAGACTTCGACCAGCGCGCAAAAATGGAGGCTCTAGACCATTCCAGAGCCGAGATATCGGATGTCAAAGTTTTGACCTGAAAAAAAAACATAATGGGTAACACTGTCGTTTTTGGCCGAAATTTTGACCCCCTCCGATCTTCTTGAAACTCTGGATTCTGACAGAGGGCCACGAGACTTCGACCAGCGTGCAAAAATGGAGGCTCTAGACCCTTCCAGAGCCGAGATATCGGATGTCAAAGTTTTGACCTGAAAAAAAAACATAAGGGGTAACACTGTTGTTTTTGGCCGAAATTTTGACCCCCTCCGATCTTCTTGAAACTCTGGATTCTGAAAGAGGGCCACGAGACTTCGACCAGCGCGCAAAAATGGAGGCTCTAGACCCTTCCAGAGCCGAGATATCGGATGTCAAAGTTTTGACCTGAAAAAAAAACATAAGGGGTAACACTGTCGTTTTTGGCCGAAATTTTGACCCCCTCCGATCTTCTTGAAACTCTGGATTCTGACAGAGGGCCACGAGACTTCGACCAGCGCGCAAAAATGGAGGCTCTAGACCCTTCCAGAGCCGAGATATCGGATGTCAAAGTTTTGACCTGAAAAAAAAAACATAAGGGGTAACATTGTCGTTTTTGGCCAAAATTTTGACCCCCTCCGATCTTCTTGAAACTCTGGAATCTGACAGAGGGCCGCGAGACTTCGACCAGCGCGCAAAAATGGAGGCTCTAGACCCTTCCAGAGCCGAGATATCGGATGTCAAAGTTTTGACCTGAAAAAAAAAACATAAGGGGTAACACTGTCGTTTTTGGCTGAAATTTTGACCCCCTCCGATGTTCTTGAAACTCTGGATTCTGACAGAGGGCCACGAGACTTCGACCAGCGCGCAAAAATGGAGGCTCTAGACCCTTCCAGAGCCGAGATATCGGATGTCAAAGTTTTGACCTGAAAAAAAAACATAAGGGGTAACACTGTCGTTTTTGGCCGAAATTTTGACCCCCTCCGATCTTCTTGAAACTCTGGATTCTGACAGAGGGCCACGAGACGTCGACCAGCGCGCAAAAATGGAGGCTCTAGACCCTTCCAGAGCCGAGATATCGGATGTCAAAGTTTTGACCTGAAAAAAAAAAACATAAGGGGTAACACTGTCGTTTTTGGCCGGAATTTTGACCCCCTCCGATCTTCTTGAAACTCTGGATTCTGACAGAGGGCCACGAGACTTCGACCAGCGCGCAAAAATGGAGGCTCTAGACCCTTCCAGAGCCGAGATATCGGACGTCAAAGTTTTGACCTGAAAAAAAAAAAACATAAGGGGTAACACTGTCGTTTTTGGCCAAAATTTTGACCCCCGCCAATCTTCTTGAAACTCTGGATTCTGACAGAGGGCCACGAGACTTCGACCAGCGTGCAAAAATGGAGGCTCTAGACCCTTCCAGAGCCGAGATATCGGATGTCAAAGTTTTGACCTGAAAAAAAAAACATAAGGGGTAACACTGTCGTTTTTGGCTGAAATTTTGACCCCCTCCGATCTTTTTGAAACTCTGGATTCTGACAGAGGGCCACGAGACTTCGACCAGCGCGCAAAAATGGAGGCTCTAGACCCTTCCAGAGCCGAGATATCGGAT
The DNA here is from genome assembly GCA_038021265.1 of Cyprinella venusta. Classification (NCBI taxonomy): domain Eukaryota; kingdom Metazoa; phylum Chordata; class Actinopteri; order Cypriniformes; family Leuciscidae; genus Cyprinella; species Cyprinella venusta. Next base: position 35,551,400 of record CM075872.1, on the reverse strand, counting down.
GTCAAAGTTTTGACCCGAAAAAAAAACATAAGGGGTAACACTGTCGTTTTTGGCCGAAATTTTGACCCCCTCCGATCTTCTTGAAACTCTGGATTCTGACAGAGGGCCACGAGACATCGACCAGCGCGCAAAAATGGAGGCTCTAGACCCTTCCAGAGCCGAGATATCGGATGTCAAAGTTTTGACCTGAAAAAAAACATAAGGGGTAACACTGTCGTTTTTGGCCGAAATTTTGACCCCCGCCAATCTTCTTGAAACTCTGGATTCTGACAGAGGGCCACGAGACTTCGACCAGCGCGCAAAAATGGAGGCTCTAGACCCTTCCAGAACCGAGATATCGGATGTCAAAGTTTTGACCTGAAAAAAAAAAACATAAGGGGTAACACTGTCGTTTTTGGCCGAAATTTTGACCCCCTCCGATCTTCTTGAAACTCTGGATTCTGACAGAGGGCCACGAGACTTCGACTAGCGCGCAAAAATGGAGGCTCTAGACCCTTCCAGAGCCGAGATATCGGATGTCAAAGTTTTGACCTGAAAAAAAAACATAAGGGGTAACACTGTCGTTTTTGGCCGAAATTTTGACCCCCTCCGATCTTCTTGAAACTCTGGATTCTGACAGAGGGCCACGAGACTTCAACCAGCGTGCAAAAATGGAGGCTCTAGACCCTTCCAGAGCCGAGATATCGGATGTCAAAGTTTTGACCTGAAAAAAAAAACATAAGGGGTAACACTGTCGTTTTTGGACGAAATTTTGACCCCCTCCGATCTTCTTGAAACTCTGGATTCTGACAGAGGGCCACGAGACTTCGACCAGCGCGCAAAAATGGAGGCTCTAGACCATTCCAGAGCCGAGATATCGGATGTCAAAGTTTTGACCTGAAAAAAAAACATAAGGGGTAACACTGTCGTTTTTGGCCGAAATTTTGACCCCCTCCGATCTTCTTGAAACTCTGGATTCTGACAGAGGGCCACGAGACTTCGACCAGCGTGCAAAAATGGAGGCTCTAGACCCTTCCAGAGCCGAGATATCGGATGTCAAAGTTTTGACCTGAAAAAAAAACATAAGGGGTAACACTGTTGTTTTTGGCCGAAATTTTGACCCCCTCCGATCTTCTTGAAACTCTGGATTCTGACAGAGGGCCACGAGACTTCGACCAGCGCGCAAAAATGGAGGCTCTAGACCCTTCCAGAGCCGAGATATCGGATGTCAAAGTTTTGACCTGAAAAAAAACATAAGGGGTAACACTGTCGTTTTTGGCCGAAATTTTGACCCCCTCCGATCTTCTTGAAACTCTGGATTCTGACAGAGGGCCACGAGACTTCGACCAGCGCGCAAAAATGGAGGCTCTAGACCCTTCCAGAGCCGAGATATCGGACGTCAAAGTTTTGACCTGAAAAAAAAAAAACATAAGGGGTAACACTGTCGTTTTTGGCCAAAATTTTGACCCCCGCCAATCTTCTTGAAACTCTGGATTCTGACAGAGGGCCACGAGACTTCGACCAGCGTGCAAAAATGGAGGCTCTAGACCCTTCCAGAGCCGAGATATCGGATGTCAAAGTTTTGACCTGAAAAAAAAAACATAAGGGGTAACACTGTCGTTTTTGGCTGAAATTTTGACCCCCTCCGATCTTTTTGAAACTCTGGATTCTGACAGAGGGCCACGAGACTTCGACCAGCGCGCAAAAATGGAGGCTCTAGACCCTTCCAGAGCCGAGATATCGGATGTCAAAGTTTTGACCCGAAAAAAAAAACATAAGGGGTAACACTGTCGTTTTTGGCCGAAATTTTGACCCCCTCCGATCTTCTTGAAACTCTGGATTCTGACAGAGGGCCACGAGACATCGACCAGCGCGCAAAAATGGAGGCTCTAGACCCTTCCAGAGCCGAGATATCGGATGTCAAAGTTTTGACCTGAAAAAAAAAACATAAGGGGTAACACTGTCGTTTTTGGCCGAAATTTTGACCCCCGCCAATCTTCTTGAAATTCTGGATTCTGACAGAGGGCCACGAGACTTCGACCAGCGCGCAAAAATGGAGGCTCTAGACCCTTCCAGAGCCGAGATATCGGATGTCAAAGTTTTGACCTGAAAAAAAAAACATAAGGGGTAACACTGTCGTTTTTGGCCGAAATTTTGACCCCCTCCGATCTTCTTGAAACTCTGGATTCTGACAGAGGGCCACGAGACTTCGACCAGCGCGCAAAAATGGAGGCTCTAGACCCTTCCAGAACCGAGATATCGGATGTCAAAGTTTTGACCTGAAAAAAAAACATAAGGGGTAACACTGTCGTTTTTGGCCGAAATTTTGACCCCCTCCGATCTTCTTGAAACTCTGGATTCTGACAGAGGGCCACGAGACTTCGACCAGCGCGCAAAAATGGAGGCTCTGGACCCTTCCAGAGCCGAGATATCGGATGTCGAAGTTTTGACCTGAAAAAAAAAACATAAGGGGTAACACTGTCGTTTTTGGCCAAAATTTTGACCCCCTCCGATCTTCTTGAAACTCTGGATTCTGACAGAGGGCCACGAGACTTCGACCAGCGCGCAAAAATGGAGGCTCTAGACCCTTCCAGAGCCGAGATATCGGATGTCAAAATTTTGACCTGAAAAAAAAAACATAAGGGGTAACACTGTCGTTTTTGGCCGAAATTTTGACCCCCTCCGATCTTCTTGAAACTCTGGATTCTGACAGAGGGCCACGAGACTTCGACCAGCGCGCAAAAATGGAGGCTCTAGACCCTTCCAGAGCCGAGATATCGGATGTCAAATTTTGACCTGAAAAAAAAACATAAGGGGTAACACTGTCGTTTTTTGCCGAAATTTTGACCCCCGCCAATCTTCTTGAAACTCTGGATTGTGACAGAGGGCCACAAGACTTCGACCAGCGTGCAAAAATGGAGGCTCTAGACCCTTCCAGAGCCGAGATATCGGATGTCAAAGTTTTGACCTGAAAAAAAAAACATAAGGGGTAACATTGTCGTTTTTGGCCGAAATTTTGACCCCCTCCGATCTTCTTGAAACTCTGGATTCTGACAGAGGGCCACGAGACTTCGACCAGCGCGCAAAAATGGAGGCTCTAGACCCTTCCAGAGCCGAGATATCGGATGTCAAAGTTTTGACCTGAAAAAAAACATAAGGGGTAACACTGTCGTTTTTGGCCGAAATTTTGACCCCCTCCGATCTTCTTGAAACTCTGGATTCTGACAGAGGGCCACGAGACTTCGACCAGCGCGCAAAAATGGGGGCTCTAGACCCTTCCAGAGCCGAGATATCGGATGTCAAAGTTTTGACCCGAAAAAAAAAACATAAGGGGTAACACTGTCGCTTTTGGCCCAAATTTTGACCCCCTCTGATCTTCTTGAAACTCTGGATTCTGACAGAGGGCCACGAGACTTCGACCAGCGCGCAAAAATGGAGGCTCTAGACCCTTCCAGAGCCGAGATATCGGATGTCAAAGTTTTGACCCGAAAAAAAAAAACATAAGGGGTAACACTGTCGTTTTTGGCCGAAATTTTGACCCCCTCCGATCTTCTTGAAACTCTGGATTCTGACAGAGGGCCACGAGACTTCGACCAGCGCGCAAAAATGGAGGCTCTAGACCCTTCCAGAGCCGAGATATCGGATGTCAAAGTTTTGACCCGAAAAAAAAACATAAGGGGTAACACTGTCGTTTTTGGCCGAAATTTTGACCCCCTCCGATCTTCTTGAAACTCTGGATTCTGACAGAGGGCCACGAGACTTCGACCAGCGCGCAAAAATGGGGGCTCTAGACCCTTCCAGAGCCGAGATATCGGATGTCAAAGTTTTGACCCGAAAAAAAAAACATAAGGGGTAACACTGTCGTTTTTGGCCCAAATTTTGACCCCCTCCGATCTTCTTGAAACTCTGGATTCTGACAGAGGGCCACGAGACTTCGACCAGCGCGCAAAAATGGAGGCTCTAGACCCTTCCAGAGCCGAGATATCGGATGTCAAAGTTTTGACCTGAAAAAAAAACATAAGGGGTAACACTGTCGTTTTTGGCCGAAATTTTGACCCCCTCCGATCTTCTTGAAACTCTGGATTCTGACAGAGGGCCACGAGACTTCGACCAGCGCGCAAAAATGGAGGCTCTAGACCCTTCCAGAGCCGAGATATCGGATGTCAAAGTTTTGACCCGAAAAAAAAAACATAAGGGGTAACACTGTCGTTTTTGGCCGAAATTTTGACCCCCTCCGATCTTCTTGAAACTCTGGATTCTGACACAGGGCCACGAGACTTCGACCAGCGCGCAAAAATTGAGGCTCTAGACCCTTCCAGAGCCGAGATATCGGATGTCAAAGTTTTGACCTGAAAAAAAAAACATAAGGGGTAACACTGTCGTTTTTGGCCGAAATTTTGACCCCCTCCGATCTTCTTGAAACTCTGGATTCTGACAGAGGGCCACGAGACTTCGACCAGCGCGCAAAAATGGAGGCTCTAGACCCTTCCAGAGCCGAGATATCGGATGTCGAAGTTTTGACCTGAAAAAAAAAACATAAGGGGTAACACTGTCGTTTTTGGCCAAAATTTTGACCCCCTCCGATCTTCTTGAAACTCTGGATTCTGACAGAGGGCCACGAGACTTCGACCAGCGCGCAAAAATGGAGGCTCTAGACCCTTCCAGAGCCGAGATATCGGATGTCAAAATTTTGACCTGAAAAAAAAACATAAGGGGTAACACTGTCGTTTTTGGCCGAAATTTTGACCCCCTCCGATCTTCTTGAAACTCTGGATTCTGACAGAGGGCCACGAGACTTCGACCAGCGCGCAAAAATGGAGGCTCTAGACCCTTCCAGAGCCGAGATATCGGATGTCAAAGTTTTGTCTTGAAAAAAAAAACATAAGGGGTAACACTGTCGTTTTTGGCCGAAATTTTGACCCCCTCCGATCTTCTTGAAACTCTGGATTCTGACAGAGGGCCACGAGACTTCGACCAGCGCGCAAAAATGGAGGCTCTAGACCCTTCCAGAGCCGAGATATCGGATGTCAAAGTTTTGACCTGAAAAAAAAACATAAGGGGTAACACTGTCGTTTTTGGCCGAAATTTTGACCCCCGCCATTCTTCTTGAAACTCTGGATTCTGACAGAGGGCCACGAGACTTCGACCAGCGCGCAAAAATGGAGGCTCTAGACCCTTCCAGACCCGAGATATCGGATGTCAAAGTTTTGACCTGAAAAAAAAACATAAGGGGTAACACTGTCGTTTTTGGCCGAAATTTTGACCCCCTCCGATCTTCTTGAAACTCTGGATTCTGACAGAGGGCCACGAGACTTCGACCAGCGTGCAAAAATGGAGGCTCTAGACCCTTCCAGAGCCGAGATATCGGATGTCAAAGTTTTGACCTGAAAAAAAAACATAAGGGGTAACACTGTCGTTTTTGGCCGAAATTTTGACCCCCTCCGATGTTCTTGAAACTCTGGATTCTGACAGAGGGCCACGAGACTTCGACCAGCGCGCAAAAATGGAGGCTCTAGACCCTTCCAGAGCCGAGATATCGGATGTCAAAGTTTTGACCTGAAAAAAAAACATAAGGGGTAACACTGTCGTTTTTGGCCGAAATTTTGACCCCCTCCGATCTTCTTGAAACTCTGGATTCTGACAGGGGGCCACGAGACTTCGACCAGCGCGCAAAAATGGAGGCTCTAGACCCTTCCAGAGCCGAGATTTCGGATGTCAAAGTTTTGACCCGAAAAAAAAAACATAAGGGGTAACACTGTCGTTTTTGGCCAAAATTTTGACCCCCTCCGATCTTCTTGAAACTCTGGATTCTAACAGAGGGCCACGAGACTTCGACCAGCGCGCAAAAATGGAGGCTCTAGACCCTTCCAGAGCCGAGATATCGGATGTCAAAGTTTTGACCTGAAAAAAAAACATAAGGGGTAACACTGTCGTTTTTGGCCGAAATTTTGACCCCCTCCGATGTTCTTGAAACTCTGGATTGTGACAGAGGGCCACGAGACTTCGACCAGCGTGCAAAAATGGAGGCTCTAGACCCTTCCAGAGCCGAGATATCGGATGTCAAAGTTTTGACCTGAAAAAAAAACATAAGGGGTAACACTGTCGTTTTTTGCCGAAATTTTAACCCCCTCCGATCTTCTTGAAACTCTGGATTCTGACAGAGGGCCACAAGACTTCGACCAGCGCGCAAAAATGGAGGCTCTAGACCCTTCCAGAGCCGAGATATCGGATGTCAAAGTTTTGACCCGAAAAAAAAAAACATAAGGGGTAACACTGTCGTTTTTGGCCGAAATTTTGACCCCCTCCGATCTTCTTGAAACTCTGGATTGGCCACGAGACTTCGACCAGCGCGCAAAAATGGAGGCTCTAGACCCTTCCAGAGCCGAGATATCGGATGTCAAAGTTTTGACCTGAAAAAAAAACATAAGGGGTAACACTGTCGTTTTTGGCCGAAATTTTGACCCCCTCCGATCTTCTTGAAACTCTGGATTCTGACAGAGGGCCACGAGACTTCGACCAACGCGCAAAAATGGAGGCTCTAGACCCTTCCAGAGCCGAGATATCGGATGTCAAAGTTTTGTCTTAAAAAAAAACATAAGGGGTAACACTGTCGTTTTTGGCCGAAATTTTGACCCCCTCCGATCTTCTTGAAACTCTGGATTCTGACAGAGGGCCACGAGACTTCGACCAGCGCGTAAAAATGGAGGCTCTAGACCCTTCCAGAGCCGAGATATCGGATGTCAAAGTTTTGACCTGAAAAAAAAAACATAAGGGGTAACACTGTCGTTTTAGGCCGAAATTTTGACCCCCTCCGATCTTCTTGAAACTCTGGATTCTGACAGAGGGCCACGAGACTTCGACCAGCGCGCAAAAATGGAGGCTCTAGACCCTTCCAGAGCCGAGATATCGGATGTCAAAGTTTTGACCTGAAAAAAAAACATAAGGGGTAACACTGTCGTTTTTGGCCGAAATTTTGACCCCCACCGATCTTCTTGAAACTCTGGATTCTGACAGAGGGCCACGAGACTTCGACCAGCGCGCAAAAATGGAGGCTCTAGACCCTTCCAGAGCCGAGATATTGGATGTCAAAGTTTTGACCTGAAAAAAAAACATAAGGGGTAACACTGTCGTTTTTTACCGAAATTTTGACCCCCTCCGATCTTCTTGAAACTCTGGATTCTGACAGAGGGCCACGAGACTTCGACCAGCGCGCAAAAATGGAGGCTCTAGACCCTTCCAGAGCCGAGATATCGGATGTCAAAGTTTTGACCTGAAAAAAAAAACATAAGGAGTAACACTGTCGTTTTGGGCCGAAATTTTGACCCCCTCCGATCTTCTTGAAACTCTGGATTCTGACAGAGGGCCACGAGACTTCGACCAGCGCGCAAAAATGGAGGCTCTAGACCCTTCCAGAGCCGAGATATCGGATGTCAAAGTTTTGACCTGAAAAAAAAACATAAGGGGTAACACTGTCGTTTTTTACCGAAATTTTGACCCCCTCCGATCTTCTTGAAACTCTGGATTCTGACAGAGGGCCACGAGACTTCGACCAGCGCGCAAAAATGGAGGCTCTAGACCCTTCCAGAGCCGAGATATCGGACGTCAAAGTTTTGACCCGAAAAAAAATGACAGTGTTACCCCTTATGTTTTTTTTTTTCGGGGGGTGAAAAATTAAGTTTCTCCAATCTTCTCAAAACTCTGGATTCTGATAGAGGGCCACGAGACATGGACCTGGGTGCAAAAATTGAGGCTGTAGATGTTGAGGCTGTAGAACATGTAAATGTTCAAGAAAATGCAATACAAATAATATTACAAACCAAATCAAATGTTTAATATATGCCTATATCGCGGGCTTGGAGCCAGAGGGGCGTAAGTGGCTTTCAACAAACTTTACACGAGAGACAAAAAAAAATGTGACCACTCTTCAATCACCTGTATTATTAACCTTAAACCACAAACATTGCAACCACAGGCATACTGACATGAATAAGTATTTAAGTAAAAAAAAATGATGGCATAATAACACAATGAACATGCTCTAAAACATTTTCAAATAAAAAAAAATCAAATATGTCAGATACGCCTTTTTGTTGCTTTATTCAATACAGTTTGATCTCAGATAGGTATTTTTGGCACCATTGGATAGAGCTCAACAGGTTGGAATTCATTAACACACACATAATTTCTGAACATTAAATCTCAGAGTTTATTCACCCTGTTACGTGCCCAAAGAACTGGTTAAGATAAGATGGCTTCTGTAACCATTCCAGCAGCTGATTGATGATTCAACAGCTGTTTGGATCTTGGAACTCATCCTACTCGTCAGTGCTACTGATGCTTGCTGCTAGTGTGCTGTTTGACTTGTGGCTATTCTGTTTTTCAGGTGTCTGCAGTTTTCTCCAGCAATGGCTGTTCATGGGAAGTGAAAAGTTCTGATGGTTTCAGGATCTTGGAGTCAGGAAGACATCTGAGTGGTGATATGTTATCTTTGTAAAAATAAAGTTTAAAAAATCTGTAAAAATTAAAGTAATTTTTTTGTGTTGTTTTGTCTAGTTTTTATTTATTGTATTTTAATTTTTTTTTTTTTTTCCAATTTTTTTTATTTTGACGGTCGCCACAAGACACAAGACACAAGACACAATTATAGATGTATATATTGTAGAACTAGTATAGAGACGATTATAGATGTATATATTGTAGATTTTACTATAGATGTAGATTCTTATACTTCATTATAGATGTAGATATTGTAGATCTTATTATGTATATAGACTTTATTATAGATGTAGATATTGTAGATCTCATTATATAGACTTTATTATAGATGTAGATATTGTAGATCTTATTATGTATATAGACTTTATTATAGATGTAGATATTGTAGATCTTATTATGTATATAGACTTTATTATAGATGTAGATATTGTAGATCTTATTATGTATATAGACTTTATTATAGATGTAGATATTGTAGATCTCATTATGTATATAGACTTTATTATAGATGTAGATATTATAGATTCTATTATAGGTGTAGATATTATCCAGAGCTGAGATATTGAAACTCAAAATTTTGTCCAGAAAAAAAAAAACGACAGTGTTACCCCTTACATTTTTTTTCGGGGGGTGAAAAATTAAGTTTCTCCAATCTTCTCAAAACTCTGGATTCTGATAGAGGGCCATGAGACATGGACCTGGGTGCAAAAATTGAGACTGTAGACCCTTCCAGAGCTGAAATATTGAAACACAAAATTTTCACCAGGAAAAAAAATGACAGTGTTACCCCTTACATTTTTTTTCGGGGGGTGAAAAATTAATTTTCTCCAATCTTCTCAAAACTCTGGATTCTGATAGAGGGCCACGAGACATGGACCTGGGTGCAAAAATTGAGGCTCTAGACTCTTCCAGAGCTGAGATATTGAAACTTAAAGTTTTGACCAGAAAAAAAAATGACAGTGTTACCCCTTATGTTTTTTTTTTTTTTGGGGGGGGGGGGGGGGGGGGTGAAAAATAAAGTTTCTCCAATCTTCTCAAAACTCTGGATTCTGATAGAGGGCCACGAGACATGGACCTGGGTGCAAAAATTGAGGCTCTAGACCCTTCCAGAGCTGAGATATTGAAACTCAAAATTTTGACCAGTGTTACAACCCTCCCATGACTCATGATCTTCTAGGATTTTTAGGAGGGGAACACAATAACCACCCCAGACACGTCACCTATAATCACTGCATGAGTTGAGAATAAACACGAGAGAGACCACGAAGTAAATTGAATGAATTTTAATTAATATAATAATGAATAAAGAAATTCCGTAACAGAATAAACCACAAAGGAAAATGAATTGTGCCAAAGAAATAAAAGTAACAAAAACATAAAAGTTTATCTAACACATGAAATAACTAATACTAAGATACAAAAGAAAATACAAAAGAAAAAGTCTTCAACGTCCAAGACGTCGTATCTACCCTACACTAACTAATAAACATAAATACAATGGGTGGCACAATTCCCTAACTAGTGTATATAATACAATCAAATTTTCACTACGTGTGTACCATGTATGTCACGTGACAAACTTACTGAACCCCTTCCTCCCTGTGGACCGCTACGTTCATAAGGTAGAAGGCTTTTGGACGCAGCCAAAACGAGCGATGAGCATACATGAACAAGGTACCCCAGGTGAAAAAGACGTTCAATTAAGTGTATTAAAAATGTACTTAAATATGTTTTTAGTACAATACAAATATTATTTAATGCATTTTTAATACACTTAATTGTACGTCTTTTTCACCTGGGACAAGTCTCTCTCAACGCACAGAATTTCTCTCAAGACAGGACAAAGTTCAATCAAGACAAAGGCAAGGTTCTCTGCCGCAGCCTGCAGCAGGTTGATCTTTTGTATCCACTTCCCCAGGTGTCATTCATCATGATAATGCTGCTCCCGCCTCCCGAGCCACTCGTTAGATTGATTGACAGGCACAACAGCGAATCAGCGGCAACCTGAGAAAGCGAAAGAGAAACAGAGCGCGAGAAAGAACAAAACAAATCCCTCTCACACTACAAACATTCTTACGGACGTAACAACCAGAAAAAAATGACAGTGTTACCCCTTACGTTTTTATTCAGGGGGGTGAAAAATAAAGTTTCTCCAATCTTCTCAAAACTCTGGATTCTGATAGAGGGCAATGAGACTTAGGCTGAATTCCAAACCGCATACTTCCCTACTATTTAGTATGGGAAAAAGAGTAGGCGAGCAAAAAAGTATGAATGAATCCAAAAGAGTAGGCGAGAATTACCTGGGTGACGTAATAATTGTCGCGAGATTCGGACTTAAGTGCGTTCCAATATGCCTACTTTCCTACTATATAGTAGGCGAAAACAGTACGTGAAGGAAGCAGTACGTTCGAAACATCAGTTTTCATAAAAAGAGTAGGGGATAAGTTCCCGGATGGCTTACTGCTTCCGCCCAGATTTTTGAGTGCTTTTCCATGGGTACTCATGATACTCATCTATCCCAGGATGCCACGCGAGCGAGGATACGTTAATATCAACATCGCGGAGATCAGCGATGTTTAACAGTTTTCTCCAAAAGAGATCTTCGAGCAGCTGCCTGGCTCCTTTGTGCAAACATTACAAACGCAGAGGAAAACTGTTCTAGGATGTGCTTATGATGTGTTAGTGCACCTGTCGCTCATATAATTTAAACTTATTACATGCAAGATCATGGAAAGATACTATAGTTTATGTAACAATCATAATGACAAAACAGAAAATATAAAGATCATTGGTTTGTGTACTTCACAATATGACATAAAATTATATTTAAACACAGGAAAAAGGAACAATAAAAAAGGCTAAATATCTTCATTATAGTTCTTCATAATACATAAAAAGTTGTTATATGTCTGAGTGATGAAACGAGGTAAATTCATTAAGAAAAAGGAAAACTTAAAGGAGAAACTTTTTGGGTATAAAATAAAGAAATTAACAACATAATCAAGAGATGACGATTTTGGGGTTTCTTAAAAAAATATCGTTATAAGAATAACACTGTTGGTCACATTAGCCTAGGGTTTATAATATAACAACTTAAATCAACCCAAATGTATTCACAAAATAAATGGGCAGCTGTTTCTTCAACAATACCACAACAAAATGAGCAAGTTTAATCAATATCAAGATATTTATCGATAGATGAATTAAACGTATCGTTCATATATTTTATGGTGTTGCTCTTGAGATAACGCGTCGTAGGTCACATGATAACGTCAACATGGCAGATGACCGGTTCGCATTCATACTCAACGAGATTTGGCTATAAAGTACCTACTCTTTTAGCGCTCGATGAGTAAGTACTTATTGAAATTAAGTACCTACTCATTGAGTATGCGGTTTGGAATTCAGCCTTAGACCTGAGTGCAAAAATGGAGGCTCTAGACCCTTCCAGAGCTGAGATATCATAACTCAAAATTTGGACCAGAAAAAAAAAATGACAGTGTTACCCCTTATGTTTTTTTGTTTTTTGGGGGGGGCAAAAAATTAAGTTTCCTCAAACTTCTCAAAACTCTGGATTCTGATAAAGGGCCATGAGACTTAGACCTCAATGTACTATAGTATATACTTTTTAGAAATATATTAAAATTATGCCTTTGTGTAGCATATTTCATGAAAGTATAATTAAGCATATATTTATTGTGAATGTACTTATAGTGCATATGGTGGAAATATATTAAAATTATGCTTGTGTTTAATAACATATTTCTTCAGTGTAATTAAGCATTTATTACCAATGTACTTTTAGTATACTTTTTAGAATATATTAAAATTATATGCTTGTTTGTAGCATATTTCATAAAAGTATAAAGCATATATTTATTACCAATATACTTATAGTGCATTTGTTAGAAATATATTAAAAATATGCTTGTGTTTAACATATATTTTCAAAGTGTAATTAATCATATATTTATTACCAATGTACTTTTAGTATGCTTTTTAGAAATATATTAAAAATATGCTTGTGTTTAACATTTCTTCAAAGTATAATTAAGCATATATTTATTACCAATTTACTTTTAGTACACTTTTTAGAAATATATTAAAATGATATGCTTATGTGTAGCATATTTCATAAAAGTATAATGAAGCATATATTTATTGTGAATGTACTTATAGATCATTTGTTAGAAATATATTAAAAATATGCTTGTGTTTAACATTTCCTCAAAAAGCATATCTTTATTACCAATGTACTTTTAGTATACTTTTTAGAAATATATTTGTTACGACCCCAGTTTGGGTCAAATTATGTCGTTTTGGTTGTTTTTGTCATTTGATTTGTAGGTTGGAGTTGGAGTGAGTGACGTCATGATGGATTGATGGTGTTCACCTGTGTTAAGAGATGATGCCGGCAAATAAAAGCAGCTCCCTTCAGTCGTGACGAGCGCGCTCTCCCCTCGTGCCATTATTTTGTTGCTTTAGTTATTGTCTTGTTCTCGTTTTGATCCATTTTCTTATTTTTACTTTAATAAATGTTATAGAGAGCCTAAGTCCCTCCCCTTCCGGTCGACCACCATGGGACCTTATTTTGTAAAAATATTGAATGGGAGTCAATGGCGAGAGACAACAAATATTTTGATCTGGTTTGAATTGTGCCCTGAATTACACATATGATGTTTGTGAATTTAAAAGATACATTTTAAAGTAAAGAAAGTCGCAGTTTGATGTAAAACCGTTGAGGTATAAAATACGTAATTACAAAGACTACAAACCCCAACGGCGCACATTTTCTCTCAATGACTGAAGCTAACTTTACTGAGGCTGTCTGTCATTGTTTCTACAGTCTTACGTTAAAATCGTAACGTTACGCCGTCCTACCTGAGTGTTTTGTACCAGACTGCACACACACGAGCAGCGGATCTCGTTTCTCTTCATGGGAGATGTAGTTCACAGAGCGATTTTCACATAAAACTAAAAGTTACTCTTCTGTTGAATGAAAAACTGCGACGTTTTTGACTTTGAGAATCATCTTTTAAATTGACAAACATCATATGTGTAATTGAGGGCACAGTTCAGACGGAATAAAAAGATAAGTTGTCTCTCGCCATTGACTACCATTCATATTTTTTCCAAAATAAGGTCCCATGAGCCGGAAGCGAAGGGGCGGGACTTAGGCTCTCTATTCCTTTTGCATTAAATCTTACGTGTAATTTTTAATACGTCATTTATTACGTGTCATGCTTGTGTGTAGCATATTTCATAAAAGCATAACTAAGCATATATTTATTACCAATGTACTTATAGTGCATTTGTTAGAAATATATTACAAAATATGCTTGTGTTTAACATTTCTTCAAAATGTAATTAAGCATATATTTATTACCAATGTACTTTTAGTATACTTTTTAGAAATATATTAAAATGATATGCTCGTGTGTAGCATATTTCATAAAAGTACAATTAAGCATATATTTATTACCAATGTACTTTTAGTATACTTTTTAGAAATATATTAAAAATATGCTTGTGTTTAACTTATTTTGTCAAAGTGTAATTAAGCATAGGCCTATATTTATTACAAATGTACGTTTAGTATACTTTTAGAAATATATTAAAAATATTCTTGTGTTTAACTTACTTTGTCAAAGTGTAAGCATATATTTATTACTAATGTACTTTTAATATATTAAAATATGCTTGGATTTAACTTATTTTGTCAAAGTGTAATTAAGCATATGTTTATTACAAACGTACTTTTAATATATTTCTAATACATTACAAATACGCTTGTGTTTAACTTCTTTTGTCTAAGTGTAATTAAGCATATATTTATTACAAATGTATTTTTAATATATTAAAAATATGCTTGTGTTTAACTTATTTTGTCAAAGTGTAATTAAGCATATATTTATTACAAATGTACTTTTAATATACTTTTTAGAAATATATTAAAATATATTAAAATATATTAAAAATATGCTTGTGTTTAACTTATTTTGTCAAAGTGTAATTGAGCATATATTTATTACAAATGTACTTTTAATATATTTTTAATATATTAAAAATATGCTTGTGTTTAACATATTTCTTAAAAGTGTAATTAAGCATATATTTATTGCCAATCTGTCACAAATCCGGAAGACACAGATGGTTCAGTAAGTTTATTGAAACAGTTGTGCCAGTTGAATCAGGTGAGTAATTGTAATCAGCGAATTGCATAGCAAGGTGAACAGTCTGTAATACGAGTCTCTTATCTAGAGTCAGGGTGGAAGAACTGATGACCAACGGATTACTGGAGCGGGAAGATGTGGTCTGGACCGGAAAGCTGGATGATGAACAGGTAGAGGACTTCAGGCAGGTAAGTGGAGACAGGTGAGGAATCAGGTAAGTGAGAGTCTGTTTGTCCTGTGTATAGACGAGACCAGATGCTGACAGAGTGAACTGGAGGGACTTAAATAGTGAAGGTGATTGGGTGATGATTGAGGGCGGCAGGTGATGATGATCAGAACTCTGGTGAAGCAGATCGAGTGGGCGGAGTGAAGGTGTCTGTGGGTGTGTTCGTGACAGTACCCCCAGCCTTCAAAGGACCGACGACAGGGGACGACCACGGCCTCAGGGTGCTGGACGATTCGGATGGGTAGAGTGGAAATCCAGAAGAAGAGCGGGATCTAGGATGTCCTCATGAGGAACCCAACACCTTTCCTCAGCATCAAAGCCTTCCCAGTCGACGAGGTATTCCTGCCGGCCTCCCCGTAGTCGGGAGTCGAGGATCTCATGAACTCTATAGATGTTATTGTCCTCAGGGTCCACGGGAGGAGGAGGAGGCACATCTTCAGCACCAGACCCTGGGGAGGAAGGAGTGAGAATATTAGACCCTTCCAGAGCTGAGATATCGAAACTCAAAATTTCAACCAGAAAAAAAAAAACGACAGTGTTACCCCTTATGTTTTTTATCGGGGGGTGAAAAATTAAGTTTCTCCAATCTTCTCAAAACTCTGGATTCTGATAGAGGGCCACGAGACATGGACCTGGGTGCAAAAATTGAGGCTGTAGACCCTTCCAGAGCTGAGATATTGAAACTCAAAATTTCGACCAGAAAAAAAAAAAACGACAGTGTTACCCCTTATGTTTTTTTTTTTTTTGTTTTTTTTTGGGGGGCGAAAAATTAAGTTTCTCCAATCTTCTCAAAACCAAAACTCATGACTCCGAGGGAGGGCCAGTGCTGATGAGCTGATAAAATGTACTTTTATATTTTTCAGAAACTTGAAACATAATTCAGGTCTGAGGGGGTTAAAGAGAAACGCAGTCTTTTCAGCTGGTCATTAGGTATAAATCGCTATTTTTCTGCAGTAAACTGTGAATTTCCCCAAGTAATATTCAGAGATGATAAACAAGATGTTATAGACTAATAATTTATTAAAAAAACAAATTTTGACAAAAAACTGACATTCAATCTATTTTTAGACTTTACCCAGCGCCGGGTTTTCCCAGATCGCATCACATTTAGTCTCTCCCGATAGAACCCCTTTCATTTCTCTTCCTTCTTCATATCTTCCAAACTGTGCCTGATCGAGCCTCTTACTTCAGCCGCTGACCGGATCTGACCCCACCCAAATCGGCATGTGACTCCTCAGTCCAATATACAAGCATTTAAAAAGCAGATTTTCTCTTAATTTTCTCTGTTTTCTTTCACTTTAGACATAACCAACTAGGGCTGCAACAACTAATCGAAAAAATCCTGAAAATCGTTGTCAACGAATGTCATTGTCGATTAGTTGGTCTGATTCCGCTCAATTCGAAATGACATGTCAACCGAAGCTGCACAGATTTATTTACATTCCATGATTTTCAGCCACCTCAACTACTGTTTAATCAGGGTTCCTACAGGTTTCTTCAAGTTAAATTCAAGTCTTTTTAAGACCATTTATATAAAAAATTATTACCAATTTCTCGTCCCTACCAGCAAAGAAAAACAAAATCCTTCAACTTGTGTTGATTTATTTTTCAAATATGGAATGGGTAAAAGATGATAAGTCAAGCAGGTAAAATAAAAACATTTCAGTAGGCCACAAGAAAGCTTGCCGAACAATGTTAAGTTGTGTTTTAACATTAGCTAAACACACACAGGACATCAGTTCTGACTGGATCGCTTCCCACATCGACACTAACATTTTCATCTAGTTTTTTTTTTTCGTTGACGAAAATGTCAATAGATTTTCGTCATAGTTTTTGTCATTCAAATCTAGCGTCTCGTTTTCATCAGTAGCCAGGTTTCCATCCAAGGTTTTTTTTGCGAAAAAAGGTTTTGCGCATCAAAATATTTATCGATATAGCTGATGGAAACGCGAATTATCGATTTTTTTTTTTGCAAATGTCGACACAATCCTTTTCCGTTTAACTTTAGCGCATAAATGTTATGTCGATATTTTAAATGTCGCAAAAAACTGAAACCTCAAAAGGTAGAATTTGCGATAAAAAATGAATAAATAAAAATAAATTTTATGGAAACGGCCGAAGTCACTTTTTTTTGCGATACACCAAAACATATGCGACAAATCGATTTCGTCATTCGTGACGTCATCACGCACACAATCTTATCGGTAAAAAGGTCAATTGAATGGAAACAGTCAGGAGACGGCAAATTTCGTAATGTTTTTTTTTCGCATATTCACTTTGTCGATAATATAACAGCGCAAAAAGTGGATGGAAACGAGGCTAGTGAAAAAATGTCGTTGAAGAAAAGTTTTCATCATTATTTTCGTCAATGAAATTAACACTGACATACAGCACACTTTTTTACACCCAGATTTCAAAATTCAAGACTTTTTAAAGACTTCTTAAGTTATTATTTTCAAATTCATAAATTCAATGCTTTTAAGGCTTTTTAAGACCCTGTAGGAACCCTGTATTAGGGACGGATGAAGGTAAACCATGCTTTGGGAAACAGACACACTTTCTTATGGCATACTTTGCCAATTATGAGATTGACTTTCAACTTTTTAGGTCATAATATAAAAAAATGTACTCTCATAATTTTAATTTAGTATGTCAAAGATTTGTGTTTTAATGTCATAACGAAGATCTGGGAAAGTGCGCTGTCAGAGACGGATCAGGTGATGATGATGATGATCACTCACGGAGTGCGGCTGCCTGGAGAACCTGAGGTTGTAATTTCTGTGCGGATTCTGTCCGGTTCCAATTGCTTGTCCCCAGTCGAAGCGCCGGGTCCAGCGTCATGGAAGAGACGCTGGTACAGCAGGGTCACCTGACAAACAAATGAAGGTCAAGGGTCAACACACATCTGGATCATACAGGTATACAGACACATGGTGATGATTAGAACTAACACCCGGGTAACAGAAGCTGCCCGTCTCTGCTGGAACACACACGTCGCTACGAAACAAGCGATAGCAGAGATTAAAAGCGTTGAACAGAAAACACATCGTTATTCTCAAACATGTTCTCTGTACCGTCTTGATCTGTCCATCTAAACACAGCTTTGACCAAGAGGATGAGGATGAAAGAGGAAGAGGAGATGCTGGATGACAGGATTTAAAAATAACAGGATTTAAAATCCAAATTTATAATACATAAACTGTAACATAGATAGTGTCTTTTCTCCATTTCTTCTTTCTGGCTAGCAGAAGTTCTGAATGGCTGATTTCATTAGTAGTATTCATGTTCACAAACAACATTAACTCATAAACAACTAAAACACACGTCAAAAACTTGCATATTAGAGTATAATAATTAAAACAAAATTCCAAGTTCAACCTACCTTTCCAACCGCAACTTCATCCGAGCGCGAAAAGAAAAAGAAAATGGCGGTTGAGCAGAAGTGCGACACTCGTGTGTCATGACGTCAGAAAAAAAAACCTCTGAAGAGGGAGTCGTTAAAGGATAATTAGGTTTACAAATAAATGTATAAAGAACATTCCTGTTGGTTATTTTTAGGTTTACCTAAGGAGAACGTTCTGGAAATGTTCCCTGTTATTTTTTGCAATATTTTTTTTAGGTTCTATTTTTCTTAAACAAATTAAAAGGTTGCAAATGTTTGCTTTAACAGCAGTGATCAAATGCTTAATTAAATGACTGTTATCAGGCAGTAGAGAGCGCTCATTGATTGGCAAAGTCTTTTTTTAGTTAATTAAATATTTTTGCAGCCAAATTTTTCTTTTTTCTTTTTTAAATTTACTTTTGAAAACAAGAACCATAATTAAATATACATATTATTGCAAAAAAATATTATTATTATTATTATTTATTTTTTTGCAGATCTCAAAATTAATATTTATTACATTTGACATGGGCAAAAATGTACTTTTTACTGTTAATTTTTTAAATAGTGCAAGACAAAGGATGGTCATGCACAATGTTTTAGTGTTGCTTTACCATTTTCCTTGAAGTTCCCCAACATTGCGATCAGGTCTTAGCAAACTGCCAGTCATTTAAAGAGTTGAATCAGGGGCCTATACCATGAAGCCGGTTTAGCCTATACCGGCTATAGCATGTAAGTTTCAGTTTAGTTTGCACCAATCCTGTACCATGAAAGTGGCTTGGCTAGCTGCATTCATTGCCATGCCTGTTGCCAGTAATTTACTGTAAAAATGCACTAAAACTCAAGTTAACTAAAAAAATACAACTTATTAGTTTTAGTGCATTTTTACAGTAAATTACTGGCAACAGTGTTGTAAAAATGCACTAAAACTAATAAGTTGCATTTTTTAGTTAACTTGAGTTTTAGTGCATTTTTACAGTAAATTACTGGCAACAGTGTGGCAAAAATGCACTAAAACTAATAAGTTGTATTTTTTTAGTTAACTTGAGTTTTAGTGCATTTTTACAGTAAATTACTGGCAACAGTGTTGTAAAAATGCACTAAAACTAATAAGTTGTATTTTTTTAGTTAACTTGAGTTTTAGTGCATTTTTACAGTAAATTACTGGCAACAGTGTTGTAAAAATGCACTAAAACTAATAAGTTGTATTTTTTAGTTAACTTGAGTTTTAGTGCATTTTTACAGTAAAGTACTGGCAAAAGTGTTGTAAAAATGCACTAAAACTAATAAGTTGCATTTTTTAGTTAACTTGAGCTTTAGTGCATTTTTACAGTAAATTACTGGCAACAGTGTTGTAAAAATGCACTAAAACTAATAAGTTGCATTTTTAGTTAACTTGAGTGTTAGTGCATTTTTACAGTAAATTACTGGCAACAGTGTTGTAAAAATGCACTAAAACTAATAAGTTGTATTTTTAGTTAACTTGAGTGTTAGTGCATTTTTACAGTAAATTACTGGCAACAGTGTTGTAAAAATGCACTAAAACTAATAAGTTGTATTTTTTAGTTAACTTCAGTTTTAGTGCATTTTTACAGTAAATTACTGGCAACAGTGTTGTAAAAATGCACTAAAACTAATAAGTTGTATTTTTTAGTTAACTTGAGTTTTAGTGCATTTTTACAGTAAAGTACTGGCAAAAGTGTTGTAAAAATGCACTAAAACTAATAAGTTGTATTTTTTAGTTAACTTCAGTTTTAGTGCATTTTTACAGTAAATTACTGGCAACAGTGTTGTAAAAATGCACTAAAACTAATAAGTTGTATTTTTTAGTTAACTTGAGTTTTAGTGCATTTTTACAGTAAATTACTGGCAACAGTGTGGTAAAAATGCACTAAAACTAATAAGTTGTATTTTTTAGTTAACTTGAGTTTTAGTGCATTTTTACAGTAAATTACTGGCAACAGTGTTGTAAAAATGCACTAAAACTAATAAGTTGTATTTTTTTAGTTAACTTGAGTTTTAGTGCATTTTTACAGTAAATTACTGGCAACAGTGTTGTAAAAATGCACTAAAACTAATAAGTTGTATTTTTTAGTTAACTTGAGTTTTAGTGCATTTTTACAGTAAATTACTGGCAACAGTGTTGTAAAAATGCACTAAAACTAATAAGTTGTATTTTTTAGTTAACTTGAGTTTTAGTGCATTTTTACAGTAAAGTACTGGCAAAAGTGTTGTAAAAATGCACTAAAACTAATAAGTTGCATTTTTTAGTTAACTTGAGCTTTAGTGCATTTTTACAGTAAATTACTGGCAACAGTGTTGTAAAAATGCACTAAAACTAATAAGTTGCATTTTTAGTTAACTTGAGTGTTAGTGCATTTTTACAGTAAATTACTGGCAACAGTGTTGTAAAAATGCACTAAAACTAATAAGTTGTATTTTTAGTTAACTTGAGTGTTAGTGCATTTTTACAGTAAATTACTGGCAACAGTGTTGTAAAAATGCACTAAAACTAATAAGTTGTATTTTTTAGTTAACTTCAGTTTTAGTGCATTTTTACAGTAAATTACTGGCAACAGTGTTGTAAAAATGCACTAAAACTAATAAGTTGTATTTTTTAGTTAACTTGAGTTTTAGTGCATTTTTACAGTAAAGTACTGGCAAAAGTGTTGTAAAAATGCACTAAAACTAATAAGTTGCATTTTTTAGTTAACTTGAGCTTTAGTGCATTTTTACAGTAAATTACTGGCAACAGTGTTGTAAAAATGCACTAAAACTAATAAGTTGTATTTTTTAGTTAACTTGAGTTTTAGTGCATTTTTACAGTAAAGTACTGGCAAAAGTGTTGTAAAAATGCACTAAAACTAATAAGTTGTATTTTTTAGTTAACTTCAGTTTTAGTGCATTTTTACAGTAAATTACTGGCAACAGTGTTGTAAAAATGCACTAAAACTAATAAGTTGTATTTTTTAGTTAACTTGAGTTTTAGTGCATTTTTACAGTAAATTACTGGCAACAGTGTGGTAAAAATGCACTAAAACTAATAAGTTGTATTTTTTAGTTAACTTGAGTTTTAGTGCATTTTTACAGTAAATTACTGGCAACAGTGTTGTAAAAATGCACTAAAACTAATAAGTTGTATTTTTTAGTTAACTTGAGTTTTAGTGCATTTTTACAGTAAATTACTGGCAACAGTGTTGCCAGTATTTTACTGTAAAAAACCTGGTAAGGTCTAACAGTGTGCCAAACAAACACAACAGTCTTACTGGCCAACCTAAACTTGGTTTCCGGACCTGATGATTTTCGTAACAGCCTCTCCCTGGCAGATTCCTTGAGGAAGGACCCTGTGTGAAAGACACGATCATTCTGATTTTTGATTTTTTTTTAATAAATCATCAACCTGAACACTGAAGATTCCGAGAAAAGAACATGCAGTATTTCAAAACCTAAATATCACTTTATATTCACCCAAAAAATATATTTCCACTTTGTTTCAAACCTGAATACACAAATGAGAAGATCACTGTGAAGTTCACTCAATTTGTGCGCTGTTTTCCAAGGAACGATATCAAACTTGTGATCGTTATAAAGAAGATTTGACGTCAATGGCAAAACAAACGCGACTGATGTAGGAAAAAGGAGACGTTCAGTCAATAATGACTTACATTTTTGTGAAATTTAATTTGAAAGACTTGGACTATAGTTCAGTGATCCAACCAGGAGGTATTGCTGTGAAGCTTTACCATTGTAATTGCTTCATATACAGTATGTGAGTACAATTCTTGACTCAAATGGTGACCATGTCCGGTACTGTGGCTTTGACCAGGTGGACTTTGGCTGGTTAGTTGGTTGGGATCTTCAACAGTTGAAGAGACACTGTCCGGTCCGTGCATAGATTCAGAGGAAAACACTTGGGTCGGTAATGTCAACACATTTGGATCTTGCCGGGAATTTCCCAAGACAAGGTTTGCGAACTAAATGAGCTCCAAATGCATAAGCGTAAAGCAATCGGTCCACACAAGCCAACAGACACTCCCGTTTAAAGGCACAATTACCCCATTGATCCATTTTTTCTACATGATTTAGCTTTGTTGGGCTCATTCTGAGTTCTTTACTATACTACTGAGACGTAGAACATTTCGTCGGTGAGGTCCTCCTCACGTTTGCTGCTCGTGTCCGTCTCCTCATCGCTGTAGTCGCGAACATTGCTCTGACACAAGCCCATCTCTTCTGCCTCCGGCCCGTGGCCTAGCGTGACGCTCAGTAAGTTGCTAGCAGCACTTTCCATCTCATCGATTGTCATTTCACAAGCATCGGCAATCTCGTGTTTCGTCACCGTCACAAACTTAGGATCCTTCGCATATTTGCCCAATCCCCCCGATATCATCACCTACAACAAAAGGGTATCAAGTCAGCGCGTCAAGTTATGGTAAGAGTTTGTCACTTGTCACTACATACAAAGCCCAAGGTCTACACAGGATCATGACATTAAAAATAAGAAAACTAATCACAATCAGCAAAACAAGCAACAAACGTCAAGTCTATAAAGTCCTTCCATTTAAAATTCAACAATGGAGGCAAGTTTTACTAGCAGTCCAGTCTAGCGCTGTATGATATAGTGTGAAAGTTATACAGTGTGTCAATGTTTTACACACTCATATATATACGTATGATGTATAGCCCAATATTACTGTATTTGCTCCTCTATGTCCTAAAAGGGTGATTTCTATCATAAGAGACACATTTTCAACCACCGTTTTCTGTCAGTGTAGTTGTATTCAGAATGTCTATAAGACATAATAACTAGTTTCCGGCTAAACGAACATACGGGATTCTGCAAAAGTCTAAGCGCAACTTCTGCGAGTAATGCGGCGCACCGCTGATATATACGCCATGCTACTGACGGCATGAGTCGCGTAAGTTGCGCTTTTGACGCAAGTAGTAGAGACTGCGTATGTTTGTTTGGCCGGAAGCTAGGATTTTACTGTTAACGTTAAATATGAATATTTTTCTTACACGAATGCATTGCTTCGTTTCAGAAGGCCTTTATTAAGGTGTGTGGAGGACTTTTATTATGGACAGATGCACTTTTATTATGGACAGATGCACTTTTATGATGAACAGATGCACTTTTATCATGGATAGATGCATTTTTATGATGGACAGATGAACTTTTATGATGGATAGATGCACTTTTATGATGGACAGATGAACTTTTATAATGGATAGATGGACTTTTATGATGGATAGATGCACTTTTATCATGGACAGATGCACTATTATTATGGATAGATGCACTTTTATTATGGATAGATGCACTTTTATGATGGATAGATGCACTTTTATCATGGACAGATGCACTATTATTATGAATAGATGCACTTTTATTTTGGATAGATGCACTTTTATCATGGATAGATGCACTTTTATCATGGACAGATGCACTATTATTATGGATAGATGCACTTTTATTATGGATAGATGCACTTTTATGATGGATAGATGCACTTTTATCATGGACAGATGCACTATTATTATGAATAGATGCACTTTTATTTTGGACAGATGCACTTTTATCATGGACAGATGCACTATTATTATGGATAGATGCACTTTTATCATGGACAGATGCACTATTATTATGGATAGATGCACTTTTATCATGGACAGATGCACTATTATTATGGATAGATGCACTTTTATTATGGATAGATCCACTTTTATGATGGATAGATGCACTTTTATCATGGACAGATGCACTATTATTATGAATAGATGCACTTTTATTTTGGACAGATGCACTTTTATTATGGATAGATGCACTTTTATCATGGATAGATGCACTTTTATGATGAATAGATGCATTTTTATGATGGACAGATGAACTTTTATGGTGTATAGATGCACTTTTATGATGGACAGATGAACTTTTATGGTGTATAGATGCACATTTATCATGGATAGATGCACTTTTATCATGGATAGATGCACTTTTATCGATTGATTGATTAATATATTCGATTTTTGAATATAACTCCGATTGTATTCATCTGAAAGAAGACAGTAATTTACACCCAGTAAATGACTTTCTTGAGGGTGATTAAATCATGGGCTAAAACAGGACCAAACCCCTGTGTAATGTGGTCTCTCACCGCTTCCACTAGGCTGTGAGCGCTGCTGCGCTGCTGCAGGTGATGGCCACTCAACCGGGGGGGTACCTTCAGGAGGGAGGGGGTGGGAGGACGCGTGGACCAATCAGAGCCGTGCTGGGTATTCCAGAAGCCCCTGTGAACCAATCCGGGAGTGCTGCTGGCACTGGGCGTGGCCTGAGGCAGGGGCGTGTAGGGAGGGGGCGTGGCCGGGGGCGTGACCCACGAGCGGATGGAGCGGGTCGGAGAGAGTCGCGATCGACTCGACTCTTGTCCGGTCGCCGTCTTCACCTGTGGAACCGCGAGGATAAAGATCAAATAAATAAATAATAAAAATAAAGATGCTGTGAGATGTTGGGTGACCAACACTTGAGAGCAAACTTCCACAGAGTATTAACTAAAGCTAAAAAAAAATACAACTTTTGATTTTAATAGTGTATTAGTAAATGTTGAAATTAACAGTAATCAAAGATTTATAAATGCGGTCGAAGTGCTATGCTATGCTATGATATGCCATACTATATGATATGCTATATGCTATGCTATATGATATGATATTTGACAGCAGTAATGTTATGTCTGGTTATGCGACGATCACCTGATGCTGTGGCGGTAGACCTGTGGGATGCAGGGGAATCTCATCTTGACTCTCCTGTTTGCGCAGACACTCGAAATTGAAAGCGGTCTTGTGAGAGGCTGTATGAAAGAATGCACAAACATCAGTATATGTGTATTTATTACTGAATGAATGCTCAATAAAATAAGAAAGATTGCAGCTGTTGTGAGAAGTCTTTGCCTGAACATTGTTCAAAACATTCCTGTAGTATGTATACCGCTTCCTCTTAACACAATTATAAAGCCACACTGAGTATTCTTGCATACTTGTGGTTTCAGTTGATCCTACATTTTAGTAAAAATTCAATTTTAATACATTGGTGAATCATGATTTGTTCATGAAAACATTTGTACGCATGCTTCTTAAATTAGACCCATTGTGACAGTATTTTTGAACTGGAATTACGGGCAATCACCATTTGCAATTTTTACAGTAAATTACTGTAATTTTTTGTGTACATGAAAAAGCTTCAAAAACAAAATGTGGGTTTTTAGAAAAAGGACCATTTTGTGAAATGATGTCACTGCATTAAAATGAAAAACAATCAACATTTTTTTTAATAATTATCAATTTCTCCTTTAAGTATGTTCTTAAAGGTGTAGTTCACTTTTAAAAAAACTTTTGCTGATAATTTACTCGCCCCCATGTCATCCAAGATGTCCATGTCATTCTTTCTTCAGTTGAAAAGAAATTAAGGTTTTTGATGAAAACATTCCAGGATTTTCTCCATATAATGGACTTCAATGGGGACCAAATGAGAGTTTCAGTGCAAACTGTTCAAAGGGCTTTAAACGACTCCAGACGATGAATAAGGGTCTTATCAAGCGAAACGATCACTCATTTAATAAATAAATAACAAAGTTTAAGTTTTATAAGCTCAAATGCTCGCTCGTTTGGTTCCCATTGAAGTCCATTATATGGAGAAAAATCCTTAATTTCTTTTCGACTGAAGAAAGAAAGACATGGACATCTTGGATGACATGGGGGTGAGTAAATTATCAGCAAAAGTTTTTTTTTAAAGTGAACTTCTCAATACTATTTTAATAAAATAAAATACTATTTTACTCTTTTATATGACATGTATAAACCTAAACAAGCTGTGTTCCAAATATGAAGCTAATATCTCAAAGTAGCTTTCAGGAATATTTTGTTTGGGCGCAGAAAATTAGTTTCCCATTCATTTTGATCACAAGAAAAAGCATTTTGAAAGCGACACTATTAAAAGAGTATTATTAATTTTCTTTATCTCACATTGTCGTTTTGATGACCTCTGAGACTGCTGGGATATGAGCTGCTCATCGTCGTCACACACACATTCACACACATCCAGTTGTCGAACCGCAGCACAGTCACTCAAAGTGTCCTGGAAGTCTTTGTACGACCTGGCGAGAGAATCAAAGAGAAGATAAAGATATTTTGCTATTATTGATCCACACATTCTGAGGAGTTTTTAAGCCATACCTGTCTCTGGCCAGCATGAAGTCCTCCTCGTGAAGCTCGTCTCCGCTGTAATACTCTGTGACTGAGTTTCTGTCTTCATCGCTGATGTCAGCATGACTGGGGTTTTGCACGTGGATAGTGGGATACCCAACAGCACTAGAGCAAGGCCTGCGAGACACCGGAGCATCCAATCATTAGTGAAACACACCATATACAGTAGTGGGACCAACGCATTTTCCAACTCCCCTTGAGTTAAACAATCGAGTTTTACCATTTTCGACATAAAATCAGAATTAATTGCGTGTTGTAAAAGTCAGAATTGCGTGATATAAAGTCAGATTTGCGTTATAAAGTCAGAATTGCGAGATATAAAGTCAGAATTGTGAGATATAAAGTCAGAATTGTGAGATATAAAGTCAGAATTGCGAGATATAAAGTCAGAATTGCGTTATAAAGTCAGAATTGTGTGATATAAAATCAGAATTGTGAGTTATAAAGTCAGAATTGCGTTATATAGTCCGAATTGCAAGATATAACGTCAGAATTGCGAGATATAAAGTCAGAATTGTGAGATATAAAGTCAGAATTGCGAGATATAAAGTCAGAATTGTGTGTTATAAAGTCAGAATTGCGTGATTCACTTACAGGACACCGTTTTAACTAAAAAACTGAAATATTTCAATGCGTTCCTGCCGTTCATTTGACGACAACTGATTTGGGTGAGCCCAAAGTTTGTTTGTTTTTGTTTTCCTGTGGTCATGTGACCTCTCACCTCTTGGAGTGAGTCCTGATCTGTGTTTCTCCATCACCCCTGAGGTTGAGGTATGAGCTGAGAGAGGACACCAGGCCCCTGGAGGGCCGACTGTGCCAGCCGTTGGTGAAGACGGGGCCCGCCGGCACGCTGGCACTGTTGATATTAGAGTTGGATGATCTGGTGTCTGACTGGCAGTAAAGAGGGAGCGGGAGCTGCAAAGGACGCTGGGTAACGCTGGTGCCGTACTGATCTCCACTCGCATGATTGACCAGACTCCCAATGACAACTCCATTCCTCTGCGGATACACACAACAGATTCAGGATGTTTCAGTTTCAGTTATTTAGTGACGTCTTGGGCATCTTACCCCATATGTACACATATTTTGATGCTTTTATGTTGCTTTTGAAAAAGGTACATATTTGATCAGTTCACACATTCATTCCTTGGGATCAAACCCGAGACGTTTGGTTTGTGAGCGCGATGCTCTACTAGTTAACAGAGCTGTACAATATTGGTTAAATTGAGAATCATCTTTTCTTTTTTTACAGAAATCACAATTCTAATCAGACAACTAAATAAAACAACATGTCATTTACTAGAGGATCTGACAAAATGCTAATTTAAAATGTTAAATCATTATGAATTAATTATTTTAAAAACGGTTGAATAAATGATTCAATGACTCATAAATACTTCAAAAACACTGATTAATCCAGTAATGAAACAAGTGAATGCATCTCTTGAATGATTGAACGCTGTGGCATAACGATGTAATTGGTACACAATTGTTACTTGATTGCAAAGTTCTGCAAACACAGATCTGGTGTGATTTTGTCAAAGTTTTAATAGACACTGGAAAATCGTTGTCAATTAGGAACGAGATTTCGTGGGTGTTTGAATGGTTAATCGTGCAGCTCTATTATTTAAGTGAGATGTGCAGTGTGCACGGATAAATACTGATCGCTTTACCCCGTAGATCTCTTCCTCCTCGTGAAGGTTCCTGACGTCCACGAGTCCTTCGTCCTGGAGATCACATGATATGGCTCGACGGATCTCAGGCCCGATATCATGCAGTGTGCGCAGACCAGCCTGCAGAAGAGACATATTTCACATTATCATCATTCAGGAGGAGATTTTACAGTATTTCCATGTCTGAATGTGGGCAGCGTTTAATGGAAGCACTTTTTACTTCCCACTTATGAGCCTTTTTTATTGTTAAGCATAATTGCAATTAGCTTTTTAAAGTTCAAGTTAAAAAAATTGGAACTTTAAAAAGCTAATATTTTTAATTTTTTTAATATTTCTAAAATTCTTCCCACTTATCAGCCTTTTTTATTGTTAAGCATAATTCAATTAGATTTGTAAAGTTCAAGTTCAAAAATTTGAACTTTAAAAAGCTAATATTTTTAAATTTTTAAGTATTTCTAAAAATTTTCCCACTTATCAGGCTTTTTTATTGTTAATCATAATTGCAATTAGCTTTTTAAAGTTCAAGTTCAAAAATTTGAAAGCTAATATTTTTAAATATTTCAAAAAATTTCCCACTTATCAGCCTTTTTTATTGTTAAGCATAATTGCAATTAGCTTTTTAAAGTTCAAGTTAAAAAATTTGAACTTTAAAAAGCTAATATTTTTAAATTTTTAAATATTTCTAAATTTTTCCCCACTTCTCAGCCTTTTATATTTAATTGCAATTAGCTTTTTAAAGATCAAGTTCAAAAATTTGAACCTTAAAAAGCTAATATTTTTAAATTTTAAAATATTTCAAAAAGATTTCCCACTTATCAGCCTTTTATATTGCTAAGCATAATTGCAATTATCTTTTTAAAGTTCAAGTTCAAAAATTTAAACTTTAAAAATCTAATATTTTTTAAATTTTTAAATATTTCTAAAAAATTGTCCACTAATCAGCCTTTTTATTGTTAAGCATAATTCCAATTAGCTTTTTAAAGTTCAAGTTCAAAAAATTGAACTTTAAAAAGCTAATATTTTTTAAATTTTAAATATTTCTAAAATTTTTCCCACTTATCAGGCTTTTTTATTGTTAATCATAATTGCAATTGGCTTTTTAAAGTTCGCATTCAAAAATTTTAACTTTAAAAAGCTAATATTTTTAAATTTTTAAATATTTCTACAATTTTCCCCACTTCTCAGCCTTTTATATTTAATTGCAATTATCTTTTTAAAGTTCAAGTTCAAAAATTTGAACCTTAAAAAGCTAATATTTTTTTAATTTGTAAATATTTCTAAAAAAATTCCCACTAATCAGCCTTTTATATTGTTAAGCATAATTAGCTTTTTATGAATGCTTGTTTCCGCCATGAAGTATAAATAATAAAAGATAAGAAATAATAAAAAAGGTAATTATGATCTCACAATTTGGACTTCATAACTCGCATTTCCAAGTTTATAACTCACAATGAGTTTATTTGAACATACAACATCCTCTCCTGTATGTTCAATTTACTAATAAATACTCAGTAGGCAATATTATTAGTACAGCAGGATCTAGTGTTTTTATTCACACACACACACACACACACACACACACACACACACAACCTCCGTACACCAGGTTTGAAGTGTGTTCAAGTGTAAGTTCACCTGTAGAGCGGTTGTGGAGTTAAGCGGCGGCTGTCCTCCCACAAGCCCTTGCTCTTTACGCTTCCTGAATTTCCTGAAGTAATCTTGGATCAGGAAAGTGGCGTAGAACTTCCCAACAGTGATCTCATCATCTAAACACACATACACACACTCATTTCATTACAGACAACTCTATTGTAGAGCTACATTGTGTGTGTATATGTGTGTATGAGTGTGTGTGTGTGACCTCCAGCAGGTGGCACCACTTGGTCCAGCAGTTTCATGCTGGTTTTCTTCCAGATCTTCTTGATGACGGCTCGTAACTCCTCGTTGGCTTGATCCAGATTGCCTGAGACACACACACACACACACTCGTGAGGAAGATTCACACCAGAACAGACGTGTGGACGTCTCCGTCACCACAGCTTTACCTTCAGTCTTGATCTTCAGCGCAGTTCGGACCAGAGCGAACAGGGTGGCGTTGAACATGACCGTCCCGTCACTGTTCAGGGGCATATTCATGGCAACCAGCCTCTGGACACAGATGAAAATGAGGAAGATATAATGTGTGTTTATATGTACACTTCCTCCAGTTAACAGTGATATATATACAGGCTCATCAGTGGTCCAACCCGGATTTCACAGGATTTTTTGCTGATTTTTTTAGGCCTATTTGATGGAAAATGTTGGCGATCATGATGTATATGATTTGTGCTAGTGACAGAAGGAGTGTAATTATAAGTTTGAGCATAATTACTGAATTAGTGCTAATCAATAGTGACACCCACATAGAAACTCATTATTTTGCTGGAAACATTTTGCTGATTTAAACAATTCGGCCACTAGAGTGCATCATCTGTCTGTCTAGTCTCTGAAAGATGAAGATTTGATCACGAGTGTGTGTGTGTGAGTGTGTGTGTTATGTGCAATACCTTGCAAGCCACTCTATGAGGACACAGTTTGCCAAAGCCCAGCGGCGGCTGAATCCTGCGCAGCAGCGTCACCACATCTAAATGTTTGATACGGCCCCTGATAAACACACACACACACTGTATTGACTGTCAAACAAAACATACAGAGTGAACTAAAAGTACATCTTTTGCATATATACTTGGCCTCGGGATCATATTCCGACCAGATCCTCTTGAATTCGTCTAAATGATGCGGTCCAAGAATCGACCAATCACGCGTCAGGTAGTCAAAGTTGTCCATGATGACAGCGACAAACAAATTAATGATCTGGGAGGGGGGAACAGTAATAAAACTGAGCAATAGCCTACAATTTGTGTCAAATAAGTAGAAAACAGTTACAATAACAACACATGATTATTAGAAACTGAATATGCTTAACCCTCAGGTGCTCTTCGGTCATTTCTGACCGAAAAATTTTGAATTTTTAAAAATCACAGCTTCATCGTAATGTTACGAAACTTGGTGACTTTTATGGCATTATGTATGTGAACACAAATAAAAATTGAGGTCATGATCTGAGCATGCTAAGTGGTCGTAAAAAAAATAGTCACACTTGTGCTCTTCGGTCAAAAATGACCCCCATAGGAAATGAATGGGAAATTGTAAAAAAAAAAAAAAATGAAAAAAAAGTGAATTTTTGTTTTTTGTCAATTTTTTTATAAGAAATACTTCTTGAGATTGTTTTAACTATATATTCAAATCCACCAACAACAACAAAAAATGTTTATAAACATCTGGGTAATTCACATGCCTCTCCATAGAGAGCTGTACATGCCATCTAGTGGTTACACCATGATTCTACGCTTTTTCTCTATACTGGAACCAGATGGTGCTAATTTTCTTCAAAATATATTTTTTTTCTGAAGGCCTAGACTCTATATTAAACTAAAATACTGCATTAATATTTTTTTGAAAAAATTATATATATATATATATATATATATATAAATATATATATATATATATATATGAAGAGTTCAGATGCAAAAGCCTCTAAATGCCATTGGAAATTTTCTTCTAAAATGATAATTTTTATCAAGCTTGTAAATTTAAGCTCAGTAATTTCACTTAAATGGCAATGAAGATTACCTATTAATTGTCATTTAAGTGAAATTACTGAACTTAAATATACAAGCTTGATAAAAATGGTCATTTTAGAAGAAAATTTCCAATGGCATTTAGAGGCTTTTGCATCTGAACTCTTCATATATATATATATATAGAAATATATATATATATTTTCAATGGCAAAAATAAACCATAAATATTGCATAAATATTAATAAATTCAATTAAATTGTCTCAAAATACTAAATTAAAAAGAATAAATATTATAGAACAAAAATAAATTGCATTGGTTTTACTGGGATGGACAAAGTTTCATTTTTATGTGTCCGGTCACTTTTGACCGGGAAGATAACAAGTGTGACTCCGAAACGAAGAGCACCTGAGGGTTAAAGAGAAGCTATTGTCTCGACTTTTCAGGCTCGAGCAGGTTTTCCTTCTTGAATG
Organism: Cyprinella venusta; assembly: GCA_038021265.1. Taxonomy (NCBI): domain Eukaryota; kingdom Metazoa; phylum Chordata; class Actinopteri; order Cypriniformes; family Leuciscidae; genus Cyprinella; species Cyprinella venusta. The sequence goes on along the minus strand of CM075872.1, from coordinate 35,519,118 downwards.
TTGACTATTCTCCTCATATTCTCCATTGTTGCGGCTCCTCTCTTCCCAGTCTGTCAGTAACGCTCTGTTTACTTCCTGTCTCTGTGAAGCCCCTCCTCCTGTGCTCTAATTGGTCAGCGCTTCGAATGTGTGTTTGGGAATGTCCCGCCCCTTTCCATAGTTTAAACCGCTAGTTTAACACACTAACTAACTCAATCAGGCCCCGCCCCTTTATACTGCGCATGAATTATTATAATGAGGAATATTGTGACGTGTTTGTTCCCGGACTACGATGGAGGCGTTTCAGGAGTTCAGAAACACTGACACTGATATAGAGAAGCTCCAACAGCAACATAACACACTGACCAAACACTAAACACATGTTGAAACTGTAATATTGAGAGAATAATACCAGAAAAGCACAGAGCATGTAGAAGCTGATGAAGTAGAGGATGGCGAAGGAGCTGCCGCAGGTCTTCTCCTCTCCAGGGTTATAGTCCGACTCAGAGTCACACAGTTTCCCAGGCAAACACGCCAACATGATCTGCTGCCACGCTTCACCCGTCGCACACCTAACACACAATCATCAATCATTTTTTCAGACAGTCGATGGCAGCCACTGACTTTTATAGTAGGAAAAATACAACTGTCTGCACACACATTCTTTAAAGCTACACTGCGTGATTTTTAGGGCCATCTAGTGGTGAAAATGTATATGACCCTCCAGTGAATATTAGTTTCTGCTCCTCTCAATTCCGATTTCGTTTTAACTCCTACGGTGGCCGATGTAGTCCAAGATTAACATGGCTTCCAGTTCGACCTCGTCCATGAGTGTTAACTCAAACGTAAACGCGAAAGGCGAAGCTTGAATTAACGGGTATGTCCCTCTTTGGCTAATGTACTTTCAAGATGGAGGGGCAACATGGCGCCCTTACCCGTATGTATTTTCAATGGCGTATTATACACTCACGAAAATACTTTATTACTTGAACGAAGTAAATATACATTAATGAGCACTTATATTTTTGAAAAAACCGAAATGAAGTGTTTTTAGCTAAGAATGAACTAAAAGAGTTACACAGTGTAGCTTTAAATATTGTGCATGTGTTCAATAGAAGAAAGAAACTTATGCAATATGAGAGTGAGTGAATGAAGACAACATTTTTGGGTGAACTAGCCCATTACAGTAAGTCATTTTGCTTATCCAGTGAATGCATTTTGATTTAAACATGTTAAAATCTTTAAAACAAGACAAAAATGCTGAGGAAGAACATATTTGATATTTTGATAAACAAAAAAATTCTAGTTAATAGCCTAATATTTTACTTATTTTACACTGCTTTTGTAATGAGAGTGTACAGATTTTGTCATCCCAGTAAGTTTCATTAAATTTTAATTATAAGGAAGTCAAACATGTACACACACTCACAAACAAACACACTCACACACACCTGAACAGCAGGAGCACAGCTTGTGGAAAGGTCTGGAAATTATTGTTGCGATTAATGCTGGTTCCATCCACCATGGCAACCTTCCCGAACACCTAAAAGTGTAAAACGATGTCATTATTATAATTCATAATTCAGAGAGTTACTGCAATAAACCCACAGATGATTCACCTGCATCCCAATGACAGCGTAGATGAAGAACAGCATGGCGATGAGCAGAGCCACGTACGGAAGAGCCTGACAGAGGAGGAACATGAATATATATCGCTCAATAAACGATACACACACCAGTGCGGCCAGTTATAACATTACAGTTTAACCCCTTAACTTTCACATCCCACAGGTGGTGGGACGCTTACCATTATATTTTTAAAACAATAATATCTTAGAAAAGACCTTAAGTAATATTGACAAACTATATATCATTTGAAAGCTTACAATCTCTAGTTTCCATATTTTGTGACTGATTTTCAAAATAAATTACACAGGAGCAGTAATTCAATTTGCAACAAGAATATTTTCATCCTGATAAAGTGTGTTCAGACCTTTATTTTGAAATAGCAATGAACATGAAAAATCATGAAAAAAAGGTAGAAACCTCAGTTTTCATGCAAAGATTTCAAAAGATTGCATCCATTCATTTACTTTAGAAAAAAAGGTCTGAAAATGTTTTAAATACTACAAAAAAATTCACCATTTGTGTTATGGCAATAAGCTATAACGCACACGCGTGTTCTTTGTATGTGTTTCTTAGAGGTCGAATTCATATCAAAATCTGCCAAACTTCCCATACTACTTCTGAATAGGATCTTTACTTCATAAAATGTATGAAAATTGTGAAAATAATGGTACATATCACTCAAAACACATATGGAAATGGAGGCGCCCTTATATGGGCAGTGATGGAGTCTGGTTGTGCCCTAGTGGAAGTGTTCGGTACTGCACCCAAACAAAATCTCACTGAAAGCTCATTTTTTGAGATATCAACCTAAATTTTAAAACACAACTTGTTTGGATATTTGGCTTTGATTTTTCTGCAGTTTTAGAGTAGCTCAGGTTTTGAAAATATATATTTTATATAAAATATGAATAATTATTTTTTTTACATAAACTGAAACTTCTATAACTTTTTTCTGTTTCACTTTCTTAATTTATTTCACTTCGACAAAAATCGTAATTATTACATTGATACTAATTATAATTTTTTTTTATTTTTGGAATTTTCTCAAAACAGCAAAAAAAAAGAAAAGAAAAAAAATATTATAAAAAAACAAGTAAAAGTTATGATTTTCTTTTTTTTAAATATGAATCCCGGCCTTCGGGTCAATTTTGACCCGAAGGCCCCGAGTGTGACTGTTAAACGAAGAACCCCAGAGGGTTAAATACTTATACTGTAAAACGAGAGAATCGTGTGTTGCAGTGCGGTGAGGTGTACCTGAAATGACTTGATGAAGGTCCACAAGAGCGTGCGAATGCCTTCTCCTCTGCTCAACAACTTCACTAAGCGCATGACTCGAAACAGACGGAAGAACGTGATGGAAATCCTTGCGCTGTCCTCCGTGTTCTGAGAAAAACACCTCAAGTTAATGAGCTCTAACGTGCTTCCGCTCGTTTCTTCGACGTGCCTCTGTCACACATCGCAGTGAGTGGACCGTGATGTTCACTGCTGAGTTTCATGCAGAGTTTATTCATGCACTGCAGGCTTGGCATTCTCAGACAGCAAACGCTTCAAGGCCCCATACACATGACAAAGATCTTGTCAAGACAACACACAGGGCATCTTACCCCTGACTATACTGCAGCTCCTGTGTGCTTCAACAGATGAGAGGGCTCGTATTAAAGCTCACATTCAGTGCTTCTGAACACAGCAAACTCACGCTGAACTATTGAGCTCTCGCATGAAGAAATACACGAGGTACAGTTCTGTCATGACAACTCTCTAAATGTGTTTGGCATTGTGATGGGTATGACGATGTTGTATTTTTGGGTCTAGACGGAATAGATCTGCTACGCTACTTCTGCTGCTCTGATTGCTGTTGCTGTTATTGTTGCTGCTACAGAACAATTATGTATGTATGTGTATATATATATATATATATATGAAGAGTTCAGATGCAAAAGCCTCTAAATGCCATTTGAAATTTTCTTCTAAAATGACCATTTTTATCAAGCTTGTATATTTAAGTTCAGTAATTTCACTTAAATGACAATTAATAGGTAATCTTCATGGCCATTTAAGTGAAATTACTGAACTTAAATATACAAGCTTGATAAAAATGATCATTTTAGAAGAAAATTTCAAATGGCACTTAGAGGCTTTTGCATCTGAACTCTTCATTTATATATATATATATATATATATATATAATATATATACACAGTATATATCCACGACACACTGTTGTGAGCAAGTAAAACATGCTGTATATTGTATATGTTTCCAGCGTGAATGCCGCGAAAAACAAACACACAACACATAAAAAGTGGGAAAGAGCTTTGCGATTGACTGTACATCTAGATTTGACAAAAAAAATCGGAGGTATATTTTTACAGACTGCTATAGAAAGAGCAAATGGATCGTTGTAATTCACAGAAACAACTGGAGACAACAGTCAGCGAAAGGTGGATCTGCAGTTATCATTTTGTGTCAATATGCTGAATTTAGCTGGAAAACCATACCCATATATTTTGTATTGTAATATATATATTAACAACTAATCAATGAAATAGTTATCATTGCATATTCTGCATTATTGGATGTTTTTTTTAATAAACATTGACCAAAAACAAAAAAACGATACAGTTTTAGGGCTGGACGAAATGATGATCTATATATGATCTATATATAACACTGATATAAGTGATCACCCGGACTTAGACCTGCCTATATTATATTTATATAAAGCGTTCACAGGCAAATTTGATTTATGTTTAGGTCTATATTGCTTTTATTTCCCTGGTGTCGAAATCAGGCAAACATAAGTGTCAGGCAACACGATTCCTGGCTGCATGTCAATATCCATGGATCACTCTTTAGTAAGTTGTAAGGAACACTATACTGAGTCCAACATTTAGTTTAAATTGATAAAAATGTTCATTTACTCGCATTTTCGCCTATTAAATCCAGTCACGCAGCAGATCTTTTGCCACTTAGTCAGGCTGAGGGGGGTTATTCTGGCGGGAAAGTGACGTCAATGCATTCCCTCTATCGGCAGACCGATATTATCGGCCGATATTAGGCATTTTCCAAACTATCGGTATCGGCAGTTATAATGGGCGATAAATGAATATTTCAAATTAAAATAAAAACGGACGAAACACGCTTGAACCATGTCATGAGTGTTGGAGTTGTATAGTTTGTCCACCAGAGGGCGCTCTACACTCGTTGAGTTGTTCACGGGACATACATCGCTTCAATAACAATTAAAAGATCATCCCCATCAGTTCTCTAAACTCAAATAAGCATGACTAATGACTATCATGTCCAGTTTTGCTGCCGTTAAATAAGCCGAGAGTGAAGCGGAATTAGCTAGTAATAGTTACGTTACGTTGTTACAGTGTAGTTGACTGACTGTCCTTTTACTTTTATCAATGTGACTGAAGTATTTCTTTAATAGCGTGTGACAGCATTACCTCTATCGGCAAATAGCAGGGAATAGCATTCCCTCTATCGGCAGACCGATATTATCGGCCGATATTAGGCATTTTCCAAACTATCGGTATCGGCAGTTATAATGGGCGATAAATGAATATTTCAAATTAAAATAAAAACGGACGAAACACGCTTGAACCATGTCATGAGTGTTGGAGTTGTATAGTTTGTCCACCAGAGGGCGCTCTACACTCGTTGAGTTGTTCACGGGACATACATCGCTTCAATAACAATTAAAAGATCATCCCCATCAGTTCTCTAAACTCAAATAAGCATGACTAATGACTATCATGTCCAGTTTTGCTGCCGTTAAATAAGCCGAGAGTGAAGCGGAATTAGCTAGTAATAGTTACGTTACGTTGTTACAGTGTAGTTGACTGACTGTCCTTTTACTTTTATCAATGTGACTGAAGTATTTCTTTAATAGCGTGTGACAGTTATAGCAGTGAGACGCATCATCTCTCCTTGGCCTGTTATATTGAACATGTATGTTTTACAATTTGCATTATGACGTTATCCGTTGCTAAATTATGGCTCATCATAGACTAGCTAACCACAAATCTAGCTAACGCCACTATCATCAGTCTGTTCTGTTGCGACAATAAAAGAAACAAGTTTCTCATTAAAATGGATTATCACATTATATTAGTTAAAACTCATAAATAACTACAAATGACTAATGTTAGGGAAATCTGTTAATGTTTTGTTGCGCGTTTCTGAAATAAAATAAAAATATCAGCCGATAAATCGGATTTTAAAACCAACAAATATTTGTATTGGCATCGGCCTTCAAAATCCTTTATCGGTCGGGCTCTACTACTGATGAATAAATGAACCAATCAGCTGTGCCCGAAAATCATGTGATTGCAAGCAGATCGAGGACCAATCATTCTGCACCATGGAGAGTTTCATGACAGAACTTGGTATTCTACCCTCGGTGGAAACACTTACACTTTAAACATAAAAACACTGTAAAAAATGATATGATTAATAGTCATGGCAACATATGTTTTTGCATTACTTGAACTGAGTGAGTTAAAATGACCAATCTTTTGCACACTAAACAGATCAAATAATGTGACTACATCCTAAGTTATATCAGTAGTAAGATGAGGAAACACCTTTAACATCTGAACAGAAACAGACATGGATCACATGTTTACTTACATTGACCTCAGTGATCGCAATGTCAACGATGCTACCGACAACAATTAAGGCATCAAACGTGTTCCATGCATCGGCAAAATAGTGCTGCAGACACCCAGCCAAACAGAGAGATGGGACAGGGAAAGAGATGGATGGACAAAGGAACAGAAAACAGGGAAGAAAAAGACAGAAGAAAAATCACAGTTTTGATGTTGCAGCCGCACACAGAAAGAGCAACACACGGCTTCTGTGTCTCAATCTGCTCCCCAACTCCCTATAATGACAATCAGAGTATAGTCAACACTAATTCAGACACTAGCAAGGGGCTTGAGCCCAACAATGGGACACTGATGGTCTTGTTTCATTCATCACACACATCTTTATTGTACCCCCATAATGTCTTCGTCCTCCATTCCTAAATAAGACATGATGACATTTCATGTATGGGATTGAATTGAGAAACCAATGCTTGCTGGTTATTGCATTCATCGTGAGATTTTTGGAGATGACCAGTGCACTGAAACTAGGGAGCGGATTGAGACACATCCTACCACGACATCAGCTAGGCATTCTGGGTATTTGATTTTCATCATAATGTTTGTCACATATCAGAATAAAATCAAAAGAAAACTACAGTGTACTATGCATTAAGAAAACGAAGACCTTTTCCATTGTGACATTCGCATGCCCTACTGCAATGTGTTCGGGACGCTTCACTTTTTGGACTTTTTTTGTGATTCTAAACGTTTATGAGCAGATCTCATATCAGAACAAGTATAAATCATCGTGTAAATGATCACGGATTGTGCTTTGTAAATGTTATGATCACTCAAAATATGACAATGATTTATACTGGCTTCTATTGTAATTAGGGCTGTGTAAAAGGTAATTTCGATTAATCGCATCCAAAATAAAAGTCTGTGTTTACATAATATATTTGTGTGTGCTGTATATAATTATTTTGTATATATAAATACACACACATGCATGTATATATTTAATAAAAGGTGTTATTCATATATAAAATATTGATATTTATATAATATAGATTATGTATATATATATATATATATATATATATATATATATATATATATACAGAATTTAAGCGCAAATAATTCTTAAATATATACATGTATGCATAGGTATTTACACAGCACACACAAATATATTATGTAAACACAGACTTTTATTGTGGATGCGATTAATCGCAATTTATTTTTGCACAGCCCTAATTGTAATACAAATCACTTTCAATTTCATCACAAAACATTGTTAACCCTTCTATTATCTTCATTTGTGTCTACACTCATTATCTTTGGGGTCTCCAGGGACCCCAGACAATAACATTTAATTTTGAAGCAGCATAATATTTTTTTTTTTACAAATGTAATTTTACTCTATTTATTAATGTTTTTACTCAACATTTGTGCAGTTTTTGGAGGATTTTTGAAATCTTTTAAATTTCTATAAATTAATAAATAAATATTTATTTAAATAGGCTTTTTACAAAAAAAAACAGCATTGTATGTAAAATTCACTTTATGAAAGACCCAGATTTCTAATTATCATTCATGGAGATAACATGGATCATTTAAAATGGTTTAAACAGCAAAAGGCGCACGTTTCTATATTTTACATTATTTATTAGTGAGCGCAAATATTTATCTGAATAATAACAATTTGATTTTTCACTTATTTGACATATTTTGTTATTATTTTGTCGTAGCCCTCAACCCGTATTCACTTTATAGCCCTTAATCCTGTAATTGTGGACAAATGTGGGCACAGAGGACTCAGGTGTGATCCTAATTTTTATTTATTATAAATGTTATATCACTTAAAGTTTTGTCTATCCATTTATTGTGTTTTTTTTTTTATTTTGGGGGTATTTTTGAATTTATTTACTTCAAAAGTACCATATTTTCTACGTAAATTATACTTATTTTTATGTGTTTTTTTTAACTACATTAAAATATCATTTCAATAAGTTCTTCGAGCTCAAACCTAAAGATGAAGTGACTTTGCTGTCACCTGGTGTCTTATTTTGGCTTATTTTAGAATGCTCTTTCCCATTCATTTCTATGGGTGCCCATTTTTGACCCAAATACAAGATTAAGGAGTTTTTATTTTTCATCCACTTAACATTGTAGAATTGAGTCACACACAAAAAAATGTGTGTGTTCATGAGGCAAACTTAGAAAAAGTAGCCAAGTCTTGTACCGCTCAGCTCAAGGGAAGTATTTTTAAAAAATAAAATCAACACTATTTTACCCACATTTGTCCAGAATACGGTTTTAGAGTTAATGTCTTAAATTCTGTAACCATAAATAAGACGTTCATTTCATTTATTTGGGTTTGGTCATTTACAGATCATTCTCAATCAATCAAATCATTCGACTTCTTAAAGCATGCTCTGTGTCAGACATCTATAAACACAGCAGACTGAAGGACAAGTGAGCAGATAAACATACACAAACGCCGGCCAGCAGAGGTGAGGGTCAGACAGGCGAGAGGAGAGACGGGCGTCTACCTGACTCAGAACGATGTCTACTACGCTGCCAATCACCACCAGTGCATCAAACCCATTCCAGGGGTCCACACAATAACCCTGATCACACACACACACACACCAGCGGGGGGACAGGAGAGCAGAAGGGTTAACATCACGGGACAGGGCACAAGCTTTACACTGACACTACAGAGACACATACCTTCGGCTGGAAGGCTACCAGTTTGAGGATCATTTCGACTGCGAAGACCCCCGTGAACACCATGTTCAAAATGTCCATCCCATAATTGAAAAGCTGTGACTGGCCATGATGCTGAGTGTAATACACAGAAAATTCAAAATGAACATGATTTAATGTGGATTACAGTGCAATTCTTCAAACTAAGTCTATCCTTAACCCCTTAACTGTCACCGTCCTGGTACCGGGACGCCTAACTTTACTTCACTATATTTCTATTAAATCCTAATCTAATTATGACAAATTATATATCGTTGGAAGACTTCTAAATAGATATTCTACCCCTGTTTTGTGTTATAAATTATGTAGGAAGATTAATTGATGAATTTATGACCTCAAAAAATCTGCATCATAACAGGAGGTCTGACCTTTGTCACAAAAAGTGGACGCACCCACTTTTAATCATCGAAACTTCTGTTTTTATGCTAAAAGTTCATGATAAAACATATAATCTAGTATTTTTCAATAAAAAATAAAAAATTGTAGTATAGTATTGTCCTCTAAAAATGATATTTTTTATATTTATTATCCTCTAAAATATAATATTATTTTTTATCACCTTTTTTTATTATATCACATATTTTAGTAGTTATCATAAATTAGGCATCATTTGAAAGCTTACGAACTCAGAATTCATCATGTGAAAACTGTTTTACAATTGAAAATTGCGTTACCATAGAAACGGTACTTATTTTATCAGGCTCCTCCCCTTTTGGGCGTCATTATATTTCATAATTTATGATCAAAACCTTTTCTAATCTTGACAAAACTGATATTGTCCGAAAGGTCTGAGTCTCAAGGTTCCAAATTTTGTGACAGAATTGATATTTGGAGAGAAATGTATTATGTATACAACTAAAATCAATGGAATTCAATGGCACCCGGTGGCTATTTTTGGTACTACACCTAAACAAAATCTCATGGGAACTTCAATTTTTGTGATATCAACTTCAAATTTGGAACACAACTTGACAAGATTTATGGCTTTGATTTTATAGAAATTTTAGAGTAAAAATATTTTGTAAAATATATATTTTATAAAAAATAAAAAATATATATTGCAGTATATTTGCCAGAGAGCAAACGCTCATTATCATATGTGAATCTCAGCTCTTGATCACAGTGATGCGAACAGTAACGATGGCGTGTTTCAATCTCATCAAAGTGGATCTGCTTTGTCAGCAGAAAACAGCGTCTTCTCGACACAAACCAAACTCTCTCAGTCTCAGATACACTAGTGTTTGAGGGCGGAGCTAAGAGACACTGTTCAGCCAATCAAGACCAGAGGCGGGCATTATGCAAATGTGTTACAAACCTACCAAGATCTCTGATGAGGTTTGTGTCTCTCTCACCTGGACCGCCAGACACAGCGTGTTGAGGACGATGAGCACGAACATGACGTACTCGAAGCCTGTGGAGTTCACCACATACCAGAACTTATACTGGTAGGGGTTTTTGGGGATGTATCTCCTCAGCGGACGGGCTTTCAGAGCGTACTCCACACACTGCCGCTGTCAACACACACACACACACACAATCAGACTAATCTTTCCTTCATATACACACTGGACAGGGTTGCCAGGTCTGCGAAACAAAACTCAACCAGTGACACTATCCCAAATATCAAAACTCATAATATGCTATAATACTTGAAGTAGTAATCATCGACACAGTCTATTTTCATAAAATGTTGGATTATTGTTATATAAAATGGGTAAAATATCTCAATTAGGGCTGTCAAAACGATTAATCGCGATTAATCGCAGCCAAAATAAAAGTTTGTGTTTACATAATATATGTGTGGGCACTGTGTATAATTATTTTAGATATATAAACACACACACATGCTTGTATATATTTTCATGAATATTCTGTATATAGATTTATATATAATTTATTATATTATATATAAATATAAATATTTTATATATAAATAATATTTTTTCTTAAATATACTTGCATGTGTGTTTTTTTATATATACAAAATAATTATACACAGTGCCCCAACATATATTATGTAAACACAAACTTTTATTTTGGCTGCGATTAATCGCGATTAATCGTTTTGACAGCCCTAATCTCAATACAAATATTTTAGTTAAATTAAACCGTAACACTTTACAATAAGGTTCATTAGTTAATGTATTAACTAACATGAACTAACCATGAGGGATACATTTGTTACTATAATGTTAGGTCATTTGTTACTTAATGTTAGTTAATAAAAATGCAGATTGTTAGTTCACAGTGCATTAACTAATGTTAACAAGATTTTTTTATAAAGTATTAGTAAATGTTGTAATTAACATTGAGAAAGAGGAATAAGTGCAGTTCATTATTAGCTAACGCTAACTAATGTAGTTAACTAACGAACCTTTATTGTTAAGTGGTACCATTTCATTTTACACATTTACATCAATTGCAATCACAATAAACCTTTAACCCGCAGGGAAAAAAAGTGGTAACACTTTACAATACGTGTGCACTAATATGCATTAATTCATACTTAACCAATAATGTACGGATAATCATGAGTTAATGTATAACTAATGAATAACTAAACCATTAATTAATGATTACTGCACCAGCAACTAATAAAGAGTCTATATGAGTAATAGATGAAGTAATACATGAATTGCTATTAATTCAATATGTCATTGTGTATTAATTCCTTAATAACATATTTTATTAACTAATAATGTAACTTAATGTGTTAATTACCACAATTAGTCAAAGCTATGCACTTCAACTTCCCGTTGTCTGCTTTAATTAATAATTAGCTAATGATTTGCAAAGGTATCATTATGTTATGACTTTACTTGTCGGGGCACATCATTATTAACTCGTCATTTAGTAATTTGCTCATGAATTTGCACTAACAATGAAGTAATTAATGATGTATTAATGCATATTAGTGTACCTCTGGAAGTTGAAATACAAGGCTTTGACTCATTCTGGTAATTAACATATTAATTAACACTATTAGTTAAAAAAAATGAGTTATTACGGAATTAATCCACAATTACATATTTAATTAATAACAATTCATGTATGAACTAATACATTAGACTCTTAATTAGTTCCTAATGTGGTAATCATTAACGAATAGCTTAAATAATCAATAGTTACACATTTTATCATGAATTAATGCTTATTAGTGCACCCGTATTGTAAAGTGTAGCCAAAAAAGTCAAACTGCGCCAACAGTGTAAAGTGTCCCAGTTCTGCGGGACTTGGCAACCCTGACCTGGATCCTGATATATAATGATATCTGTGAGGACTTCAGACCTGGTTCTTGTCCAGCTCACAGTTCTTGTATTCTTTCTCGCCCTGTTCCTGAAACGTGACGATGACGAAACCCACAAAGATGTTCATCATGAAGAAGGCGATGATGATGATGTAGATGATGAAGAAGATGGAGATCTCCACACGGTAGTTGTAGATCGGGCCCATGTTTTCCTTGCTGGAGTCGATGGCCTTGTACAGCAGGCTGAAGGAGAGAGGACACACACGTTTCAATGTTTCGCTCCAGAACCATATGTGTGTGTGTGTGTGTGTGTGTTGGTCTTACGCTGGCCAGCCTTCAAACGTTGAGACGGTGAAGAGAGCCATCATCGCCATCAGCACATTATCAAAGTTGAAGTCGCTGTTGAACCAGATCCTCTCGCGCGTTTGAGGCAGAGCCGTCTCACCAATACTGTACACGATAAACGTCCCTCTGGAAACACAAAAACAGGGTCTGACACATCCATACACACACACACACACACACACACACACACACACACACACACGCATACTCTCATACATACACACACACCTGCATTCCTCTGGACTTGACTTTGCTTCATCACTACAGCGGTAGAACTTCCCCTGAGGACAAACATTTTCATCACATAATAGAGCATCGCTTGATAAAGGAGTTTATTAATATGAAATCTTTCTCTAATGTGACAGTGTTTGCTGGAGCACCTTGAACAACTGCACACCGATGCAGGCGAACATGAACTGAAGAAGTGTGGTGACGATCATGATGTTCCCGATCGTCCGTATGGCCACAAACACACACTGAACCACATGCTGAGAGAGAGAGAGAGAGAGAGAGAGAGAGAGAGAGAGAAGTGTTTTGTTTATTTCTGCATTGTACAATTCAAATAGTAAGAAGTTATGAGTATTAATTTTATTTTTCATGATGCATTAAAAGTAATGCGAGTTATGTAATCAGATTACTTATTAAAGCAACTAGTAAAGTAATGCGAGTTATGTAATCAGATTACTTTTTAAAGTAACTAGTAAAGTAATGCGAGTTATGTAATCAGATTACTTTTTAAAGTAACTAGTAAAGTAATACGAGTTATGTAATCAGATTACTTTTTAAAGTAACAAGTAAAGTAATGCGTGTTATGTATTCAGATTACTTTTCAAAGTAACTAGCAAAGTAATGCAAGTTCAGATTACTTTTCAAAGTAACTAGTAAAGTAATGCGAGTTATGTAATCAGATTACTTTTTAAAGTAAACAAGTATTTGCCTTTTATTTTATTACTTGTTTGTTTTTATTTCCTAGATCGTTGTGTATTTTCTAATTCCTTTATTATTATTTTTATGTAAAGTGCTTTGAGAAACTACTTTTAAAGGCACTATATAAAATAAAGTTATTATTATTAAAGTAGTGCGTGTTATGTAATCAGATTACTTTTCAAAGTAACTAGCAAAGTAATGCAAGTTTAGATTACTTTTCAAAGTAACTAGTAAAGTAATGCGGGTTATGTAATGAGATTACTTTTAAATCAGATTACGCATTACTTTACTAGTAACTACAGTAGTAAAGTAATGCAAGTTATGTAATCAGATTACTTTTTAAAGTAACTAACAAAGTAATGCGAGTTGTGTAATCAGATTACTTTTAAAAGTAACGAGCAAAGTAATGCCAGTTATGTAATCAGATTACTTTTTTAAAGTAACTAGTAAAGTAATGCCAGTTATGTAATCAGATTACTTTTTTAAAGTAACTAGTAAAGTAATGCCAGTTATGTAATCAGATTACATTTCAAAGTAACTAACAAAGTAATGCAAGTTGTGTAAACAGATTACTTTTAAAAGTAACGAGCAAAGTAATGCCAGTTATGAAATCAGATTACTTTTAAAAGTAACGAGCAAAGCAATGCCAGTTATGAAATCAGATTACTTTTTAAAGTAACTAGTAAAGTAATGTCAGTTATGTAATCAGATTACTTTTTAAAGTAACTAGTAAAGTAATGCCGGTTATGTAATCAGATTACTTTTTAAAGTAACTAGTAAAGTAATGCCAGTTATGTAATCAGATTACATTTCAAAGTAACTAACAAAGTAATGCAAGTTGTGTAAACAGATTACTTTTAAAAGTAACGAGCAAAGCAATGCCAGTTATGAAATCAGATTACTTTTTAAAGTAACTAGTAAAGTAATGCCAGTTATGTAATCAGATTACTTTTTAAAGTAACTAGTAAAGTAATGCGAGTTATGTAATCAGATTACATTTCAAAGTAACTAGTAAAGTAATGCGAGTTATGTAATCAGATTACTTTTTAAAGTAACGAGCAAAGTAATGCCAGTTATGTAATCAGATTACTTTTTAAAGTAACTAGTAAAGTAATGCCAGTTTTGTGATCAGATTACTTTTTAAAGTAACTAGTAAAGTAATGCCAGTTATGTAATCAGATTACATTTCAAAGTAACTAGTAAAGTAATGCCAGTTATGTAATCAGATTACATTTCAAAGTAACTAGTAAAGTAATGCGAGTTATGTGATCAGATTACTTTTTAAAGTAACTAGTAAAGTAATGCGAGTTATGTGATCAGATTACTTTTTAAAGTAACTAACAAAGTAATGCGAGTTGTGTAATCAGATTACTTTTTAAAGTAACGAGCAAAGTAATGTGAGTTATGTAATCAGATTACTTTTTAAAGTAACTAGTAAAGTAATGCGAGTTATGTAATCAGATTACTTTTTAAAGTAACTAACAAAGTAATGCGAGTTATGTAATCAGATTACTTTTTAAAGTAACTAGCAAAGTAATGCGAGTTATGTAATCAGATTACTTTTTAAAGTAACTAGTAAAGTAATGCGAGTTATGTAATCAGATTACTTTTTAAAGTAACTAACAAAGTAATGCAAGTTGTGTAAACAGATTACTTTTAAAAGTAACGAGCAAAGTAATGCCAGTTATGAAATCAGATTACTTTTTAAAGTAACTAACAAAGTAATGCCAGTTATGTAATCAGATTACTTTTTAAAGTAACTAGTAAAGTAATGCGAGTTTTGTGATCAGATTACTTTTTAAAGTAACTAGTAAAGTAATGCGTTACTTGTAGCTACATTTTTTCATTTTCATCTCACTTGGCATGTAATGAGTCTATAAAATATATTAGTTTCACCTTTTAAGTTGAATTACTGAAATAAATGATATGTTTGGCGTGTGACCTGTAAGGGAAGGAGATAGACTGACTTTGAGTCCTTTGGCTCTGTTGATGGCTCTCAGCGGGCGAAGCACGCGCAGAATCCTCAAGATCTTCACCACTGAAATGGCCGACGACCTGCAGATGAAGCGCATGTTGAACACGAGCGCGCACACACACGTGCTGGAGGACATGAACTGTACACGTACTGTATCCCGAAGGACAGGAGAGACACTCCGACCACCAGCAGATCCAGCAGATTAAAGTAGTTCCTGCAGAACGCTCCTTTATGAAGGAAAGCGCCGAACGCCGTCATCTGAGGAGCACAACACACACCAGTCAACTACACACAAACACAAATTCATATCGAACTCAACAATCACAGATAAGAAATGAACTAGTGAAGCATAATCTATGTGTCTGGAATAAGTGAGAGGGTGATGATTATGTTGTGTAGAATGCAAATAGAAATAAGACAGGAGTCTTTACCTTCAACAAGATCTCCACTGTAAAGATAGCGGTGAAGGCGTAGTCTAAATAACCCAGAACCTGCAACGTGACACAACAAACTCAATCCAGAATCCACAACAGAGTCAGTTCAAGTCTATTTGATTTCTACAGCACATCTATGATCCTCAAAGTTTCACAGCGTTGGTGTCTTTAGGCCCGTTTAAGTTAACAGACAAATGTAAAAATGGCAGGAAGTTGTAAAACAATGAATCTACAACTACAAGTACAAGTAAAACTATTTCTATACACTACTTCAGACATTCAAGTAACTTCACACCGACATGTCAACGAGCTCTCAGTCGAGTATTAGATGTAGAAATGTCTGCTTCACGTTGATGCTCCTCAACTGACTATAAGACCACCAGTCAAAATATGTTATTGTCTAGTGTTTTTGGGGTCAGTAAAAACATTTATTTTATTTTAATAAAACAAAATCAATACTTTTATTCATCAAGGATGAATTAAATTGATCAAAAGATACATTAAAGACATTTATAATGTTACAAAAGATTATTTGAAGTAGCTGTATGTAAGATTGTGGCCAAAACTGGTACTGCAATCAGTTTCAAATTACTGTAGAGCGGTGTATCGAGGTTGCCAAATAAGGCTGCAGGATTCAACATTTTTTTTATCCCACACATTTGTATCTGCAGCTGTGGTGACTAGAGCAGAGCTGGCAACCCGAGCGCTGCAACACTACTGACTCTGTGATTGGTCGATCGGTGGAGGGCGGAGCATCAGACCAAAACACAACAGGACAGTTGAGGGCTGCAACTTCACTTTTTAAATGACAATCTCCTGGCTGGACTACTGTTGTCACTCATATAAGTATTTGAAACGAACATGATTAGGGCCATTTTATGATTATTTGAAATAAATTTCTTACATACAGCACCTTTAAAATAAATGATGTTCTTTTGAACTTTCTATTCATCAAAGAATCTTGAAATAAAAATGTAAATAATTATAAATAATAACCATTAATGTTTGTTGATCATCAGATCCTCATATTAGAGTGATTTCTGAAGGATCACAGGAATAAATAACACTCTACTTTACATTTACGCAGAAAACAGGTGAATAATATTTCACGATTTTTATTTTTAATCAATTAAATGCAGCCTGGTGAGCAGAAGAGACTTCTTTAAAACTACTAACAGCCTACTAATCCTCCAATGAGAGTTCAGTTGAATGTCTAAAGTGGACTATCGAAATCTGAAACCTGAAATAAATATGAGCATGAAGAAAATGAGGTTACAATTCACAACTGATGCTGCATAATTAAAAAGACATGTCCATATTATCCTATTATTTGTGTGTTTTCTCCTGTTAAAGAGCAGGTGATGTGGTTTTCTCGGCGGTCTTACGATGTTTCGGGCGGAGAAGTTTCGGATGGGGTCCTCGGCGGCCAGCGAGACCGAGCTCAGCATGATGAAGATGAGGATGAGGTTGGTGAAGATCTGATGATTGATGAGCCGATGGCACGCCACACGGATCCTGCGTTACACACCCAACAGTGTGTGTGTGTGTGTGTGTGTGTGTGAGAATGAACAATGAGGAAACGGAAAAGATGTCAAGCACACATGCAAAAAAATGAAGAACGGCGAGAGACAACTTATCTTTTTATTCCGTCTGAACTGTGCCCTGAATTACACAAATGATGTTTGTCAATTTAAAAGATGATTCTCAAAGTCAAAAACGTCGCAGTTTGTCATACAACAGAAGAGTAACATTTAGTTTTATGTGAAAATCGCTCTATGAACTACATCTCCCATGAAGCGAAACAACGAGCAAGATCGTGTGTGTGCAGTCTGGTACAAAACACTCAGGCATGACGGCGTAAGGTTACGATTATAACGTAAGACTGTAGAAACAATGACAGACAGCCTCAGTAAAGTTAGCTTCAGTCATTGAGAAAAAAATGTGCACCTTTGGGGTTTGTAGTCTTTGTAATTACGTATTTTCACAGTCTTATACCTCAACGGTTTTACATCAAACTGCCACTTTCTTTACTTTAAAATGTATCTTTTAAATTGACAAACATCATATGTGTAATTTAGGGCACAATTCAAACCAGATCAAAATATTTGTTGTCACTCGCCATTGACTACCATACAGTATTTTTCCAAAATAAGGTCCCATGGTGGTCGACCGGAAGGGGAGGGGCTTAGGCCCTCGCAATTTAACAGATTTGGAACTGTTCGCAAAAAAACGTATATTTTATATTTATATAATATATAAATATAAATAATAATAAATAAATAATAAATATAAATAATAGACTTATATTAATATAATATCAATATTCCCAAGTCGAGATGTGCCATACACACTGTGTGCTGTAACAGTTAGTTATTCCAAGTCTGTTTTCTCTGAAATATGTTTGGTTTTATGCGTCATTGCATGCATAGGTTTACATTTTTACATTAAATGCTGTTTTAACAGGGGTGTGCTTTTTATATCCACTGTATTTTAAACTTGGCATTGTGTTATTTAAAGGGATACTCCACTTTTTTTGGGAAATAGGCTCATTTTACCACTCCCCCAGAGTTAAACAGTTGAGTTTTACCATTTTCGAATCCATTCATTCGATTTTCTGATATTTAGAAGAATATCAGTTACCAGACCGTTTCTGGTCTCATTGACTTCCTTAGTAGGAAAAAAATATACTATGGAAGTCAATGAGACCAGAAACTGTCTGGTTACTGATATTCTTCTAAATATCAGAAAATCGGCTGAATGGATTCGAAAACGGTAAAACTCGACTGTTTAACTCTGGGGGAGTGGTAAAATGAGCCTATCTCCAAAAAAAGTGGAGTATCCCTTTAAATATTGTTGGCTTTTCTGATGAATTGCTTGTGATGTTGCTCTGTCGCTTTGAATAAAAGTGTCTAAGTGAATAAAATAGTGAACGAATAAATGGAAATGTAAAGACAGTCATGGTGGTCTGGAATGAGGGTGAGCAAAACAAGTCCCGTTTGTGATTTGATCATGATCTCTATTTTCTAGCTTTAGTGAGTGTGTAATATTGCGGTTTGAGCATAAACAACCTCTGCAAAGCAAAGGGAGAGATTTTCTTTTACAGAAATCACTTTTGAATGAGCTTTTTAATGTAAATTTATCTCAAATGTACATAAACCTCACCAGCAGGAACGAGATTTATAGATTATCATGACAGAATATGCCAATCAATGACTTGAAGATATTTAACTCCACATCAGATGCATAAATTCATCAAGTATACATTCAGAAATGTCCTGTTTCTCTGTGTTCTTGAGTCTCCCCATCTTTATCCGACTCCAGTTTGAACATAAAAAGGCTAAACGTTTTTTTAGATGTTCAGTGTTTATGTGTGTGAGCTAGTCAGAGCTTTTAACACACACAAAAGCTCTTGAAGCTCCGCCCCCTGCGCCGGGAGCAGCAGCTCATTTGCATTTAAAGGGACACACACAAAAACTGTGTGTTTTTGCTCACCCTCAAAAAGCGACGATTTTAACATGCTATATAAACATATGTGTGGGGCTAGAACTTCATACACACTCTGGGGGGACGTGTTTTACATCTTGTACGAAGGGCATTTTAGGACCCCTTTAAAAGTTTGTATAAGTGTGTGTGTGACATACGGGTTGGAGTTGCTCAAGATGAAGAAGGCGCTTCCCTCTGGGATGGGTGGAGTCTTTTCTCTGACACTCAGCTCTGACAGTCTCTGAGGCCTCGGCCCCGACGGCACCACGGGCTCTCGCTCCTCATCCTCCTCTACACACACACACACACAGGGATCAGCTGACTCCACTTGAGCTCAAGTGATGAGAGTGAATACTATTAGAGGTTTACCACAAGAGTCAGTCATTTCCTCGGCCTGATCCTGATCGGCCTCCTGATCACCACACGCCTGCAACAAAAGACCTCAGAATGTCGAAACACAGGAAAAAACGTTTTTCCTACAAATATCTAAACATTCTTAAAGGAGTAGTTCCCTTTTAAAACACTTTTGCTGATAATTTACTCGCCCCCATGTCATCCAAGATGTTCACGTCTTTCTTTCTTCAGTCGAAAAGAAATGAAGGTTTTTGATGAAAACATTCCAGGATTTTCTCCATATAATGGACTTCAATGGGGTCCAAACGGTTCAAGATCCAGTTCAAGGTCTTATCAAGCGAAACGATCGCTCATTTAATAAATAAATATCAAAGTTTAAGTTTTATAAGCTCAAATGCTCGCCTTGCTCTGTTCTGTGATGCGCGTTCGTGACTCTCCTGTTCATCAAAATGAACGAATCTTTTTCTGAGTCAATTCGTTCGTTTCGTTCGTTGAATGAACCAAATGACTCATAAAAAGATTTTTTTGCTTAAAACAAAAAAAATCTGCCAGTGGGGTCAGAAAAATCAACTTAATTCAAAGAAAAAAATGTACAAATAAAAATTAGGACCTCATTGGCAGACATTTTTTCTTAAGCATAAACTTACTTTAAGAAATTTTTCTTCATGCCGTAAGTAATTTTCCTTCTTGCTTCAAGAATTTTTTAACCCCTTAAGTGTCACCCCCCTCTTTTTTGAATATAGATGAAAATGCACATTTCGAACTTAAATGGTTGTACTTCAAGAATACTTTGGAATATAGACGTAAGATTGGTCTCGTTTTAAAGAAGGCATTTGGGAGATTTTTGTAGAAGTGAAATAAATTAAGAATGTGAAACAGAAAAAAATGTATAGAAGTTTTGAGTTTATGAAAAGGTACAATATAAAAAATGTAATTATTAATATAAATTTTCAAAACCTCGGCAAATCTAAAACTGCAAAAAAATAAAAATAAAATCAAAACCAAAAATCTGAATAAGTCGTGTTTCAAATTTTAGGTTGATATCTCAAAAAAATGAGCTTTCAGTGAGATTTTGTTTGGGCGCAGTACAAAACTTTTTCACTAGGGCACAACCAGACTCCATTACTGCCCATATAAGGGCGCCTCCATTTCCATATTAAATAATAATTATTATAATTACAAAATAATTTAATGGAGGCTTACTTTGGAACTCTTGGCATGAAAACAAACAGGTTTCTACCCTTCTTTCATGATTTTTCATGTTCATTACAATTTCAAAATAAAGGTCTAAAAGGTATTCCTTTCTTATTTTAAGCATAAATTCACTTCATTTTGATGTATTTTTCTGAAAAAAATGCCTATTTTTCAATGCCTTACTAAGTAATTGTGTTACTCAAGTAAACGTAATGGAAATATACTGGAAAACAAGACTAAACTACTACACTGTAATAAGTGTTCAAGTTCAATTTAAAAAAATGAGTAAGCCCAATGACTTAAAACTATTAAGTAAATAAACTTAATGTTTAGTTGTAAAAATTAAGTTGTACTTAATTTTTTCGATTACGCATGAAGATTATTTACCTAATAATTGGCAACAATTTTTTTTAAAGTTCAGTCGCCTGATCACTTTTTACAGCGCGTAAGAAAAAAAATGTATTTTTCAGAAAGTCGGCTGTTCAATGATAATGTTCATGTCATGCATATAAATTTCACTCACCTTCAAGTTTCCCTCGTCAGCGTCTCTCTTGAATATGCTCATACTCCTGCACAAAACACCGTCGGTGTGTTAGCACACATCAGCACTCAGTGTGTGAGGTCATCAGAGACGAGTGTTACCTGCTCTTCCTCCTCTTGTTCCTCTTCTCCTCCTCTTTCTGGGCCGAGTTCAGGCTCTCAGCGTCGGCCAGGTTATCCACAGCGATGGCCAAGAACACGTTCAGTAAGATGTCTGATCACGTGTGTTAAGAACGTGTTCTCTCTGAATCCATATTCAGAAATGTATGTTTCCTTCAAACATCTGTGTTATCAAAGCTGATGTGTCATTGTTCAACTAAACATGGGTAACATTTTATTTTAGTGTCCTTGTTACATATGTTACTTACCACAGAAATGGTAAATTATCTGTGCAATTAACCCTCAACCAAACCCTAACCCTATAAGTTCATGCTGTTAACCCTCAGGTGCTCTTCGGTCATTTCTGACTGAAAAATTTTCTGTCTTGAATTTTTAAAAGTCACAGCTTCATCGGAATGTTACGAAACTTGGTGATTTTTGTGGCATTATGTATGTGAACACACAAAAAAATTGAGGTCATGATCTGAGCATGCTAAGTGGTCGTAAAAAAATAGTCACACTTGTGGTCTTCGGTTAAAAATGACTCCCATTGGAAATGAATGGGTAATTGACAAAAACACAAAAATTCACGATTTTTTATTTATTTATTTTTACTTTTTTTTTTAATTAAAAAATCGTTTTTGAGATTTTTTTCAACTATATATTCAAATCCACCACCACCACCAAAAAAAAAAAAAAAAATGTGTTGATAAACATCTGGGGAATTCACATGCCTCTCCAGATTCTCTTTATGGATCCACATATCACAGAAGTGGCTTTTTGTAGATTCTCTTTATGGATCCACATTTTGTAGATTCTCTTTATGGATCCACATTTTGTAGATTCTCTTTATGGATCCACATATCACAGAAGTGGCTTTTTGTAGATTCTCTTTATGGATCCACATATCACAGAAGTGGCTTTTTGTAGATTCTCTTTATGGATCCACATTTTGTAGATTCTCTTTATGGATCCACATTTTGTAGATTCTCTTTATGGATCCACATATCACAGAAGTGGCTTTTTGTAGATTCTCTTTATGGATCCACATATCACAGAAGTGGCTTTTTGTAGATTCTCTTTATGGATCCACATTTTGTAGATTCTCTTTATGGATCCACATATCACAGAAGTGGCTTTTTGTGGATTCTCTTTATGGATCCACATTTTGTAGATTCTCTTTATGGATCCACATATCGCAGAAGTGGCTTTTTGTAGATTCTCTTTATGGATCCACATTTTGTAGATTCTCTTTATGGATCCACATATCGCAGAAGTGGCTTTTTGTGGATTCTCTTTATGGATCCACATTTTGTAGATTCTCTTTATGGATCCACAAATCACAGAAGTGGCTTTTTGTAGATTGATTTTGTAGACAATGACCTTAAAATAAAGTTTTATAAACCCAAATCATGTCTTTAAGATTCTCCTCCTGGAGAAAATTGAATGTACACTAGAAGTCCGAGAAGACGTCAGATCCCTCTTTATATTTCATGTTGAATACTGCGCATTTGTGTATTTGGTACACTGTATTTACTGTCGTTCTGAAACCCTGGCCAGATTTGCATTGAGGTGAGGTTCATATTTACTAAACTAAGTCTAAATTTTTAATACTAATTAATAATACTGTATCAATAAGCTCATTTTAGGGTGTATAGAGGTATTTTAGTCATAAATGTGCTGAACACAAGAAAAGATACAGTTCCCACAGATGAAGAGGATGATGAAGTAGATGCACACGAGCATGCCTGAGGAAGAGGGTCCTCCATACGCCATGATCCCATCATACATCACTGTATTCCAGTCCTCACCCGTCAGGATCTGAGGACAAACACAGCTGAACAATGAAGTGTGTTTGACACAGCATGGCATGTGCATGTGCTCCATCTAAAACGGTTTCTTGAATACTTATACGAGCTGCTTTCAAGGTCATGATCATGCTAATTTAGACTCTAAAAATGTGTAAATGTGCACACACACACTCACACACACACACACACACACACACACCTGAAACACAGTCAGCAGGGCTTGAGGGAAGTTGTCAAAAGTGCTTCGTTTGGTAACGGTCTCGTCAAAGTTGAACTTCCCGCCGAAGAGCTGCATGCCGAGCAAACTGAAGATGATGATGAAGAGGAAGAGCAACAGCAGCAGAGACGCGATCGACTTCATGGAGTTCAACAGAGAAGCCACCAGATTACTCAGAGACGCCCAGTGCCTGGACACACAGAGAGAGAATCAATACAACAAGCACAAGTCAAGTCTCCTTCATATATACAGCGCTTATAATATAGATTATTTCAAATCAGCTTTACAGTAGTAACAGAAATTGTTTCGGCTTTTAGCAGCTCTAGAATAAATAAAACAATTATCCAGCTAAAGTTAGTTTTGATTGATTCACAACGATCGAACATTAGTTAACTTACATATCAGAAAACATTTCCCTGAATAGGGAACGAGACGCTTCGTCGAGACGCTGTGGGAACGCCCCTGCATGACGCAGCGTCTCGTTCAGGGAACTAGGGTTACATACCTAAAGGAAACGTCCCCTTTCAAGGGAACTCGAGTTGCGTTGAAAAGCTGTGTGAGCGCAAGCCACTCCACATCGTCACTGGCCACAATTTTGACATCGATATCGTGGGGAAAAACTCCCATATAGATATTATTAGCCCTCTGATGGTCTTCCTTTATGAGTAACGTCCTGGGCGTTCCCGGTCAGAAGTGACCGGAGGCCTAAAAATGAAACTCTCTTCCATCCCAGTAAAACCAATGCAATTTATTTTTGTTCTACAATATTTGTTCTTTTTAATTTAGTATTCTGAGACAATTTGACTGAATTTGTTAATATTTATGCAATATTTACGGTCTATTTTTTCAATGGAAATATATATATATATATATATATATATATATATATATATTTCTATATATATATATTTTTTTTAAAAAAATATTAACGCAGTATTTTAGTTTAATATAGAGTCTAGGCCTTCAGAAAAAAATATTTTTTGAAGAAAATTAGCACCATCTGGTGACAGTATAGAGAAAAAGCGTAGAATCATGGTGTAACCACTAGATGGCATGTACAGCTCTCTATGGAGAGGCATGTGAATTCCCCAGATGTTTATGAACACTTTTTTTTTTGTGGATTTGAATATATAATTGAAACAACAAAATTGTAAAAAAAAAATAAATAAATAAATAAATAAAAGTGAATTTTTGTGTTTTTGTCACTTTCCCATTCATTTCCTATGGGGGGTCATTTTTGACCAAAGACCAAAATCGTGACTAATTTTTTTAAGACCACTTAGCATGCTCGGATCATGACCTCAATTTTTTTGTGTGTTCACATACATAATGCCACAAAAGTCACCAAGTTTCGTAACATTCCGATGAAGCTGTGATTTTTAAAAATTCAAAACATACTTTTTGTAATCCAAATTTATTGGTGTGTATGTGTATAAAAGTGTGTTTGTATGTATGAGTGTGTGGGTCAGTGTAAATTTTTTGCACTCTTGATGTTGTCGAGTGTCGCCGCTTTACTGCGGGATACTTCTTTTAAGAACCGTGGCCGATTTGCAGATTGTTTTTTGTAAATTTCCCATTCATTTCCTATGGGGGTCATTTCTGACCGAAGACCACGAGTGTGACTATTTTTTTTACGACCACTTAGCATGCTCAGATCATGACCTCAATTTTATTTTGTTTTCCCATGCCAAATGCCCAAAAAGTCACCAAGTATCATAACCTTCCGATGAAGCTGTGATTTTTAATAATTCAAAACAGAAAATTATTCGCTCAGAAGTGACCGAGGACCATCAGAGGGTGAATGCTATCTCATTATTTGGTAGCCGGTATAATAGTGTGAGTATAACACAGTTGTGTGTGTGAGCTGTGGTTAGAAGCAGTTTCTTGTTTGCATGACATGTGGACTCAGTGATCTTTATTTAATATCCTAATGATTTTTGGCATAAAAGAAAAATCAATAGTTTTGACCTATACAATCTATATCCACAGATACACCCGAGCGACTCGAGATTGGTTTAGGGATCCAGGCTCGTCAGTAATCACAGCATGATATGAAGGCATCTGATCATGTGACCTGTCTCTCACCGTGTGACTTTAAAGATCCTGAGGAGGCGAACGCAGCGAAACACGGAGATGCCGAGCGGAGACATGATCTCGAACTCCACGAGGATCGTCTCCACGATGCCTCCGCAAACTACGAAGCAGTCGAAGCGGTTGAAGAGCGACACGAAGTACGCCTGAAGGCCCAGACTGTACATCTTTATCAGCATCTCACACGTGAACAGGGCCAGCAACACCTTATTAGCCACATCTGCAGACAAACACCGTCAGTTCTGACACAATTCAACAATCGAGCTTTACCCATTTTTTTGATCTGACAAACGTCAGGTGTGTAAAGCAGCGGCGTTCTCAGGGAAAAGGGTATCAGTTTTATGTTGAATGCTTATTTTAATGTACCGTATTTTCCGCACTATAAGGCGCACCTTCAATGAATGACCTATTTTATAACATTTTTCATATATAGGGCGCACCGGATTATAAGATACTGCACTCTTAGAAGAAAAGGTTCTATAGAGGACCTTAAAAGGTTCTAAAGCGCTACGTATTTGGAACCCCTAAAATGCAATGAGTGTGAATGATCACAAAATTCAAGATATGGGGGTTAAAAATGTAATTAATCAATATCACACGAAGAGTGACATTTCAGTTTTTATCCTCCAAAAATCAGCATGATTAAAATGTGATATTAAGTTACTACAACAGTTTAATAAACAATGATTTAATTACAACTACAAAACGGTGCAGAATAATGTAATATATGAATGAATAATAGCCTTTAAAGTGCCAAAAGTGTTCTTTCTTGTCATTATTGAACCTTTTTTAGCATTAAATGTCCTTTGGAGTTGAGTAAGAACCCTGTGCTACTGTATATATGAAGAGTTTAGTTCCAAAACGCTATAAATCCATTTTGATGAATTTGAGTAAAACTGTGTTTTCTTTAGCAAGAAAATGGGAAGACTAAAAGCGCGATTCAATTAACCAATTGATCCATATATAAGACGCACCGGATTATAAGGCACACTGTCGTTTTTTAAAAAAATTAAAGACTTTTAAGTGCGCCTTATAGAATACAGTAAACACTTACACTAATGTGACACGTTTTTCAAAGATAATAAACAAACACTGTCAAGAAAACAACAGCCAATCAAATTCTGTTTTGTACCCCGGTTTGAGTGAATGTGTGTGGTGTTCCTCGCTCACCCTGGACCTCCGTGAGCCAGTCGGCCTGGTTATAATGCTCGGATGATATCGTGAGTGTGTTGAGGAACACCAGCAGGATCACCAGCCAATAGAAAACGGTGGACTTCACCACAGCTCGGCACTTCCTGCGACAGAACCGGTTCCAGCATCGCCAGCGGCTGCAGAGATGAGAAGTGGTCACTGTGAGCGAAACGTCCAGCTCACATTTACGGTCCCTAGGACACATCTCTCAATACTTGAGTGAGCACAACAGAAGTGTTTGTGGGCTGAGCTGTGGATCATTTATCATTGCTTTGGCACATTCAGTGACGACATCTCTCAAATTAAACCTTATGAACAAAATTAACCGTTGGTCGAATT
Organism: Cyprinella venusta; assembly: GCA_038021265.1. NCBI lineage: Eukaryota > Metazoa > Chordata > Actinopteri > Cypriniformes > Leuciscidae > Cyprinella > Cyprinella venusta. The sequence goes on along the minus strand of CM075872.1, from coordinate 35,491,896 downwards.
ACACATTGTTACTTAGTCAACCGTTCTCTGAGATTTGTTTTCATGATTGCCGAATGTAAATAGGGCTGGGTAATGAATATCGATTTCTCGATATTAATCGATTCTCATTTTTAAGAACCAATATCGATTCTTAAATCTCAAGAATCGATTAGTCGTCCTGTTTCATTTGAATGGATGGATCATTCAAAAAAAAAAAAATCTCAATAATCTTTGTCCTTTGTTACTATTGATATGAAACAAAGTCTCAATTTTCAAATTACGTCCATTTTCTTTAGAAATTCACAAACATAAATAGTGTTTTGTCGCTGTGGCGTGAGATCGCTCTGGAGAAGCAGCAGCGCTGATCTCTCTTCAGTCTTAATAATACCAGTCACAGCGCCAAATAAACATGAATGAGCATCTGAAAGTGTGTTAAAGATAGAGGACAACTTATCCAAATCCAGATCATGACACATTGATTCACTCAATCAGCGTTTCAACCGTGGAAAGACGTCAGTTAAACAGCTTGTAATCAATGTATCATCATATTTACCTCAGAAAACCCACATAAACTCGTTAGTCAGCTAGAAAAAATAACTCTAGAGAGGAGCATTTTGATAAATATATACACCATATTACATATGCATTATAATCTTAATGTTCTTCAATATTCAAAAGTTTTTATGACAGCCACCATTTAAATGTTTATATTTCATATAATCTTCTTATTATAAAAATAAATAAAAGTGTAATTTAAGTGTTTGTATAGCTACAAAACAGTTCATTATTACCTTCATATTAGGCTAATGAAGCCTATAGGCTACAACTAGACTCCCATAGTTTACAGCATTAGTTCAGAGATTTGATTCCCTTGAGAAAAAATGGCCATTTATTGTAACTGATATCCAAAATAATCGAAATTGAATCGAATTGCAAGCTTGTGAATCGAAATCGAATCGAATTGTCAAATTTGTCTCAATACCCAGCCCTAGTAAATAGTATTATCTCTAAAAACAGTTTAGTTGATTTGAAACATGTATGAAGTGATTTTGTAGTTTTAGTGCATTTTGAGCTCCTGTGCCATTAGGAGAACTGCGTGAAGAGTTTTGTAAAAGGGACCTAAGTATTGAGAAATGTGTTTTAGCGACTGTAAGAAACTGTAATAAAACGCAACGCCCGTGAATGTGTTCATTTCAAACACGACATAAACCGCAAGCGTCAAAGCGCACGTATACACAGACATGCAAAATGATGAGGTGAAATGACATCAGCAAACACACATGCAGGACTGGAGCGGACTTCAGCTCTGAACACACACCGAGATACTGACCTGAACTTCGACTTTGACAATTTCTGACTGAAAAAGTGAAGAAAAAAAATGGCATCACTTCATGCCACACTACAAGCTGACGAAAAACTTCCAGGTATGGAAGCCCGTTTCCACCACAGTTGAGTAAAAAAATATAATTCTGTAAGTCATAATAATGAGAAACTTTCTCATAATTATGACTTGGTTTCTCATTATATTGAGAAAGTTTCTCATAATAATGACTTAACTTCTCGTAATAATGAGAAACTTTCTCATAATTATGGCTTAACATCTCGTAATAATGAGAAACTTTCTCATAATTATGACTTAACATCTCGTAATAATGACTTAACTTCTCGTAATAATGAGAAAAGTTTTAAATAAATAAATAAATAAAGTTTCTCATTATTACGAGAAGTTATGTCATTATTACGAGATGTTAAGTCATAATTATGAGAAACTTTCTCATTATTACGAGAAGTTAAGTCATTATTACGAGATGTTAAGTCATAATTATGAGAAACTTTCTCAATATAATGAGAAACTAAGTCATAATTATGAGAAAGTTTCTCATTATTACGAGATGTTAAGTCATTATTATGAGAAACTTTCTCAATATAATGAGAAACTAAGTCATAATTATGAGAAAGTTTCTCATTATTACGAGATGTTAAGTCATTATTATGAGAAACTTTCTCAATATAATGAGAAACTAAGTCATAATTATGAGAAAGTTTCTCATTATTATGACTTACAGAATTATATTTTTTACTCAACTGTGGCGGAAACGGGCTTCCATATCCAGGTGACGAATGGTTAATATTAGAAATGAAGATACAAGAGCTGGGCATTTGTGCAAAAACTTTGAGCTTTATGATTCGACGTAAAACTGGCTCGCTTACCAGACGCGTCCACAGCAGAATATCTTCTCATTTTCTTCTGGGTTCTCCGTGTTCACAGATTCGTTCTCGCTTATGGGGACACTTGCTGCAGAGACATGAGCACAAGAGAGCCGTTTACACTACTGTGATGATGCAGAGCGAGTTACACGCCATCCAACACTGAGGAGATTTGAGTTTACATCCTTTTAAATTGAGAGTTTGGGCCCTATTTTAAGGCTCTAAAGTGCAGTTAGAAAAGATTAAAAACTACACTTAAAATATACGTGTGTGTTGTCTCTCTTCTCTTAATGAGTAATGGGTGTAAGAGTAGCAATTGCACATAGATCTGAATTTGAGAACTTGTACAGTAAATATTTGTACGTGTACGCAAACATTTACACTCACGGCTCCAATGTGAAAACCTGTAAAATAAAAATCTGAAGTGCACTAATAAGCATTAATTCATGATAAAAGGTGTAACTAATGATTATGTAAGCTATTCATTAATGATTACCACATTAGGAACTGATTAAGAGTCTGTAAATGTATTAGTTCATACATGAATTGTTATTTATTAAATATGTAATTGTGGATTAATTCCATAATAACTCATTTTTTTTAACTAATAGTGTTAATTAATATGTTAATTACCAGAATGAGCCAAAGCCTTGTATTTCAACTTCCAGAGGTACACTATCATGCATTAATACATCATTAATTACTTCATTGTTAGTGCAAATTCATGAGCAAATTACTAAATGACTAGTTAATAATGATGTGCCCCGACAAGTAAAGTCATAACATAATGATACCTTTGCAAATGATTAGCTAATGATTAATTAAAGCAGACAACGGGAAGTTGAAGTGCATAGACTAACTGTGGTGATTAACACGTTAATTTACACTATTAGTTAATAAAGTATGTTATTAAGGAATTAATACACAATGACACATTGAATTAATAGCAATTCATGTATTACTTAATCTATTATTCATATAGACTCTTTATTAGTTCCTGATGCAGTAATCATTAATTAATGGTTAAGTTCTTCATTAGTTATACATTAACTCATGATTATCTGTGCATTAGTTAAGCATGAATTAACGCATATTAGTGCACCCGTATTGTAAAGTCATCTAATATACACTGTGTGAAAGGTACAAGTTTGATGAAGCATGCAAAAATGCAAAAGGTGAGAAACAAGAAATGTACGTACATTTAATGTGAATAGACTTACAAACAAAACACACACATGTTTACAGGGTTATTTGTGCTTTGTCTCTTACCACTATATTCAATGCATTGTTGTTTTCATTGAATATGTTGTTAAGCATATGATTATGATGTGTGGGTCACACACACACACACACAGAGCAAGATTTACCCTGAGTCTCAGTGGACTGACTGAACCAGCCCGAGTTTCCCGAGCTCTTCCCGTGGGACAGATCGCCCAGCGTCACCCCTTCAGTTCACATGCATTCAAACAGAGAACAGCTATGAGCATCTACTGCACACACACACACACACACACACACACACACAGCACCCGAGAGACACAGGACACACAGGAGGACAGGAGGCGGTTCAGAAGCATAATAAAGCAAAGGCTGATCAGTTCTTCCAGAAAAACACAGAGTTTTTTTTGTGATTGTTACGGACAACAATCCTTGATTATGCGGCATGTTTTCTTTAAATATACGGGATATTTATGCAGTTTTATGCGATCAAATTGCGGGAACTTGCAAAAACTGTTTTGATGAAAAAGAGGGGAAAAAGTGATTCCCCACACCCTGTTCTCACTCGGCTCCTACCTTAATGTAAAGAGTCATACGTTTCTGGAATATTTCAGTTCTCATCTTGATTTTTTCAGATCTTAATAAACACATCAAACTTACAAAACATTGACAAGTCAAACGAGTTCTGCAGCTTTAAAAAAGGAATATGCTACAATTTCTGTACAAATGAATAAATGAAATATAAATAAATAAAGCTGTTTTACAGTTTTTCGATGTTGTTCACGTCGCGCAATTACGTCACTTCAAAAGGTTCCCATGGCAACAGGTTACGTCACTTCAGAACGTTTCTATGGCAACAGGTTACGTCATGTCATAACGTTCCCATGGTAACAGGTTACGTCACTTCATAACGTTCCCATGGCAACAGGTTACGTCACTTCATAACATTCCCATGGCAACAAGTTACGTCACTTCATAACGTTCCTATGGCAACAGATTACGTCACGTCATAACGTTCCCATGGCAACAGGTTACGTCACGTCATAACGTTCCCATGGCAACAGGTTACGTCACTTCATAACGTTCCCATGGCAACAGGTTACGTCACTTCATAACGTTCCCATGGCAACAAGTTACTTCAGTTCATAACGTTCCCATGGCAACAGGTTACGTCACGTCATAACGTTCCCATGGCAACAGGTTACGTCACTTCATAACGTTCCCATGGCAACAGGTTACGTCACTTCATAACGTTCCCATTGCAACAGGTTACGTCGCGTCATAACGTTCCCATGGCAACAGGTTACGTCACTTCATAACGTTCCCATGGCAACAGGTTACGTCGCGTCATAACGTTCCCATGGCAACAGGTTACGTCACTTCATAACCTTCCTATGGCAACAGGTTACGTCACGTCATAACATTCCCATGGCAACAGGCTACGTCACTTCATAACGTTCCCATGGCAACAGGTTACGTCACTTCATAACGTTCCCATGGCAACAGGCTACGTCACTTCATAACGTTCCCATGGCAACAGGTTACGTCACTTCATAATGTTCCCATGGCAACAATTTACGTCACTTCATAACGTTCCTATGGCAACAGGTTGCGTCACTTTATAATGTTCCCATGGCAACAGGTTACGTCACTGCCCCGACAGATTAATTTTATGTTATAAAGAATGCAAATATCATTAATTAAACAGAAGAGCGTGTTTTTATTTCTTTATGAGACGTGGCTTTATTTAATTTTAAGATAAAGACATGTTATGCCACATTTAAATCTGTGTCTGTATTGCATGTTCAAACTTTAATATAGTTCATATTAACAGGTTAATAGATGTTTTCTCCAGGAGTTTATGAGGAGTTCGGAAATTTACTACACTAAAACTAAACAATTGATGACTAAAATATGACTAAATGGCAGTCAAAAACAATGACTATAACTAAATAAAAAATTGCTGTCAAAAATTGTATTTTATTGACTATTTATTTATTTTAATCAAATGTTTATTTACACAGTTATATAAAATAATTTTCTTTATTTCAACTGTATTCATTTATTATTATTATTTCAACTGTATTTAGGATTTATATATTTATTTAATCTTATATTTATATATTTTTATTTAATTAATCAAATAAAATTTCAACAATTTAATATATATATATATTAAATCTAATGTTTTATTTATTTATTTATTTAAAATACAGTTGTATTTATTTTAATTTGATTTTAATCAAAAGTATTTATTTTGCAAGTAAATTTAATCTTATTTTATTCATTTTAAATTGTATTTTCCCATGGTCCCCCCAACACTCAAAGCCCCAAAACCGTGATAAAATATCTGATTTACTGTCATTTATTTGCTCTCTAAATATTGGTAAAATAAAATAAATTATTTGATGGTATATATATATATATATATATATATATATATATTACATTATTATAATTATATGGTATAAAATAAACACAAGCCCCAGGTCGACTGCTTGAATGAACACACACAGGTACTGTGAGTCCTCGTCTTGTGTTCCCTCTATTCATACATAGCCAATTCCTGATCAAAGTAAAGTTTCAGTTTTGTTACTGACTCATACTGTGTTTGGACTGAACTAAACTAAAAGTTTTGATGGGTAGATGCATAAAATGAATGCTTATATCTGACAATCATGGGATTGTAGTCAACATTATGATTTGATTCCAGTATGATCTTTGGATGGAACTGTTAATGTGTGCAAATGCCTTTCAAACAGATAAAAATTGACGTACGGCTGCGTTTGGCCTCCTGATCTCCCTCTTCATCATTATCGGGGTCGATGTCCTCAGCTTGTGTGATCCAATCCAGATATCCCTTCAGATCCTCTTCAAGCTGCTGCTTCTCACGCAGTTTCTGGAAATCTCCACGAGCCTTGGCCTTCTCGCGCTCCTTGGAGAACTCGCTGCGGTGGACACACACACACACACACAAACTCATTCACATGAATGCCATTTTAAAGGTGTATCTATGCAAATGGGAAGTACAGAAACTGACTGTGGACAGGATTTAATAATACAACTCACCCACTGAGAACTCCCAGTACTAGATTAAGGACGAAGAAGGAGCCGAAAATGACCAGACTGACAAAATAGACCCAAGGCAACTCAAAACCCATGGCGTCATTCATCTGAAACACACATTAACTCATGTTACCAAATGTACAAAACTACAGCAACAAAACTGGCCAATTCTGTCTGAGTTTCCTATTAACTCTAATTAACTGCTAATCATAAACACTGAAACCAAATCTAAATGAACGTTTTTTTGTTTTGTTTTTTTTTAGGGATGGGAAACGATTAATCGCGATTAATCACATGCAAAATAAAAGTTTGTGTTTACATAATATATGTGTGTGTAGTGTGTATAATTATTATATATATATAAATACACACACATGCATGTAAACATTTAAGAAATATTTGCATGTATATACTTTATATTTATACACAATTAATATTATACATAAATATAAATATTTGATATATTAATAACACATTTTTCTTAAATATATACATGCATGTGTGGGTATTTATATATACAAAATAATTATATACAGCACACACAAATATATTATGTAAACACAAACTTTTATTTTGGATGCGATTAATCGCGATCAATCGTTTCCCAGCCCTGTTTTTTTTTTTATAATTTTTATAACGTTTTTTAAATATTTTTAAGTAAAGATTTTATTCGATAATATTGCTGAATCAACCTAAATACATTGATTTATTCCAACTTAATTGGTAATTGTTACGAAAATTGGTAGAAAAAAACTAAATAAAAAAAGACCATTGTTATTTTTGAGCGTCTTATGAACAGGTGGAGGAGTATCTTCTCAGACTTGATCTATTATATGAGCACTAAGGGTAGACATCGTGTACTAAGACCGACGGAAAATGTAAAGTTGCGATTTTCTTGACTGATATGGCTAGGAACTATACTCTCACTCCTGCGTAATAATAAATATAGTTCCTAGCCATATCAGTCTAGAAAATCGCAACTTTACATTTTCCGTCAGTCTTAGTTCACGATGTAACTACAGAAGAGTCAAGTTTTAAATAGGAAAAATAACGAAACTCTTTGGTCATTTTTTCTGAGAAATGCTAATGGTCTTGTCCACTTCAATGATGTATGCTAAGCTACGCTAAAAGTGGTGCCGCAGAACCGCTGAATGGATTCAAAAACGGTAAAACTCAACAGTTTAACTTTATTCCCAAAAAAGTGGAGTATCCCTTTAATGGTTCTTTAATGTTGTATTTTAAATGAATCAGATCACTGAGATTCTCACCTTTCAGCCTCGATGTTAAACCGTACGGTTGATTGGATTAGCTATAGGGGAGACTTTCTTTAATCACTCAGACTCCCACCCTTTGACTCAGTGATAATGTAAAGGTTTAACCACTCTAGTCAGGCTGATTGGATTAGCATCTCGAGGCTCGAATAACTACTATGCTGATGAGAGCAGACCTGGGAAAAGTTTGGGAACAGCTCGTGTTCTCAATAGAGAATCCAGCTTAAGATACAGCCTGAGTCTCCTGGTCTTCTACCCTTGAGAAGAAATGGTTCACAACATACTGTGAACCACGAGATTTTGATTTCTAAAATACTTTCTAAATGATTTCTATGTTGATAGGTTTACGTATATCTCAGCCACTGCGCTAGCCATTATTAATAATGGAAGGAGACGTTTGCGTGTTATCCGAGTATTATACCGAGAGCGGCTCATACGAGTGTTACTCACTCCTTCTGCTTCAAGATCTTGATCAATTGTGGCATTTCTTTGTTGTTTTTTGCAAAATATATGGGAGTGTTTACAAAAGTGACGTTTCCATTGGGTGTATTTTCAATTCTCAATTACAAGTTCTGCAATTTAAAGGGTAATGGAAAGGGTAAACGCGGCTATTGCTTGAATTCAGTCTCACCCAGTACAGCACGTCGGTCCAGCCCTCCATGGTGATGCACTGGAACACAGTCAACATGGCAAACAAGAAGTTGTCAAAGTTGGTGATGCCGTTGTTGGGCCCGTGCCAGCCGTCCCGACACACGGTGCCATTGACGGTGCAGTGACGCCCATGACCTGAAAGAGAACAGGGAGCAGAATCCTCTTCTGCTAATGTACCTGTGTGGAGAGAAACACGGAAAGGTGCCATTTTTACTGTGTGGATGAACATACTCAGGATATCTTTAAAGGGATAGTTCACCCAAAAATTTAAATTAGCCCATGATATACTCATCCCCAAGCCATCCTAGGTGTATATGGCATTCTTCTTTCAGACAAATACAGTCATAGTACTGGCTCTTCCAAGCTTTATAATGGCAGTGAATGGACGTTTCTGTTTTGAAGTCCATAAAAGTGCATTCAACCATGATAAAAGTGCATCTATCCATCATAAAAGTGCATCTATCATCATAAAAGTGCATCTATCCATCATAAAAGTGCATCTATCATCATAAAAGTGCATCTATTCATGATAAAAGTGCATCTATTCATCATAAAAGTGCATCTGTCCATGATAAAAGTTATTTATCCATCATAAAAGTGCATCTCTCCGTGATAAAAGTGCATCTATCTTCATAAAGTGCATCTATCCATCATAAAAGTGCATCTGTCCATCATAAAAGTGCATCTATCCATCATAAAAGTGCATCTATTCATCATAAAAGTGCATCTATTCATCATAAAAGTGCATCTGTCCATGATAAGTTATTTATCCATCATAAAAGTGCATCTCTCCGTGATAAAAGTGCATCTATCTTCATAAAGTGGATCTATCCATCATAAAAGTGCATCTATCTATCATAAAAGTGCATCTATCTTCATAAAAGTGGATCTATCATCATAAAAGTCCATCTATCATAATAAAAGTGGATCTATCCATCATTCTTCTTCGTCTGAAAGAATAATGTCATTTTCATCACCAAGGATGACTTCAAGGTGAGAAAATCATGGGCTAATTTTAATTTCTGGGTGAACTATCCCTTTAAGAAACATTATCTGATATATTATGATGTATGTAATCCAAATTAAATTTTAGAAAGAGAGCTTTTATAGTTTGTAAATAATCTAATGAATGTGAAAACACACTGACGCGTGCCGTTTATATAGCAGGTCGAGTGCATCTTCCCGATGAACAGCTCCAGACCGATGATGGCGTAGATGATGATGACGAAGAGTACGAGCAGAGCGATGTGAAGCAGAGGAACCATGGCTTTAATTATGGAGTTCAGCACCACCTGTAAGCCTACACACACACACACACAAACACACACAAACACACACAAACCCCTTATGAAAAAAAGTGTGCTTAATTTTGCACTGGTAGTGTACTTCAAATCTTCTAATCTAACTTAGAAGATTTGATTAGTTTATTTACATCTTAAATGTATAAAATTAATGCAATAAAAGGCTTTTAGAACATAAATGCTTGTCAGTACATTCGACAATACACTTAAACCATATTTCAGTGACAATAGAAATAATTATGAAATGACATATGAAGATAAAAGTCCTAATTAAGTTTAAATAATTGCATTTAATATAAATTTCAACTATAATACAGTTAAATTAACTAACATGTAATTAAAATAAAAGTCCCAAAACATTATATAGCTCGCACTCAAGTATAGTCTTTAAAGAAAAAGTAAATAAATAAATGAATATATATAAATAAATACATAAATAAATAAATAAATAAATAAATACATACATATATATATATATATATATATATATATATATACATATATATATATATATATATATATATATATATATATATATATATACATATATATATATATATATATATATATATATATATATATATTAGGGCTGTCAAAACGATTAATCGCATCCAAAATAAAAGTTTGTGTTTACATAATATATGTGGGGGCACTGTGTATAATTATTTTATATATATATAAAAACACACACATGCATGTATATTTAAGAAAAAAAATATTATTTATATATAAAATATTTATATATCATATAAATTATATATAAATCCATATACAGAATATACATGAAAATATTTCTTAAATATATACAAGCATGTGTGTGTGTTTATATATCTAAAATAATTATACACAGTGCCCCCACATATATTATGTAAACACAAACTTTTATTTTGGATGCGATTAATCGCGATTAATCGTTTTGACAGCCCTAATATATATATATATATATATATATATATATATATATATATATAATAGTGTGCTAAAGTGTACTTCTTTTTCACAGGGCAGCTGAGTGTGTTATTGTCAGCATGATTCTAGGGTGAAGTTCTGACAGGGAATGCTGGGTAAAGATGTGGACGCACTTGGCACGCCTGAGACCAGACGGAGGGGCCGCAGAACCCTGAACGCTCGTAAAGCCTTGACATCGAACCCGCCTGGCTTTCCACCCGTCTGTCCACTGACATCTCGATCTTTGGTTATCAGCTCCAGCACAACACTAAAGAGACTAGAAACACACACACACACACACACAGTATTAATGATTATAACAGAGTGTTATACACTCACCTAAAGGATTATTAGGAACACCACACTAATACTGTGTTTGACCCCCTTTCTCCTTCAGAACTGCCTTAATTCTCCATGGCATTGATTCAAAGCATTCTTTAGAAATGTTGGCCCATATTGATAGGATAGCATCTTGCAGTTGATGGAGATTTGTGGGATGCACATCCATTCGTTCCACCACATCCCAAAGATGCTCTATTGGGTTGAGATCTGGTGACTGTGGGGGCCAGACTTTATAACTCACAATTCTGACTTTATATCTTGCAATTCTGATTTTATATCTCGCAATTCCGACTTTATATCACAATTCCGACTTTATATCTCACAATTCTGACTTTATATCTCGCAATTCTGACTTTATATCTCGCAATTCCGACTTTATATCACAATTCCGACTTTATATCTCGCAATTCTGACTTTATATCTCGCAATTCCGACTTTATATCACAATTCCGACTTTATATCTCGCATTTCCGACTTTATATCTCGCATTTCCGACTTTATATCTCGCAAATTCTGACTTCATAACTCGCAATTCCAACTTTATATCACAATTCCGACTTTATATCTCGCATTTCCGACTCTATATCTCGCAAATTCTGACTTCATAACTCGCAATTCCGACTTGATATCACAATTCCGACTTTATATCACAATTCCGACTTTATATCTCGCATTTCCGACTTTATATCTCGCAAATTCTGACTTCATAACTCGCACTTTTCCGACTTGATATCACAATTCCGACTTTATATCACAATTCCGACTTTATATCTCGCAATTCCGACTTTATATCTCACAATTCCGACTTTATATCTCACAATTCTGACTTTATATCTCGCAATTCTGAGAAATAAAGTCATAATTGCGAGATATAAACTCACAATTGTGAGAAAAAAAGGCAGAATTGTGAGATAAAGTCACAATTATTAATTTTATTTTTATATTCAGTGGCGGAAACAAGTTTCCATACATTTGTCTTAGTGAGCAGGTGTAAATACTGCCCAATGTCAAGCCAGGTGGGTTTTCTCTTTCTTATTTCATGGATCTGTATGAAACGACACTCATCTGCGCCACGGCTTGAGGACGCCACGGATGAGATTCAGCGTCATCCCTAAGCATCCGACATCTACCATGACCTCTGACCTCAAGCACTGGATTCCCTCCCGCCTGACTGCAGTTAATCACATTAAATCAGATGGACCATAGATCAGACATTTGATCAGGTTGTAAGCCCTTGTGAACAGTTGCCAGCTTTGTGCCAAAATCCTTAACATGTTTACTAAAATCCCTTCAACAATTACTAGCAGACTTACTAGCTGTTTAATCATGATGTCGATTTGTAGGTCAACCCAAAATACCATTTCGCCATTATTAAACGCATGCATTTGAAGAGCACATTTGAAAAGCTAGCACTTTTAGGTGAGAACTAATGTTTATCATATTCTATGTGTTTTATGAATGTGTATTCTTGCGAGTAAAAGCCTAGATTAAACCTGGTCATCAGATTACGTTAACGTGCCCCTTCGTTAGATGTTGATTTAACTGACATTGTAATATGCATTAAGCTACATTTAGAGTTCTTATAATGAGTTTCTATGGGAGGAAAATGCTTAAATATTCATATTCTGGAATTAGCTATCTGATTTTTGTAGTATACTTTATTCTGATTTTAATATTAATAATGCACGCACAATTATGCGTTGATAAATGTATCACAATTATGCACAATTATAACTTGATAAATGTATGTTTTTATTAGGCTACTATATCCACAAACAAATTGCTTTCAGTTATGTGTCCAAAATTCAGAATTTAACCAATGTGCAGCGATTTGCACAAATAGAGACTGTTTGTGTATAAAATACATTTGTTTATTTTGTATTAGTGATAATTTGCACGTTTTGATAATTTGCGTCTTTAAAATGAGATATCATGAGAGCCTGCGACTGTTCACTTACCCGACGATGACGATGACAAAATCCAGCATATTCCAGCCGTTTCTGACGTAGGAGTTCTGGTGCATCACTAGTCCATACGCGATGATCTTGAGAAACGTTTCAATCGTGAAAATGATCAGGAAGGCATATTCTACCGTCTCCTGTGAAACACAATGATAGAACAGAGAGATTTTAGTATCTCCAACAGGAGCATGATTTGGAGATATTGACCAAAGCGAAAAACCTCAATATGCTCAAAATACTCAACTGTTACTGTTGATTTTGTTAACGAAATGGCAGAATAATGATACAAAATAGTGTTTGTCCAATACATGATTTTGGTTTCCCCAATCTTGAAAACATACATTCTTTCTCTTTACCCCTTAAAGGGATACTCCACTTTTTTTGGAAATAGGCTCATTTTACCACTCCCCCAGAGTTAAACAGTCGAGTTTTACCATTTTTGAATGTATTCAGCCGATTTTCTGATATTTAGAAGAATATCAGTAACTAGACAGTTTCTGGTCTCATTGACTTCTATAGTAGGAAAAAATATACTATGGAAGTCAATGAGACCAGAAACTGTCTGGTTACTGATATTCTTCTAAATATCAGAAAATCGACTGAATACATCTGAAAACAGTAAAACTCAACTGTTTAACTCTGGGGGAGTGGTAAAATGAGCCTATTTCCAAAAAAAAAAAAAACAAGTGGAGTATCCCTTTAAACGAAGAAAAACTAAATAATGACTATTGTAGCGCTTCACGTAAAGCAAGTCAAATTTGTAGTTTTCTTATGTCTCATTAGAACTACAGAAGCGCGACTCGATCTGGCAATCTTACACAGCGTGTTTATAGCAGATACAGCATCCAGAAGTGCCTTAGGACTTAATGAACCACTGAAACTGTTTTGGAAACATTATTTTAAGGTAAAAAAAAATCTTACTTAGAGCTGCTTTAATGTGTTATTGGAGTAGTTCAATTTTTAAAAAAAACTTCCATCCAAGATGTCCATGTCTTTCTTTCTTCAGTCGAAATGAAATTAAGGCTTTTGATGAAAACATTCCAGGATTTTCTAGCGAAATGATCGCTCATTTAATAAATAAATAACAAAGTTTAAGTTTTATAAGCTCAAATGCTCGCCTTGCTCTGTTCTGTGATGAGCGTTCGTGACTCTCCTGTTCATCAAAATGAACAAATCTTTTTTCGAGTCATTTTGTTCATTTCATTCGTTTCATCAAAAACCTTAATTTCTTTTCGACTGAAGAAAGAAAGACGTGGACATCTTGGACGACATGGGGGTGAGTAAATTATCAGCAAAAGTTTTTTCTACTCCTTTAATCATTAAATTACAATACACTCAAATAAATAAACAACAAAAATCAACCACAATCAGATTCAATCCTAAATGTGGAAGCTTCCAAAAGCGTAAAACGCCCCAATCTGGCAACCTTGAGTGCTTCCCACCGCCAATTTATAACTTTGAAATGACACATGTTGTGCAACATTACTTTGCTGTCAGCTATTTTTCTATTTATAGTGGATATTTTGCACAATATGTCATCGTATTGAGTATTGCACAGTATTCAGTGAAGCAGGCTCAGTAATTACAATTACAGTGTGTGTTTGAGTCCACACTTCCCCATACAATAAAGGCCAAAACATTCAGGCCATGGTTTCACCTGGTCATTGGTGTGAATGTTGTCTCAAGCGACAGGTGACCGGATGACAATGGCTAAGCCACAGCACTAAGAATAGCTACAATGACTAGATTAATCCCATTTGAACAATACAATCTCATTGCTGAACACAGCATGTCTGCGCACAACAAATCAGTCATGGATGTCCACATGCATCCAAACCTGGATGTTGACAATGCATTAATTCATTTCACGTCACCCGCCCTTAAGCTTATCAAATTCTTCAGGTACATTCACTTGCTGTGGACTTCAGTTACATAAGGACCGAGTCTGAGGACAAAGGCAACCCGTCCGACGGCCACAGGGACGCAGTGTCCGGTCTAGTGGACGGCAGATTTAGACGAATGAGTCTCTATGGGCAGTAGAGCAGGTGATGATGTTTATAAAATGTTAATTTGCTGAGTGAATTTTGTCTTAACCCTCAGGTGCTCTTCGGTCATTTCGGACCAAAAAATTTTCTGTTTTGAATTTTTAAAAAATCACAGCTTCATCGCAATGTTACGAAACTTGGTGACTTTTATGGCATTGGGTATGTGAACACACAAAAAAATTGAGGTCATGATCTGAGCATGCTAAGTGGTCAAAAAAAAATAGTCACACTTGTGCTCTTCGGTCAAAAATGACCCCCATAGGAAATGAATGGGAAATTGTAAAAAAAAAAAAAAAGAAAAAAAAAGTGAATTTTTGTTTTTTTGTCAATTTTTTTTAATAAGAAATACTTTTTGAGATTGTTTCAACTATATTTTCAAATCCACCAACAACAACCAAAAAAAAAGTGTTCATAAACATCTGGGGGATTCACATGCCTCTCCATAGAGAGCTGTACATGCCATCTAGTGGTTACACCATGATTCTACGCTTTTTCTCTATACTGTAACCAGATGGTGCTAATTTTCTTCAGAAAATATTTTTTTCTGAAGGCCTAGACTCTATATTAAACTAAAATACTGCATTAATATTTTTTGAAAAAATAATATAGAAAAAAAAATATATATATATATATATATATATATATATATATATATATATTTTTTTTTTTTTCCATGGCAAAAATAAACCATAAATATTGCATAAATATTAATAAACTCAATCAAATTGTCTCAAAATACTAAATTAAAAAAAGAATAAATATTATAGAACCAAAATAAATTGCATTGGTTTGACTGGGATGGAGAAAGTTTCATTTTTAGGTGTCCGGTCACTTTTGACCGGGAAGATAACAAGTGTGACTCGGAAACGAAGAGCACCTGAGGGTTAAAACACACCTGGACCAAAGCAAACTGATCCTAGAGCTTGTTTAGGGATTTCTGAAGCTCAGTTAGACTTCTTGCTTGGCAAAGTTTGACTGTCATTGGGATTGCAATTATTGTTTTAAATAGTTAGTAATGGCACAACAAATTCTTATTTGTTTTGTAGAGTGTCCTAAATATGGAAGCTTGTTTCTGCTATGGGATAAAGAATAAAAAAGGTTCTGTCACTTTTTATCTCATAATTTGGCATGGGGTACTTTCCATAAGATCATCAAATCAATGCAAATCAAACCAGCTATTAGGCTAACTGAAGTAAAACCATGCCAATCTCTAGGTGTGGTGAATGGTGTGTGATGATGTGGGGATATTTCAATTCCAAAGGCCAAGGGAACTTTATCGGGATGCATATTATCCTGGATCCATGTAATAATTGGCTTTTAAAAATAAAAATCTGCCTGACTCTATGGGAATTTAACATAGGGGTGTCCTGACTTATGCACCCTGTATTTTAAGGAAAATCATTTATTTATTTATGATACATTATTCATTCACAAAGAGAATTGGTGTCCTTAACCCTCTGATGGTCTTCGGGGTCTATTGGACCCCAAATGACTTTTGCTTGAATTTAAAAAAAAATGTTCTCTTTTTCCAAATGGTATGAAACTTCTCACGGCTCTCAACACTGTCTAGATCTACAAAAAAAAAATTAAAATGGAATTCTATCTGTTTTTATGTAGGCGTGACAGAAATAGTCACACTCGTGGTCTTTGGGGTCCATTGGACCCCAAAAAATAAAGCGTAATTTTGCAACAGAACAATAGTTTTTTTTCACAAATATAATTTTACTCTGTTTATTAATGTTTTTACTCAACATTTGTGCAGTTTTTATGGGATTTATGATATCTTTTAAATATATATAAATAAATAAATAAATAAGTATTTATTTATCATTGGACTCAAAATAGACAAAATTCATCATCAAAATCAGAAATACTGCAGAACACAGACAGAAACGACAGAAATGAAGTGGCACACTTCCAACAATGCAAAAAATATCCACAATCCAAAATTATCATGCTCACACACATGCACACACACAAACACACACATATAGAGGAATACAATATACAGGAATACATACAGACTATAAAAACTGTTCTCTTATCATTTGTAAAATAAAATACTCTTAGCTCCATAGCTCCATAGACATCTAGTGGTTAAAGTGACTTATTACAAATTTTAACCTGTATTTTCAAAAAAATGGGCAAAAATCTTCCATTCAACCTTGTAAAATTATCCAAGGTATCCCCAGGAAAGAAAGTTAGAAATCTGGGTCTGTTATAAAGTCTTTTTAACATAAAACGCTGTTTTTTGTAAAGATCCTATTTAAATAAATATTTATTTATTTATAGAAATAAATAAAAAATCACAAATCCTCCAAAAACTACACAAATGTTGAGTAAAAACATTAACAAAAAGAGTAAAATTATATTTATTAAAAAAATATATATTATTCTGTTACAAAATTAGATCTTATTGTCTGGGGTCCAATAGACCCCGAAGACCAGAATTGTGACTTTTTTTGAAGACCATCAGAAAGGTTGGAGTTTTCCTCATTTTTCTAACTAAGGCATTAAGATCAATATCCAAAAGATGATTTTTTATTCCTCTTTTTAGGCAACTTTAGCATGGGGGCAAACACTTATTCACACCACTGTATGCTGAATGATCTGAACAACTGATTTTCAGCTACCAAACATGCAGCGGAATTTGAATTTCACTATGAATTTGCTTGCTAACTTTCAGTAAAAATGATCAGAACACTTTTATCTAGTCGCGTGTGAACTTGCGTGACACAATGAAATGGGTCGTAGTGTTCTGTCATTGCACTGAATTTACCATGAAAATGCATTTTCATTTACAAATACTGAAATAAGAATGCATGTAATCAAACAGCTGGTCCACTGAAATAAGGGTTGTAGCGTGAGAGAGAGAGAGAGAGAGAGAGAGGAGAGAGTGAGTGAAGATATAATCCTCCTATGATCCTCTTTCTCCCGGGACACAGACGGGCTCGTGTCACACACACACACACACAGCTTGTTGCGTTCAGAAACACTCTTACTACAGTTCACCAGCGCTTCTTTCAAGGGCTTTCCCAGAGGCTTGTGTGCGATTGAGAATATAGGTTTGTAGGCTGGAAATGATCGATGCGTGTGCATGAGTGAGTGTAATGGAAATGCAGAGAGAGAGAGAAAGGTTAAACACTGGTGTCAGCGACTCGACTGAAGCTAATCGTACTGGACAAGCCCAATGCTCAAAGCCCTGGAGCTCAGAGAAGCAAAACTCACTCTGCATTCACAAGGAAAACACTACAGACAGGCCTCGTGTCAGGATAACCAGACTGCATGAATCCCAGGAAATGACACACTCTTCTTTGTGTGCGAATAACAGGAAGCGTGATACGGCTTAATGTGAGATATGAGCGTTACATGTTCAGATTGAAAATGCAGTGCCGTTGCACATTTAAAGCAGTTTATAAATGAATACCGGCCATTTATACTGTTGATTAATTATGATGTTGTTTATTTTATGGTGTGTATATTATAATTAGGGCTGTCAAACGATTAATCGCGATTAATCGCATCCAAAGTAAAGTGTTTGCATAATATATGTGGGTGCACTGTGTATAATTATTTTGTATATATACAAATACACACACATGCTTGTATATTTAAGAAAAAAAAAAATTATATATAAAATATTTATATTTATAATTAATATAAATTATATATAAATCCATATACAGTATATACATGAAAATATTTCTTAAATATATACAAGCATGTGTGTGTATTTATATATATATATATACAAAATAATTATACACAGTGCACCCACATATATTATGTAAAACACAAACTTTTATTTTGTATGCGATTAATCGTTTGACAGCCCTAATTATAATGTGTATTTATCTTTTTAAATGAGCAGGCAGCAACAGTAAAGCATTGACATTTCAAAATAAGAGTCCCGGTATATTTTGGGCTTATTTATACATATTTTTTTCCTTGAAAAATAATCTTCATGCCTTAAAATATCTCGAATGTAACTCGACACCCTCGCCTCATTTAGTATGCGCGGATTTATGAATATGGAAATTAGCCCCGCCTCCAGTCACTCGCTCAGCTCAGAGATCTTCACACGTTGATCTGATTGGTTACAAGGTGCTTTGTGACGTCAGAAACACCAGCGATTTCAAAGTGTGTTTTTGAAACGGTCTTTGATTCACTGCAGGAAATACTCAGCAATGCTGTCCACTTATGAATTATACAGTATGCTTATATTATAATATGTTACAGGTGGATGTATCTTTTTAAATGAGCAGCCGCCAATAATAAAGCATAGACATTTCAAAATAAGAGTCCCAGTATTTTTTGCGCTTGTTTTATAGCTACCATTGGTAATTCGGTTACTGAATAAACTTTATCTGGTCTTTAATTCAATGTTTAAAATATGCACAATCTCATAAATACAGTCTGAAATATTTTGTCCACTTTAAAGTAAGTAAAAAAATTAAGAAAAAGTCGATCAGAAATGAGCTGAAGCATAACTTTGCCAATTTTGATTTGAACCAAACAAACACATGTGAGATTACAAGGGTGTTTTCCAAAGAGACAGATCTGAGGAGCAAAGGACATCAGCAAAAGTAGTATCCAATTTGATCTCATTGCAGACTGTTCAGTTTAAGGCATTTAAATGTGCAGTTCTGGACCAGATTTGAAATCTAGCTCTCGGAGATGCAATCGAGCCACACAAGAGAACAACAGAGCAAATGAAGCGCAGACAACGACATGAGCAATGTGGACACAAGCACCTTTGGAGAAATTTCCCTCTGTGCTCATGTAATTCCACTTTAATTCACTCATCTAATCTCAATTAGCAGAAACTAATCCCACTACACAGTCAATGAGGAGAAGAGTCAGACGAGACGTCTCAATACTCACCAAATCGTGATTAGTTGAGTTGGAATCGTCTTCAGGAAAGGGGATGTAAACGGCTAAGGCCACACAGTTGGCAAAAATTGACAGCAGTATAAAGATATCAAAAGGTCTGGAAGTAACAGGGTTAAGGAGAAACGTCATAACATCATTCATTCCCCAACAGATCCCAGCAAACTAAACTTGATGAAGTCGTAATATTGTACCTGAAAATCACAAAGCAGGTTTCTGTCATGTTGGAGAACTGTTCCCTGTCATTTCAGTCATATTATGTGGCTTTTTGGTCTTAAAGTAGGGCACTGATGTGAAAAATTTGTCCGATAACCGATAATTCTTACATTTCAAAACCATAACCGATATATCGGCAGATAAATAAATTTTTTTTTTCATTTACATAATTTTTGAGAGTAAAAAAAAAACGACTCACCTGAAGGAAATAATACATTATTTATCGGCTCTAATATCTCGAACAAATGTTCTTATCAGGCCGATAACCATAACATAAAAATAAACCGATATCGGCCGATACCGATATGGTGGCGTACGATATCTCATGCATCCTTAACTTAAAGCTATTGCATGTTAATTATATGTGACTAGCAATTGTTTCTAAACACTCACTGGTCAGTCAAATTGATGGCCCCGCCCCAAACTCATCTCATTGGTTGAATCAGGTGACATATCGTCATGGCGAATTAAAAACAGCGTTTTTGCTGCTGAAGGGAAGGGCAGGTGTGCAACTTAACTGAACAAGACCATTAGCGAAGGGTACATGCAATTTTACTGTTTATGAACAAGATGTCGAGTTCACGCAATTTTCATTATAAAGCTGGAGTTCACCTAAGGTATAATTACAGAAAATCTATTTGATTAGTTGGTAACTCATTACCTTGAAGCGGTGTGCATAAGACTGACATAACAGCTTCAAAATCATGACATGACAAATGAAAGTGAAAGGGGAAAATTGTCATTAAGTGTCATTCGCTCAATTATGACTTTTTGAATGCAAATATGACATTGTTTGAGATGTCTTTGTATGTTATGACACCTTGACATAAAGCGATACATCATAACCCGTCAGTGTCTTTGTCATGATAACTAGACATTACTAAGACAACACACAACCTGTCATAAACATGACATAGCAGATTAATGATCAAACTGAAGAAACCACCTCGCTTTATTGCTTAATATTACATTAAACTGTCAGGTGACAATGGCGGTCATGATTTGTGTCACTGTAGTTGAAACATATTCATGACACAGTTATAATGCCTCATGACAGCCAATGACAAAGCAGCCAACCACATGTAATGTTAACCCATAAAGCTTAAGTTTCTTAAGTTTGATAATTAATCTGCTATGGCATGTTTATGACAATTTGTGTCATCTATTATGTCAAGTTGTCATTACCAAGACATCTCAAACAATGTCATATTTGCATTCAAAATGTCATAATTGAGCGAATGACGCTTAATGCCAGTTGTCATAAACATGCATGAAACCTTCATATTCATGTGTCATGTCATGATTATGAAGGTGTTATTAGAGCCGGACCGATATATCGGCAGACCGATATTATCGGCCGATATTAGGCGTTTTCCAAACTATCGGTATCGGCAGTTATAATGGGCGATAAATGAATAATTCAAAAATAAAATAAAAACGGACGAAACGCGCTTGAACCATGTCATGAGTGTTGGAGTTGTATAGTTTGTCCACCAGAGGGCGCTCTACACCGTCGTTGAGTTGGTCACGAGACATATATTGCTTGAATAACAATTAAAAGATCATCCCCATCAGTTCTCTAAACTCAAATAAGCATGACTAATGACTATCATGTCCAGTTTTGCTGCCGTTAAATAAGCCGAGAGCGAAGCGGAATTAGCTAGTAATAGTTACGTTACGTTGTTACAGTGTAGTTGACTGACTGTCCTTTTACTTTTATCAATGTGACTGAAGTATTTCTTTAATAGCGCGTGACAGTTATAGCAGTGAGACGCATCATCTCTCCTAGGCCTGTTATATTGAACATTTATTACAATTTGCATTATGACGTTATCCATTGCTAAATTATGGCTCATCATAGACTAGCTAACCACAAAGCTAGCTAACGCCACTATCATCAGTCTGTTCTGTTGCGACAATAAAAAAAACACGTTTCTTTTTAAAATGCATTATCATTAATTAAGTTAAAACTCATAAATAACTACAAATAACTAATGTTAGGGAAATCTGTTAATGTTTTGTGGCGCGTTTCTGAAGAAGAAAAAAAAAAAAAAAAAAAAAAAAAAAAAAAAATCGGCCGATAAATCGGATTTTAAAACCCAAAAATATTTGTATCGGTATCGGCCTTCAAAATCCTTTATCGGTCTTTATCTTATGCACACCCCTTCAAGTAAAGTGTTACCGATTAGTTTTATCATGAATAAAAACATTTTACGTTTCTAATTAAAAAAAAGTTTCATAGGCAATGAAGGCTTGAAATATCTCACTTTGAATGTAATGAGTCTAAATAATATATTAGTTTCACCGTTTAAGTTGAATAAGTGAAATAAATCAACTTTTGCACGATATTCAAATATTTTGAGTTTCACCTGTACGTTTCGGGAACGCACTGTTGATTCCCATAATGAAAAAGTGATTCTGTAAATAACCCGTGTCCTCCAGCTCAGAGTGATGAAGTGTGTGTCGTAACCAGGGCTTAAAGTGAAAAAAAATTCTTCTGACTGAAATTTTTTTCAGGCCAAGTCATATTCCCGCAACTTTATTTAAATAGTCGAGACCAATAGCGATTTAAGGGGAGATGTTTAAAACCGATCTAATATTGCCAGTTTGCATAATTTAAAAGCTATTTTAATCTATGAAAAACAATTACTTATCTTGACAAATAATCAACCATATACATAACTTTTCAGTGCATACTATTTATCTTATGAGACCAAACAATGCTAAACTATATTAAATATATAGTTTGTGCCATGGCAAATCGTTTTGGCTGAGGGCAAAGTGAAGTTCTATATAACTTTATTGTGGAGGCTATTTAACTTTAACTTTGTAGCCTATTAGAGAGCTGACTTATGTTTAACTGAATTGTTTGCTTTATTTCTCATTGTACAGCTTATTACAGCCTACCTATTAGGCTATTTATACTTTTGAACGGGATATTATCATTAAAACTGACATTTAACAAAAAAAGAGACATGGTTGTGTAATTTTCTACACCAGTTTTCATCATCTTTCCTTAATTTAAGACCTATTCAAACTAAAATTAAGACATTTATCACACTATTTGCGAAATGAAAGCCTATTTACGGCCTTAAAATTGTGAAAAGTTAATTTAAGACATAAGGACGGACGGGATCCCTGCAATTGACGGAAATCTGTCGTAGCGACGGAGAACTTTAATCCCTGCGTAACCATCTCAGTGCTGGTGTAAGGATACTTCCACTCCACTAGGCTAATGCACGCTCTGCGCACAGGGTTATTGAGAGTCAGGCAGAAGAGAGCTCTGGGAGGTCTGCTGTTCGAGCTGCTTCCCTGTTTCTTGCTCTTGGCGTATTGCTGGCGTTTCCTCTGGGCCAGAGAGCTGACGGGCCCCGCGCTCGCAGGAGCCGAGGGGTTCAGGGTCTTCGGGACGTCCTGAGACTGTCTCGCGGCGCGGATCGCGGCCTGCCAGGAGAGAGCGGCGGTCTGGGCCGAGGACGGCCCGCTGGTGACTGACAGCTCTTCGGTCCAGGTGGGAGGAGCTTCACTGGGGGCCGGGACTCTGGTGCCACTGGCATAGTTGGCCCCTGAAAAGAGACAGAAAATGAATGGACCTTTTCACAGTTGCTAAAACCATTGGCGGATTCACAGCGCAGGAACTAGGAACGATTATTAGTTTTTGTAATGTTTTACTCTGAGGCCCCTTGACTTCTAACCTGACTCCGCCAGATGGATTTGCTCCGCATATCCATCTGGAAACCTTCCGTTGAAGTAATTTTGGTAAGGGGCGAAAATACTGGTTAGCTGATTGGCCTATGTTGGTGATAGACGGGCCAAGTCAACCAATCAGATCAACGAAGCATATGACGTACCGTAACTCTTGCCGAAACCAGTCGGGAGAAGAGCAAAAACATCTTTTCCTCTGAGAAAAGCCTCCAGAGCAGTGTTTTGCTCTTCTTTCAGTGAAGAAATACTCTGTAATTCCGATAAAACTTGCCCGATAGCCACGCTGATGCTAGTTTCATCCGCTGAAGCCGTCATGCTCTTTAGACTGAACTGTCGCGCTTCTCGTTGCGTCACATTTCAACCCGCCTCAAAGCCAACGCTGATTGGACGTTCGTTTGGTGAACTGCTCCCAAATTTTCTTTAACGGAAAGTGTCCAGACTGATCTGCGAGTGAAACCTTGAAAGCTCGCGAGATCAGGATGGTCTCGCGAGGCTACTTGACTTCACCACTAGATGGCGATATTTCAACCCAGATTAATTCTCCTTTGTTAAATGGTTGTAATTAGCCTGGTCCCACCAGACTCTCAAACATTTAATTTGTACAGAGAGTCTGGTCTCACTCCATACGGCAGCGCCATCTTTGATTTTTAATGAGAATGAAAGCGAGGCTGTGAGGGATAGACTTGCATCTCTTCAATGGGCTGTACTGTTATTTAATGTGTTTTCGGATTGCTCATGCTGGTAAATGTATTTCCGAAAAATTTCAGCTGACAAGAAACTCCCGACAATGTAAGCTGTGGAAAATTATAAGTAATCTAGCCGCTTTATTCAGCTTTTTACAGCCATTGGAAACACGGTAAGTCTATCCCTCACAGCCTCACTTTCATACCTGTCACGGCGCTGCTCTGAATAAGGTCTATTGACAAGCGTTAACGTTCTTGTAGGCGGGAACTCTGTTGAAGTTTAATACGCACAACCGGCACATCCGGGAACTTAACTGTCAATTTTGTCCCCGCCCCCTTTTGGGGGAAAACAAACTAGACTCCCCATAGACTTCAATACAAAATAACAGCAAAAACTAACGTCCGTACACAGCCAACAGGCGTAAATAACTTAAGAAATCACTTATATAAAACATGTCAAGTAATTATATGTCCACTCTGCCTGCCATAGTGCGTGAAAAATACATACACAAACTTAATTTGGCCAATTTAAAAACATGTCCCTTTAGTCTCCCAGCGTCAAATTGGGGTAACAACCCCACCCAGTGGCCAGAGGTGTCTTACCCGGACATTTACTTTTACCTCGTCGAGTCACGAGGTAAGCGAGTGAATGATTTTATTTCGCTTTTTAACGTAAAAAACCTTAATTATTATAAATTTATGATGATGATGGCAGGAAGCCTGGGCTAGTTGATAACGGGCTTAAAAAATGTATCTTTCACGCTCTATGGCAGGCAGGCTGGACTTATAATTACTTGACATGGTGTATATAAGTGATTTCTTAAGTTATTTACGCCTGTCGGCTGTGTACGGACGTTGGTTTTTGCCGTTATTTTGTATTGAAGTCTACGGCGAGTCTAGTTTCTTTCCCCCAAAAGTGGGCGTGAACATTCTATGATGACGCAGCGCCGGTTGTGCGTATACAATTGACCTATGGCTAAGCCACGCCCAGCCAATCACAGTGCGCATCTAACCCAATACACTTGGACATTCTCTGCTTACAGCATTCCTCAGACACTTATTCAGTTATTTATAATATACGTCGTTCAAAAAGCAAAAGTAGTTTCAATGTGGCTAGCTACTTGTAGTGTAACTACTTTTCCAAAAGGGTAGCTTGACTGTAGTTGAACTACTTTAACTTACGAGTAGCTTGTGGCTTGTCAAACTACAGTTTCAGAGCTTACCCAACACGGCCCGAGCCCATCAGACCTCCGTTCATCTTCGGGACACAATTTAAGATATTTTAGATTTAGTCCGAGAGCTTTCTGTCCCTCCATTGGAAATGTGTGTAAGGTATACTGTCCTTGTCCAGAAAGGAAATAAAGACATCATCAAAGTAGTCATGTGACATCAGTGGGTTAGTTACAATGTTTTGAAGCATCGAAAATACATTTTGGTCCAAAAATAACAAAAACTAGCCTACGACTTTATTCAGCATCGTATTGTCAAGACAATACAATGCTGAATAAAGTCTTAGTTTTTCTTGTTTTATGACCACCGATGCTTCAAAACACTGTAACAAACCCACTGATGTCACATGACTACTTTGATGATGTCTTTATTTCCTTTCTGGACAAGGACAGTATACCGTACACACATTTACAATGGAAGGACAGAAAGCTCTCGGACTAAATCTAAAATATCTTAAACTGTGTTCTGAAGATGAACGGAGCGTCATCAATTTTTGGGTGCATATCTAGCATAAAAGTTTGTAAATGTGTGTGTGATACATTTGTGAATATATAATATAAATACACATATATACGCCTATTATATATTTATAAACTTTTGTGTTGGATGCAATAAATCAAGATTAATCAATTTGACAGCACAAATGTCTAATATCTTAGCACTAATATACATGCCTATAGCCTATCATTACAAATTCATAAATATATATTTATGTCCTGAAACGTTCTCAGAACTTTAGCTAATGTTTACTCAAGGTTCTCTTAAAGTTACGAACAAAAACTCCTCCATTAACATTAGTTCAGAATTATAGTTATTATTTATTAGTTCAGTTATTATTAGTTATTAGTTCCGTATTAGAATTATAGAAACGTCAATTATGTTAGGCTAGGCCTACTATTTCTTTCAGAATATTCAGAGTTATGATTGTAATCCCATTATGATTGAAGAATGATGCAACGGAATGTTTCCATAGCGTTCAGTAAAAAACGTTTAAGAGAACATTCGTGTTTCATAACTTAATGACAACGTTAGCAAAACGTTCTTATTTATGCTAGCATATTAATATTCAGCCATGACACAGGTATGAAGATGGCTGATGCGTTCAACACAACTTTGACACGGACGTCTTCACTTTGAGCATAATCTCCCCAGTTTCGCTCAGTTTTAATATGAAACGCATTTAATCACATCTGTATTTGTTTGTTTACCTTCTTCCGTCGGTTCCTCTGACTCGTCCATCCCCTCCTCCACATTGAAACCCTGTTTTATAGTTTGCTATAGTCCAGTTCGCGTGATTATCACATCTTATCTATCATGTTTAGACCGCCGTTGGTGATAATCATGATGATGATGATGATGGTGCTGATGCTGAAGCCTCTTCGCAACATCCGGGTGTCTCCGCGATAAAGATTAAATCCACTGAGCGCCATTAAAGATGCCTAGAGTCAGTCTGACAGTCTTATTCTATCCGGACTAAATCAGGGGAAACACACACTCGTTTCGCTCGCAGTTGTGCGTCTGTTTTCAATTAAACCCGTGTTCGGGGAATAGAGTTGCCAGGAATATTCAATTACCTTTGCAGGACATCTAACAGGCTTTGCAACAGGTCACCGCCTCAGACAATGTTCATGCACACACACACTATATCACTCCAGAGCCCCGGCTAAACAGCTGTTAAACACCCAGATAAAGTTCAACTAAATCTTACCTCTGATTCCCAGTATGAACGTCATCATCTGTCATTGCCCGAGTGCATGTTTTCTGCTCATTATGGCCATATGCTGAAGCACAGTTAGGGAGTGTGTGTTGGATTACCTGTGTGTAGCAGATAATCCCCATATTAATCCTCTGACTCAAGCCTTCTTTGCACTGAGTGGAAGCCAATGGAGCGCGTGCACGCGAATATTCCGTTCAAACGCGATCTATCCGAACATGTTGTTGATTTTCCATAATCATAATTACGTCAATTCTGATTCTGAGGTTTATTTTCTAATGTCAAGCATTCATTTCTAGGTGTAATGGTGCAAAGTGATCTTAGTTTTTTTTTTTTCCTTAAGCGTGGTTTGTTTATTTTTTAACTTTTCTGTTTATTTAGCTAGCCTATAATATAATAAATAAACACAGAAAGTGAGGAGCGCGCGCGCGTGTGTGTGTGTGACAGCGACCTCTTGCGGTTTCTACATTACATCACAGTTTAAATCCCCGCCATTAATGGATCTGAGCTCAAATCTCATTAAAATACAGCTCAAATAGCTTATAGTTTAATTAAAATAAATCCACTAATACTCCAATAACCAGTGAAAATATTTCTAGGCTTACTGTATGGACCAGATATACACTTTAATGCCACATTCATGTTTCTTTCATATAGTGTATAGTGTTTCCCCCCAATAGCTGTGACTGTGTTTATTCCAGTGCACAGCCAATATAATAATCATATATATATATATATATATATATATATATATATATATATATATATATATATATATATTATTACTTATTTAGCTTAACTTATTCTCCTGAGTCCTGACCATAGATACCATCAAATCAGCACTTTTCATTATCTATTTTCAATTTTGTGTAATTAAGTCCGTCAACGCAGTTTTGAGTTTAATTGATCTTATTTTGTGTCTCTGGGAAATAGACACTGATTTATTATGACACAGAATATTACACTAAATAGAGTTTTGTGTGTGTCTGTTTGTTAAGGGAGGATTTTTCATGTTTTTAGATTTGTGAGTAAAAGTTCTAGTTTTTATTTTGAAGAAAAAATATTTAAATTAAACCCTTAGGGTAAGATGAGCCACCAGATTTGGCAAAGAAGGCCCAGAGGGGCTTGTTGTTACTAGAGTTTTTATTTTTAAATGTAATAATTATTATAATTTATGGGGTTAATACTCCGTATTTCCATTAAATTTACATCAATTTGCATTTATATGGTTGCTATTGTGACATATCTTCAATTTAAATTAGGGCTGTCAAACGATTAATCGCGATTAATTGCATCCAAAATAAAAGTTTGTGTTTACATAATATATGTGGGTGCACTGTGTATAATTATTATATATATATAAATACACACCCATGCTTGTATATATTTAAGAAATATTTTCATGTATATTCTGTATAGATTTATATATAATTTATATTATATATAAATATAAATATTTTACATATAAATAAGATTTTTTTCTTAAATATACATGCACGTATGTTTTTTCAACCAGCAGGGCAAAAGTAACTTGGTGTTGCTTTAATAGTAGTTATTAAGATTGATGTGGTTTGGAATAGGTAAAATGAACTTGGAAAAAAAAATACGATCAAAAATTGCATATTAATTACGCATGCACTGTACTTACCTGGACTTCATTCACTTACCTTACTCCACTGTACAATTAATAGATTTGACAAGATCCTCAGCCTGCCGATGTCATCAGCTGTGTGTCACAAACACAAGTTAATATTCTTAAATATATACATTTATAACAAACTTAAGTTAAAAACACGAACGTTGCAAGATATTATCTTAATAAATAAATACTAATAAAGTGTGTGATGGTCTTACCTTCCATAATATCGAGGCTGTGTGGATACACGACCGTCCCAAACCAGCGATACACGAACATCCAGTAGTCTGTTTTTCCGTGCCCCCAATTCAAAACATTTACGATATTAACGTTATTTGTCGCTTCGTTAAAGTTTTGGCTAGGTATAAACAATCTTTTAACTACTTTACTTGCCACCGGATGTGCCGTGTCAGTTTATTAATTTGCCTCTATCTTCTCTGATGACGTGTCTACTGGCGTGAGGGCGGGGCAACCTGTTACTCACATGAGATCGACCTATAGCAAACTACAACCATCCAACCAACGCCCCGCCCTACATTTGTTGTTGTTCTAGAAGCGTTTCACTCAGATATACGGCACAATTGCCAGAATCAGCATTTTTCAACCCTGTTCCTGGAGGCATATCAACACTATTCGTTTCATATCCGATTCATCTCTTCGGCACATTGGCACACACTCAATACTATGGACGCTTGTTTCCGCCATAGAATGAAAAATATAAAAGGTAATTGCGACTTTTTATCTCACAATTCTGGCTTTTTTTCTCACAATTGCGAGTTTATTTCTCACAATTCTGACAATATTTCTCAGAATTGAGAGATATAAAGTCAGAATTGCGAGATGCAAACTCGCAATTGTGAGAAAAAAAGTCAGAATTGTGAGATAAAAAGTCGCAATTCTGACTATATAACACAATTCTGACTTTATGACTCGCAATTGCGACTTTTTATCATGCAATTCTGACTTTTTATCTCGCAATTGTGAGAAATAAAGTCAGAATTGCGAGATATAAACTCTCAATTTTGAGAAAAAAAGTCAAAATTGTGAGATAAAGTCAATTATTTATTTTATTTTTTAATTCAGTGGCAGAAACAAGCCTCCATACATTATACCTCAAATGAATCGGGTAATCAAATACGCACGAATCCAAAATGTGTTTTATCTCCAGGCACTGGACTAATGAGCATTTCAGTAAACTCAAACTTCATATGGGAAATAATCAGACACATTATATTTGAGGAGTGACGATCATAGAGCCCGGCCGATAAAGGATTTTGAAGGCCGATACCGATACAAATATTTTTGGGTTTTAAAATCCGATATTCCGATATATCGGCCGATAATTTTTTTTATTATTAAATATTGTTGGATTTCACACACGTGTAAAAGAAAAGCTAACTTTTCTGCACAAGATACGTTTGATACTTTTTCTCTCTGTCTGAATGTTCACTCCTCGCAAGTATAACTTACATTTTACAACACAGGGACTGTAACTAGAGATATGCTAGTTATAAATACAGTAATCATTACTTTATTTAGCCAGAAAAAGTTCATTGTGGTTTCCAAGCTCATTAATGTTAACGTTAGCGGTCTTCCACTGATGATAGTGGCGTTAGCTAGCTTTGTGGTTAGCTAGTCTATGATGAGCCTTAATTTAGCAATAGATAACAAATTGTAAAACATACATTTTCTATATAACAGGCCAAGGAGAGATGATTGAAGCGTGTTTCGTCCGTTTTTATTTTACTTTTGAAATATTCATTTATCGGCCATTATAACTGCCGATACCGATATTTTGGAAAATGCCTAATATCGGCCGATAATATCGGTCTGGCTCTACTCGTCTCGCATCAATTCATCACAGCTCTCAAAATCAGTCTAAAAATAAAAGCAAAATTAATCTACACATGCTCATGACTGGCAAAAACGTAAGATCTCACTGTAATACAACACAAACAATGACCTAAATTATGGCGATAGTTTATTTGCACATCAACTCAAAAGACAAACCACTGTAACAGAGAAACCTGATGCGTTTGCGAGTTCATTGCGTGTAAAGACTTGCTGCAATACTGGATCAACTTTCATTTGTGCCGAGGTTTTAAAATTCTCTATGATAATCGAAAGCAAACTGTACAAAAAGTGTAAACACAATAAGCCATGTTAAAAAAAAATACAATTCCTGTCAAACAAGCAAACGATGAACTAGTTCATTCTACTTTTACTGATGAAATTAAACACACCCGTTAAATGATCTGGTCTATTTCTTCTGCGCTTCACACAGAAACGATCACCAGAATAACACAGAAATCTTGATTTGATGCATCTGACTTTAAATAAACCATTTAATATTTCATAATACGGTCTGCGATTTAAAAAAAAGCAATGTTATCGAGAGGAAACCTAATTTATGCACTTGTGATTTATAAGCCCAAATTATTCGAGTGAGTTTGAGAAAACGGGGAATAAGTACACCTCCTACTCTTCAAATCCAAATTTCAATATGACACTCAAACATACTGGTTTAACAGTAAAACACCACTGAGACTGGGATACTGGATCACATCCGTATGTCGTAAACGAAAAGCGATTTTCCAATGCTTCTTATTGCACAAGTCCCTGAACATAATTGAAGTAATGATTGGCTGACGGGGATAGATGGGGATTCCAGCAGGACGCTTGTTGGGAGTGGTTGTTAAGAATCAGTGTGAACCGGAGACGGCTCGTGGTGTGTGAGACTGGGGCTATAGCTTGATGTTGTTGAGGCCTTTAGAGATGCTCTGTACGTACGCCTCGTGGATCGCACTGAGGAAATGTGCGTCATTCTGCGAACAAATCAACACACACACACGTGAAGACTGTGAAGCTGCACACAAAACTTGCAACAAACTGGAAAAATGAGAATATGGTGCAAAAGTTCATTTATTTCAGTAATTCAACTTAAAAGATGAATCTAATATATTATATAGACTCATTACATGCAAAGTGAGATGTTTCAAGCCTTTATTTGTTATAATTGTGATGATTATGGCTTATAGCTTATGGAAACCTCTTCACAATATTCTCATTTTGAATTTGGGGTTTTCATATCTGTAATCCATAATCATAATAAAGGCTTGAAATATTTCTCACTTTGCTAAAAAAGTCTATTTAATATTTTAGTTTCAACCTTTTAACCCTCAGGTGCTCTTCGTTTCGGAGTCACACTTGTTATCCTCCCGGTCAAAAGTGACCGGACACCTAAAAGTTAAATTTCCTCCATCCCAGTAAAACCAATGCAATTTATTTTTGTTCTATAATATTTTTTCTTTGTAATTTAGTATTTTGAGACAATTTGATTGGATTTATTAATATTTATTCAATATTTATGGTCTATTTTGACCATAAATGGAAAAATATACATATTTTTATATATATATATATATATATATATATATTAGGGCTGTCAAAACGATTAATCGCGATTAATCGCATCCAAAATAAAAGTTTGTGTTTACATAATATATGTGGGGGCACTGTGTATAATTATTTTAGATATATAAATACACACACATGCTTGAATATATTTAAGAAATATTTTCATGTATATTCTGTATATAGATTTATATATAATTTATATTATGTATAAATATAAATATTTCATATATAAATATTTTTTTTTCTTAAATATACACGCATGTGTGTTTTTATATATATATAATAATTATACACAGTGCCCCCACATATATTATGTAAACACAAACTTTTATTTTGGATGCGATTAATCGCGATTAATCGTTTTGACAGCCCTAATATATTTATATATAAATATATATATATATATATATAAAAATATAATTTTTTTCAAAAAATTATTAATGCAGTATTTTAGTTTAATATAGAGTTTAGGCCTTCAGAAAAAAAAATTTATTGAAGAAAATTAGCACCATCTGGTTACAGTATAGAGAAAAGGCGTATGTATTTTCATTAGGGGATATTCAAATTAATTAACCAGTCAGTCATACCCTTGATCTGCTCCACCAAACGTGGATGCTTTTCCAATAAGAAACAAACATTTTTTTGATTTTGATTGATACCGTGAAGCTGCTTTGATGCAATCTATATTGTGAAAACACTATATTGTGTCTAACCCTAACCCTACCCCAGACCTAAACCAACCCATAACCGAATAAAGCTCTGTGCGTGTTATATTGAGGCTAAAGGGTGCCATGTGCGATAGATTTAGGCGAAATTTCAAAAGTGTCACTATATGACGCCCTAGGATGAGAACCCATTGAAATAACACACAACTTTAAGTGTGTGAGTTCATACCTTGATGAGATGTATGAGTGTGTCCTGCAGCTGGTTGCGGTTGTAGTGGGCCGGGGGAAGGTCTGTGGGAGGGGGTGTTGGGGACAGGGGCTTTCTGGGGGGATCCGGGGTCTTGGTGACGAAATGCTGAAATACACTAGGAGACAGTAGCAGAGAAGACTCCTCCCCCTGGACGACTGGCCCCGCCTTCACACGTGTATATGAGAGAGATTTTTAAAACACCTTTATTACAAAACAAAACCCATACAATTCACATTTGAATCAAGCATCAATCAATAAAAAATCCTACCAAACTTAAAATGATAATTCGATTTCACACACTACACCTTTACAACCATGGCCATAGCCAGCTAGGAGGTCACAGGTCATTTTTTTACATTCAAAAGTAAAATGTCAAGCTCTCTGAATGATTAATTAGACGTCATGGCCCAAATATCACAATACTATGAAATCGCGGCCCAAAAAAAAAATACTATGGAATCGCGGCCCAAAAAAAAAAAATAGTATGGAATCGCGGCCCCAAAAAAAAAAATACTATGGAATCGTGGCCCAAAAAAAAAATACTATGGAATTGTGGCCCAAAAAAAAAAATACTATGGAATCGCGGCCCAAAAAAAAATACTATGGAATCTTGGCCCAAAAAAAAAATACTATGGAATCTTGGCCCAAAAAAAAAAAACTATGGAATCGTGGCCCAAAAAAAAAATACTATGGAATCGCGGCCCAAAAAAAAAATACTATGGAATCGTGGCCCAAAAAAAACAATACTATGGAATCGTGGCCCAAAAAAAAAATACTATGGAATCGCGGCCCAAAAAAAAAAATACTATGGAATCGTGGCCCCAAAAAAAAAATACTATGGAATCGTGGCCCAAAAAAAAAAATACTATGGAATCGCGGCCCAAAAAAAAAAATACTATGGAATCGTGGCCCAAAAAAAAAATACTATGGAATCGTGGCCCAAAAAAAAAATACTATGGAATCGTGGCCCAAAAAAAAATACTATGGAATCGTGGCCCAAAAAAAAATACTATGGAATCGCGGCCCAAAAAAAAATACTATGGAATCGCGGCCCAAAAAAAAAATACTATGGAATCGCGGCCCCAAAAAAAAAATACTATGGAATCGTGGCCCAAAAAAAAATACTATGGAATCGCGGCCCAAAAAAAAATACTATGGAATCGCGGCCCAAAAAAAAAAAATACTATGGAATCGCGGCCCAAAAAAAAAAATACTATGGAATCGCGGCCCAAAAAAAAAATACTATGGAATCGCGGCCCCAAAAAAAAAAAAATACTATGGAATCGTGGCCCAAAAAAAAACAATACTATGGAATCGTGGCCCAAAAAAAAAAAATACTATGGAATCGTGGCCCAAAAAAAACAATACTATGGAATCGCGGCCCCAAAAAAAAAAAAATACTATGGAATCGTGGCCCAAAAAAAAACAATACTATGGAATCGTGGCCCAAAAAAAAAAAATACTATGGAATCGTGGCCCAAAAAAAAAAAATACTATGGAATCGTGGCCCAAAAAAAAACAATACTATGGAATCGTGGCCCAAAAAAAAAAAATACTATGGAATCGTGGCCAAAAAAAAAACAATACTATGGAATCGTGGCCCAAAAAAAAACAATACTATGGAATCGTGGCCCAAAAAAAAAAAATACTATGGAATCGTGGCCCAAAAAAAACAATACTATGGAATCGTGGCCCAAAAAAACAATACTATGGAATCGTGGCCCAAAAAAAAAATACTATGGAATCGCGGCCCAAAAAAAAAACTATGGAATCGTGGCCCAAAAAACACAATACTATGGAATCATGGCCCAAAAAAAAAACTATGGAATAGTGGCCCAAAAAACACAATACTATGGAATCATGGCCCAAAAAAAAAATACTATGGAATCGCGGCCCAAAAAAAAAATACTATGGAATCGTGGCCCCAAAAAAAAAACAATACTATGGAATCGTCACATTTTTTCCGATTCCCAGCCCTACCACAGACTCACACATGAGCCACGACTCTGGGCGTAAACGAGTGTTTTTCCTTGATGTCTCGCCACAGCCAATCATTCTGCATGCTTATTGGCTCACAGGCGTTGACTAGATTAACCACTTAGGTATTGAAATTTGGTAGCGAATCAGACATTTCTTGATACTCAATGGTATCGAGGCAATTCAGTCGGTGCCTAAAACAGTATTAAACTCGGTTACAGGTTACAACAACAAACCATTGTTCACAATGTCAGGTATCGCATTGGTCATGTCAACATAGTGCCGCCAAACTATATATATAATCTCAAATCATGTCAGTGTTTTCGGGAGTGAACTTACTGGAGTGGGTTTGACCAGAGCCGGGGACGATGTGAAAGTGTTCACCTCTTTACTCTGTGCCGAAGACAGGAAGAGAACGCTTAGATTAGACAACATGGCCTTGTGCATAAACAAGACATTTCGAAGCTTTAAGTTTGTTAAGTTCCTGTCGACAAGCTTTTATTGTCACCGACTTGTGTTGATTAATTTGATACATTTCCTGCATTTGCCATTGCTGAGCATCAAAATGAACAAAAATGCACAGTGAAAGTCAACCGTAATATGATGCAAAACTGCTAAAATATTGTTAATACTACTAATATATTTTGTATATTTAACCTCACTTAATAATCCAATTAAACCAAATTAATAAACAAAGGTGTTATTGCTAAGTTACTAAATTCTCCCAACCTTAAAATTTTCTGATATAGTAATGATAATATTTAAAATAATATTTTGAATTTAATAGGTGTCTCACACATTGTCCCACAGCAACATTACAATAGCGTAGATTAGTGTACAATGTTTTATAATAACAATAATTGATTCTATTTAGTGCCCATTTCATTAATTTAACATATTTAATACTAGGGGCATCGAAATTATTTGACATAGGACTATTTGAACATAAAAAAATTAATGAAATAGTTAGATTATCTAGTAATTAGTAACTTTATCATGATTTAACTCGGTTCCTATTTGTGAGAAGTAACTATGGGCAACGATTAATCGCGATTAATCGCATCCAAAATAAAAGTTTGTGTTTACATAATATATGCGGGTGTAGTGTGTATAATTTGTATATTTAAATACACACATGAGTGTATAAATTTAAGAAATATTTGCATGTATATATTTTATATATATATTTATACATAATTAATATTATATATAATTATAAATATTTGATATATTAATATCACATTCGTCTTAAATATATACATGCATGTATGTTTTTTATATATACAAATTAATTATACACAGTGCACCCACATATATTATGTAAACACAAACTTTTATTTTGGATGCGATTAATCGCGATTAATCGTTTGACAGCCCTACTCATTACTTTTTTTTTAAGTAACATGCTCAACCCTGCTGTTGAAAAGTTGATCATTTTCACTTCTTTTTATTCTTATCAGTTTAAAGATTCAAGATGAGAGTTTATGGGGTGGATGTGCGTTATTCAGAACAGTGCAAACCAGAACATGGCAAAATAATCGTTTTTACTCAAAATCGAAATTCAATTAATTGCAGAATCCTAATAGAGAGCCTCTATAAATAACCGGATCTGCTATTTCTGCTTAAACGAATAAAGAATAGTGCCGTACCATGAAGGCGTTGCTGGACGTGTTCCCCTGAGCCGGCGTTGGACTCTTCCCTGGGAAAGAGCCTGTAGTTTTGCAGCCGGTCTCTCTGAAGCTCTGTGGCGTGATGAGCGGGCCGGGCCTGAAGCCTGGCAGGGGAACCGCTATCCCATGAGCCTCTGAGAGAGGACTCATATATGCGGGACCAGCCGAACCTCGACGCCCCGACTCTTGCCCCGCACTCGTTCTCGAGTCTCGGGTCTGGAACAGAGAGGCCAGCGCCGGGCCGCCCGGGTCACAGGAGAGCAGAGGAGGACCGTACGCTGGGGACTGGGACTGGGACTGGGACGGGTCTTTGGGGAAAGAGCTGCCGAAAAGCTCTTCCACTGTGATCTGCTTCACGACTGAGTGACCCGACTGTGGAGGAGAAGCAGAGACACACTGGTACATTAAATTATAATATTCATAGCATATTCATATCGTTTCCACTGTGTGCTGTACGTAAAATTAGCGTTACCTTGTCTTTATTTGAAATAATATGATTACCAGTGCGCATGAAATTACCAGATTACAGAGTGCCCTTGTTACAGTGTTTACTTCCTTTTTATTCACATATTCATATAGTGCTGTCAAACGATTAAAATATTTAATTGCGATTAATCGCATTAATGTCATAATTAACTCGCGATTAATCGCATTAATGTCATAGTTAACTCGCGATTAATCACATTAATGTCATAATTAACTCGCAATTAATCGCATTAATGTCAAAGATAACTCACAATTAATCGCATCAATGCCATAGTTAACTAGCGATTAATCGCATTAATGTCATAGTTAACTCGCGATTAATCGCATTAACGTCATAGTTCACTTGCAATTAATCGCATTAATGTCATAGTTCACTCGCAATTAATCACATTAATGTCATAGTTAACTCGCTATTAATCGCTTTAATGTCATAGTTAACTCGCAATTAATCGCATTAATGTCATAGTTCACTCGCAATTAATCGCATTAATGTCAGTTAACTCGCTATTAATCGCTTTAATGTCATAGTTGACTAGCGATTAATCGCATTAATGTCATAGTTAACTCACGATTAATCACTTTCATGTCATAGTTAACTCACGATTAATCGCATTAATGTCATAGTTCACTCGCAATTAATCGCATTAATGTCAGTTAACTCGCTATTAATCGCTTTAATGTCATAGTTGACTAGCGATTAATCGCATTAATGTTATAGTTAACTCGCGATTAATCACTTTAATGTCATAGTTAACTCACGATTAATCGCATTAATGTCAGTTAACTCACGATTAATCGCATTGTCATAGTTGACTCGCGATTAATCGCATTAATGTTATAGTTAACTCGCGATTAATCGCATTAATGTCAGTTAACTCACGATTAATCGCATTGTCATAGTTGACTCGCGATTAATCGCATTAATGTTATAGTTAACTC
Organism: Cyprinella venusta; assembly: GCA_038021265.1. Lineage (NCBI taxonomy): Eukaryota > Metazoa > Chordata > Actinopteri > Cypriniformes > Leuciscidae > Cyprinella > Cyprinella venusta. The sequence goes on along the minus strand of CM075872.1, from coordinate 35,453,428 downwards.
GCGATTAATCACTATAATGTCATAGTTAACTCGTGATTAATCACATTAATGTTATAGTTAACTCGCGATTAATCGCATAAATGTCATAGTTAACTCGCGATTAATCGCATTAATGTCATAGTTAACTCGTGATTAATCGCATTAATGTCATAGTTGCCTCGCGATTAATCACTTTAATGTCATAGTTAACTCACGATTAATCGCTTTAATGTCATAGTTAACTCGCGATTTATCGCACATTTTTATCTATTCTAAAAGTCTCTTGATATCTTTTTCTCACATTATTTTTACTCATTTTTTTCTCAGTTTGCTAGGCCAAAAAGACTTAATCGCACAATAAAAAAATGTACGCCATTAAAATGGGTTTAATAACACGTTCAACTGACAGCCCAAATTTATGTACAATAACTTTGGGAAAAATACTGTAATAGGATTGCAGATTCAAGAAGTTGCCATCTTAAGTATAAGCATGTTTATTTTAAAGATTTGTTTATTAATTTATTAAATGTTGATTAAAATAAATACAAAGTATAAATACATCGGCCAACCTACTCTCCAAGATATCAGCATCGGTCGCCCACTATTAGAGTGATATGGAGTGACATTAGTGAACGAGTGTGAAGGGCATGATCATCCACACCTTCTCCTGTTGAGCTGCTGTGATCTCGTCTCTCTTCTCCTGTGACGGCACAGACTCACAGTTCACCTCAACCTCTCTCTCTGTCGACTGACTCTAGAAACACACACACACACACACACATTATTAGTCACTTTATTTATCTACACATTTTCTTCAGTCTGATGGACAATCTCTTGATAAGCTGATAATCGTCTTGAACTAAATTATATATGATATTAGAGATGCATGAAACACATCGGCCACCATCGGTTCATTTTAATGTTATCGGCCCGATAAGAAAATTTGTTCCATTTATTAAAACCGGTAAATAATGGATTATTTCCTTCAGCGAAAACGCTTCAGATGCGCACTGTTCAACTTGATGGTTTTAAATTGCTTGAAATTTGATTGGAGAAGTAATTAAAAAGTCTGAAATGATCATGAGAACATTATAATTATGTTTGGGACATGGTTTTACTGGTGAGACTTCTGTCTTTGCTCTCAAAAATTATTAGGGCTGTGCAAAAGTTAATTGCGATTAATTGCATCCAAAATAAAAGTCTGTGTTTACATAATATATTTGAGTGTGCTGTATATAATTATTTTGTTTATATAAATACCTATGCATGCATGTATATATTTAAGAATTCTTTGCGCATAAATTCTGTATATATATATAAATTTATATATAAATACATAATCTATATTATATAAATACAAATATTTTATATAAGAATAACACATTTTTTTAAACATATACATGCATGTGTGTGTATTTATATATATAAAATAATTATATACAGCACACACAAATATATTATGTAAACACAGACCTTTTTTTGGATGCGATTAATCGAAATTAACTTTTGCACAGCCCTAAAAATTATAGAAATATTTGGATTTGGATTTAGATTTATCGGCCAATATATCAGTTATTGGCTTTCAAACATAAAAAATGATCGGTTACCAATATCGGCCAATATGTTCCTATCAGTGTATCCCTATATGACCAAATCTTTACTATGATAATGATATTTATCACAATATACACTTGAACTTGGAATGCACACAAAAATGTTTACCGTCTAGACTATGAAAAAGCACACACACATGCACATATTCCCATTAAAATGAATGTGGATCATAACGGGGGCAATGGGTTTTTATTTCTCCATTTTTTCAAATAAAATTCAATCGGTCAAACTGCAGACCTTGAATTATTACAATGTCTGACACTTCAGTACATATAGAAAGGCTTTTAAAAATTGTCAAAATTAAAACCAAAAAACTATTCTGTAATGTCTAATATCTGAATGCATATTGATAAATAAAAAAATGGACTTTATGTCAGAGGAGAGCAGCTCATTTGCTCCATATAGAGCTCTAAGGCCATCTAGTGTCAAGAGTCATGAAATATCAGGTTATTTTATTATTTTTCCACAAGAGGTCGGCAGAAACACACAATGTGAGATATTTAAAATCTACAAGGAAAATGCATGAAATGATGAGTTACTTTGAATTTAAGTTAAAAAGAATGTGCTTGAATTGTTATTTATTGATAAAATATAATAATTAAAAAAAAACTAATTAAAAAATATATAATCAAAATGAAATGAGCTTTCTAAACAACAACAACAAATAATCATTTTAGGGCTTCGGGTTATTTTGACCCGTGAGGATTCAGTTAAAAATCCAGTCAAAAAATGTAATGACTGAGTTTTAACACGAGCCTGAGCCGCTTCTGCTTGAGTTATAAAGGAGTCGTTCACTTTTCAAAAAACTTTTGCTGATAATTTACTCGCCCCCATGTCATCAAGATGTCCATGTCTTTCTTTCTTCAGTCGAAAAGAAATGAAGGTTTTTGATGAAAACATTCCAGGATTTTCTCCATATAATGGACTTCAATGGGGACCAAACGGTTCAAGGACCAAATGAGAGTTTCAGTGCAAACTGTTCAAAGGGCTTTAAACGATTCCAGACGATGAATAAGGGTCTTATCAAGCGAAACGATCGCTCATTTAATAAATAAATAACAAAGTTTAAGTTTTATAAGCTCAAACGCTCGCCTTGCTCTGTTCTGTAACGCACTCCTGTTCGAACACTTTCATCAAAATGAACAAATCTTTATCCGAGTCATTTGGTTCATTCGGCGAAAGAAACGAACGGATTGATTCGGAAAAAGATTTGTTCATTTTGATGAACGAGTTCGAATAGGAGAGTCACAAACGCGCATCACAGAACAGAGCAAGGCGAGCGTTTGAGCTTATAAAAAAATCTATTTAAAATTATATTATTTTTAGTTATTTAAAAAAAAAATGAGTGATCGTTTCGCTTGATAAGACCCTTATTCATCGTCTGGAATCGTCTAAAGCCCTTTGAACAGTTTGCACTGAAACTCTCATTTGGATCTTGAACCGTTTGGTCCCCATTGAAGTCCATTATATGGAGAAAATCCTGGAATGTTTTCATCAAAAACCTTCATTTCTTTTCGACCGAAGAAAGAAAGACATGAACATCTTGGATGACACGGGGGTGAGTAAATTATCAGCAAAAGTTTTTTAAAAAGTGAACGACTCCTTTAAGACGAGTCTAAGCCGCTTCTGCTTTAACTGAGCGCAGTGTGCGTGAACACGGTAGCCGGCCTCATACCCTGTGGTACTCCTCTTTGGCCTTGCTGAGCAGCTCCAGGATATCTGTGGGTTTAGTCTGAACCAGGCCGTTGGTCCTGCCACTCGAGCCTCTGTCGGGAGACACACACTGCGCTCGAAACGCCTCCTGCTTCACGATCCTACGCACACACACACACAGACAGGTGCCCCTCAGATACACACATCACTCGGATCACTCGCAGGTTTCAGGGCGAGTGATGCTGATACTCACTGTAGCATGAGCTGTGCGATCCGCTGGCAGTCGGCCTTATCGTAGAACCAAATACTGTAGATGCCCACTAAAACACACACACACACACACACACACAGAAGAAATGAAGGAAAACTGCTCTTTCAGGAGAGAAACAGAGACATTAAAAAACACAATCTGGAAAAGTGGGGTTGTGTTGCAAACAGTGTTGGGTTTAACTAATTACTAAGTAATTAGTTCCTGTAATTTAATTACTTTTCCCTTGAAAATGTAAAGTAAGGGATTACTCTTCATTTATCTGTAATTTAATTACAGTTACTTCTGATGTAATTGAGGGAAATACTGATAAATCCGATCTCACAGCAATTCGTACGCATTTTATGAGGTCGTTTCACTCGTACAAATTTGTATGAATTATTGTAAAATATGTATGAAAAAAATGTGAAATGTCTTGAGGTCAGACATAAAACAATAGTGGGTTTAACATCAAAATGTATTGTCTGATGCTAAAAGTATGTTTTTATAATGTAACCTTCTCCACCTTGGTCAGTTTAAGGATAATTCATGCAATTTTATAGTGTTTATTTGAAAGAATTAAAACAGATTCATGTCTATCCTTGTATTATTCAGCTGGATGAGATTGATATGGGATTTTGAAAGTAATTAAATACTTTTTAGAGAGAGTAAATAGTACAGTAATCTAATTACTCTGTTGAAGAGGCAATTAGTAACTAGTAATTAATTACTTTTTAAGAGTAACTCACCCAATACTGGTTGCAAATACATGGATGGTTACACAACTATTCAAATATAGTGGTGCGACAATATATCGTTTCATAATATTGCGATAAAAAAATGCAACAATATGTATCGTTGATAGTTAAATTCAAAATAAGATTTTTTTCAAGTTTTCAGAGTTTTAGTGTCAGTACTAAATAAACTACTATATACAATGTTGAATATAATGTATAATAATGCATTGGGGGAATATTTTTGGCTCTTGATAATGCCAATTGTCTGATGTTACCAGTAAAACGTGGCTACATTATTTTAAAGATATCTAGTCAGTGACGGAGCGTAAGAATATTCGTATAATGTAGTAAAATATTTGTATAATGTATTCATATTTATGTAGCAAAAACAGCTCAGTTTTGTTTATTTGTATTAGGGCAGGGAAACGATTAATCGCGATTAATCGCATCCAAAATAGAAGTTTGTGTTTACATAATATATGCGTGTGTAGTGTGTATAAGTATTTTGTTTATATAAATACACACACATGCATGTAAACATTTAAGAAATATTTGCATGTATATACTTATTATACAAAATTAATATTATGCATAAATATAAATTTGTGATATATTATAACACATTTTTCTTAAATATATACATGCATATATGTGTATTTATATATACAAAATAATTATACACACACATATACTATGCAAACACAAACTTTTATTTTGGATGTGATTAATCGTTTCACAGCACTAATTTTTATGTGAATCAATGATATTTGTAGAACAGTATAGCAGATACTGACATAAAATGCATATAAACACCAGTCGACTCTATATCTGCCAATAATTATTTTTCTTTGTAAAATAATATTTAAATGCTAAGTTTTACGATTAAAACATATAAAGCAATGCAATACAATGATGACTGAGAAATAAACGGTCCTCAAAAGCCTGATAATCACATTTGATACTAATTATTTTTCTAATAAACAATGGAAAATCAAGTTAAACCAAAGTTGCTTCATCTTGAAATATAACTAACAATATCAATATTATGCTTACATTCACTTGACAACAAAAAAAAAATCAAGTAAACGTGAAACTTGAGCTAAAGGAGGATGTTTGGACAACAATCACACTAAAAGACTTTTACTAGTCTAAACTGTAAATCAGTAGATTGAGTGTGATCGCATCCAAAATAAAAGTTTGTGTTTACATAATATTTGTGGGTGCACTGTGTATAATTTTGTATATAATTTTTTGTAAAAAAATATTATTATTTATAAAATATTTGTATTTATAATATAATATAAATTACATATAAATCTAAATACAGAATATACATGAAAATATTTCTTAAATCTATACAAGCATGTGTGTGTTTATATATCTAAAATAATTATACACAGTGCACCCACATATATTATGTAAACACAAACTTTTATTTTGGATGCGATTAATCGCGATTAATTATTTTGACAGCCCTAGTTAATATTTTTAGGGTTAATGTTGACTGGTCTGGGCTTCCTCTCTGCAAACGATGGATGAATAATACAGTGTGTGTTCCTGAACTTACGGTTGCCGTTCCTGTACAGAAGGAAAGGGTCCTGGAGCTGGAACTCCAAGTCTTTATTGATGGGCTCCACTAAGTTTTCTGTACTTAAACGGTTCATGATTGTGAAGCCATGATGAGGAGACGCCGACCTGCGGAGAAACACACACACACACACACACACACACACACACACACACATTATGACTGAATTAAAGATTTAATGTTTGACTAACAGAACAACCTTCAGTTCCTGCCAGTCGACGCTCACCTGGCGTAAACAAATAACGTGCCTTCAATCTCAGTCTTCTCCTGGAGTGAGAGAGAGAGAGGAGTTAGTTTCAGACAGATCTCACATTCAGTAGCAACACAAGATCTGCTAGTGAACGCACACACACACACGCCGTGATCTATGGAAGCCCCGTCCCCTTTTACCAAAAAAGGAGAAAACTGCATTATGACATAAACCACAATAAATCACAGACAAAATTAAATATAATGAACCTAAAAAGCAAATTATAACACTAAGTCATGATTATGACAAACCATCGAAATTAAGTCATGACTGATTAAAAAGTTGAGATTTTGAACATACTAAGTCATAATTATGATTTTTTTTTAAATCTAAATAATAACATAAAGTTGTGGTTATGATTAAAATGTCAAAAATTCTAATATGCTGAGTCATGACTGATATAAAAAGTATAATTCTAACATGTCAAGTCATGATTATGATTAATACGGTTGAAATTATGATACTAAGTCATGATTATGACAAGTCACGATTGATTAAAAGTCGAATTTTTATTTTACCAAGTCATGATTATTAACACAAAATCAAAATAATAGCATACCAAGTCACGGTTATGATTAAAACGTTATTAAAAAGTCATGATAGACAAACAGTATAATGCTAACATATCATGAAAATGACATATTAAGTCACGATTGATTTAAAAAGTCGAAATAATAACATACTAAGTCATGATTATGACAAAAAGCGTCGAAATACAAAAAAACACTCATCATAATGACATGATGAATAAACAGTCAAATTTATGGCATATGAGATGGGAAACGAAAATTATGACAGAAAGTCATACTTTTATCTCGTAATTATGATTTTGTTTCTTACGTGGTGTAAATGGGCTTCCATAGATATCGATTTATTTTCAGAACTTTATTGCAAGACAGAAGGTGATGTAAATTTTACTGAGATATAACTGTGAAGTTGATCATTAAACAGTTTATCTAGATGTTTATAGCTAATTCATAACATTTGTGTTCCAGCAAACCCATACGCTGGCAAAATTGCGTCGTGTGAATTTATATAAACATGCATTAGACACCACAGAGGAGACTCTGGGCTAGTGACGATGTTATTAGCATTAGCCACTGCAGGCTAAATGACGCACGCGCAGATAATAAGGCAACACGTTTAGAAATCTCACCCATTCGTTTGCTTTGGAGTTGAAAGTATAGAGCGCGACCTGGCCGGTGACATCCAGCAGTTTGACTATATAAGGATCATGCTGTTGTAGAGCCGCGAGACTCATCAGATGCCCCGCTTTATTCACACAATCCATTTTCACTGCGACTAGACGGAGCACATTCCACGACACACACTTCCGGTTGCCGTTTTATTATTATGCTCGTGCTTCCGCCAGAGTTCGCTCGTCGTCATAGTTCCGCCAGGCGCTGCGTCATATCATTACGCCCGGCAGAGAAGTTTCTTGATTATTGATTAGGTATAAACACTTTTACATATTCCCCTGGTGTTACAGGAATCTTATAATGCGCCAAAAACTCATTGTGAGTAAAAAGAAAACCCTTTGAATTAAATAACTGATCTTCTAATATGATGCCATTATCAAACCAATGTTTCAAGAACAATGATTTGCGCTTATATAATATATCCCTGTTGTTCCATATATAATACTTATGTGGTGAAAAACTGTGTTTGAAAATCAATGACCATGATAAAAAGGCCTGCGATGAAATTTTGAAAGCTTCACTGGTACTTTATCAATATTACAACAAACTGATACATAGAATATATCCTGTACAACAGTAGCTACTTTACAGAATTTAAATGTGATATTGATGTTAATTGTACCTTTTGTGACAGTTGCCCTGAAACTGTGGTTCATTTATTTTGGCATTGCCCATTTGTAAGACCATTTTGGCAAAATGTCTGTGATTTAATCACACACAAAAAAAAAAAAAAAACATTGATGACCAATTTATGTTGTTTTGGAAACATATTTTATTTGGTATTTGGGAGAACGGTAGAATTAAGCACATTCAGAATTACTTAATTAATTTCATTCTTTTAATGGCAAAACTTTATGTTCATAAATGCAAATTCTCCTGTAAAAAAAACTAATTTTATTTTATTTAGGAAAGAAATTGAGCTTTATATTGATTCACTCCGATTTTCTATGAAGCAAAAAGCAATTAAAACATAGAAAGTATGCAAGTGTTATAATATCTTCATGTAAGTTTACAATACCCCCCTAGTATGAAAGACTTTGCAATTTCTATGTTGTATGTTAATTTTGCTGTATACATAAATGTCTGTACTAAGACTGTTCTTAATAAAAATTAAAAAATTAAAAAAAAAATAAACTGTCAAAAAAAAAAGTTTCTTGATTATTACACAGGAATGAGACTATTGTTCCCTGCATATCAGCCTAGAAAATCGCAACTTTACATTTTCCGTTGGTTTTAATGCATGATGTAACTACAGAAGAGTCAAGTTTTAAATAGAAAAAATATTGAAACACTTTGGGCATTTTTTTTCTGATAAATGCTAATGGTCTTGTGCACTTCAATGATATATGCCCATTGAATGATTTATAGACCAGTAATAATACTTTAAAATCAATCGCCAGTGTAAAGCCCTGAGGACTGCTGTCGTTCATGTGTTCTGGTTCTGTATGAGCTGCAAACCATTTTATATTGATCATAACATTGCAAAAGCTGCCAGTAATGTTACTGTACTTCATTTTAACCCTAAACTGTATTCTGGACAAATGTGGGCAAAATAGTTCTGATTTATTTTTAAAAAATACTTCCCTTGATCTGAGTGCTACAAGACTTGGCTACTTTTCCTAAGTTTGCCTCCTGAACACACATTTGTTTTTTTCTTCAATTTTTGAATTTTTTTTTTCTCAATTCTACGTTAAGTGGGTGGAAAAAAATCTCCTTAATCTTGTATTTGGGTCAAAAATGGGCACCCATAGAAATGAATGGGAGAAACTGTAATTTAAGTTTTAGCTCTAAGAACTTATTGGAATGATATTTTAATGTAGTTAAATTTTTTTTAAAAAATAATAAAACATAAAATAAGCATAATTTACATAGAAAATATGGTACTTTTTGAAGTAAATAAATTCAAAAATACCCCCAAAATAAAAACAACCACCATAAATGGATAGACAAAACTGTGATATAACATTTATAATAAATAAAAATTAGGATCACTCCTGAGTCCTCTGTGCCCACATTTGTTAGCTCTAAGAACTTATTGGAATGATATTTTAATGTAGTTAAAAAATGTAAAAAAATAAAACATAAAAATAAGCATAATTTACATAGAAAATATGGTACTTTTTGAAGTAAATAAATTCAAAAATACCCCCACAATAAAAAAAACACCATAAATGGATAGACAAAACTTTATCGAAGACAGTGATATAACATTTATAATAAATAAAAAATTAGGATCAGTCCTCTGTCCCCACATTTGTCCACAATTACAGGATTAAGGGCTACAAAGTGAATGAGGGCTACAATACTGAACACCTACTCAAGTTACTTAAAATGAATAACATTTGCAATGTAGAATTATGTCAAATTTAAAGGAGTAGCTCACTTTAAAAAAAAAAAAAAAAAAAAACTTTTGCTGATAAATAACTCACCCCCATGTCATCCAAGATGTCCAAAAAAAAAAAAAAAATCCTGGAATGTTTTCATCAAAAATCTTAATTTCTTTTCGTCTGAAGAAAGAGAGACACGGACATCTTGATGACAATATATTTCAATGTTGTTCAAATTTTCCTAAAATTGTCAAAAACTACATTCACTTGCCTGTCTCCGGATAAATGAGAGTTCGGTTTGTAAAAGACATGATGAATTGCTGATTGCTGTTCTTTATATTCAGGATGAACTGAATGTCAAAGTAAGCTCCAGTGAATAAAGAGCACACAGAAACATGAAGATAGACAGATTAGATAGATCTTTATTGTCATTGCAATACAATGAATGTCTATTAGACAGCAGCGTAGAGTTAAACATTTTCTTTAAAGTATAAAAATCTAAATATGAACCTATATCCTTGTATACAGGCACACACATACATATACAGAGTATGAAGGTACAATTATATGAACACACACGCATTAGCTGACGACACCGCATGAACTCCACTGTCCTATGTGGTATTTCTCACATTCCCAGTAAACGAAAAGCACGCTTCCCACAGTCGTTTCCCTGATCTTCGTGATCACAGATCCGCAGTGCTGGCATCTCTTGAACAGCTCCATGACACTGGGCTCGTTGATGACCCATTCTCTCTGATTCCAGTACATGTCACAGTCCTCCTCCTCCTCCTCCTCTTCCTCTTGTGTGTGTGTGGAGGATGTCGGACTCTGTGTCTGAAAACCCAGATCTTTGTTGTGTGACGGAGGATCTACGGAAAGCAGGCTGACGTTAACCTCCACACTCTCTTCCTTCACTTCTGGTAGATCATACACAGGCGGCTGTGAAAGGACATGGATTAAAGTTGGTTTATAATAAAACATAATTAGTAGATTTATTACAATGTATCTGTGCATTTTTAATGATAAAACACCATCCAATTATTAACCCTTTAACTGTCACCGTCCCGGTACCGGGACGCCTAACTTTACTTCACTATATTTCTATTAAATCCTAATCTAATTAGGACAAATGATATATCGTTGGAAGACTTCTAAATAGATATTCTACCCCTGTTTTGTGTTAAAAAATATGTAGGAAGAGTAATTGATGAATTTATGACCTCAAAAAATCTGCATCATAACAGGAGTTTTGACCTTTGTCACAAAAAGTCGATGCACCCCCTTTTAATCATTGAAACTTCTGTTTTTATGCTAAAAGTTCATAATAAAATATATAATCTAGTATTTTTTAATAAAAAACAAAAAATTGTAGTATAGTATTATCCTCTAAAAATGATTATATTTATATTTATTATCCTCTAAAATATAATATTATTTTTTATCACCTTTTTTTTATTATATCACATATTTTAGTAGTTATCATAAATTAGGCATCATTTGAAAGCTTATAAACTCAGAATTCATCGTGTGAAAACTGTTTTATAATTGAACGTTGCGTTACCATAGAAACGCCACTTATTTTATCAGGCTCCTCCCCTTTTGGGCGTCATTATATTTCATAATTTATGATCAAAACCTTTTCTAATCTTGACAAAACTGATATTGTCCGAAAGGTCTGAGTCTCGAGGTTCCAAATTTTGTGACAGAATTGATATTTGGAGAGAAATGTATTAATTTGTTATGGCAGAATGTATACAACTAAATTCAATGGAATTCAATGGCACCCGGTGGCTATTTTTGGTACTACTTAACCCTTTAACTGTCACCGTCCCGGTACCGGGACGCCTAACTTCACTATATTTCTATTAAATCCTAATCTAATTAGGACAAATTATATATCGTTGGAAAGATCTAAGACTTCTAAATAGATATTCTACCCCTGTTTTGTGTTAAAAATTATGTAGGAAGAGTAATTGATGAATTTATGACAAGAGTGCACCTCAAAAAATCTGCATCATAACAGGAGTTTTGACCTTTGTCACAAAAAGTCGATTCACCCCCTTTTAATCATTGAAACTTCTGTTTTTATGCTAAAAGTTCATAATAAAACATATAATCTAGTATTTTTCAATAAAAAATAAAAAATTATAGTATAATATTATCCTCTAAAAATGATTATATTTATTATCCTCTAAAATATAATATTTTTTATGGCCTTTTTTATTATATCACATATTTTAGTAGTTATCATAAATTAGGCATCATTTGAAAGCTTATAAACTCTGAATTCATCATGTGAAAACTGTTTTATAATTGAACGTTGCGTTACCATAGAAACGGTACTTATTTTATCAGGCTCCTCCCCTTTTGGGCGTCATTATATTTCATAATTTATGATCAAAACCTTTTCTAATCTTGACAAAACTGATATTGTCCGAAAGGTCTGAGTCTCGAGGTTCCATATTTAGTGACCGAAGTGATATTTGGAGAGAAATGTATTAATTAAGGTAGAACGTATACAACTAAATTCAATGGAATTCAATGGCACCCGGTGGCTATTTTTGGTACTACGCCTGAACAAAATCTCATGGGAACTTCAGTTTTTGTGATATCAACTTCAAATTTGGAACACAACTTGGTTAGATTTATGGCTTTGATTTTATAGAAATTTTAGAATAAAAATATTTTGTAAAATATATATTTTATATAAAATAAAAAATATATAGTGCAGTATATTTGATTTACTGTAAATTTAAACTTCCATAACTTTTTCATACTTTCATTTTTCAGTGTTTTCACATCAGCAATAATCTGCTGAGCGTTTTCTTTAAAACAAGACCAAACTTGGGTAAATATTCCAAAGCATTCTTAAACTACAACCATTTAAGTTTGAATAGTGCATTTTAACCAGGGGTGACAGCTAAGGGGTTAAATAGCAAATTTTTAGAAATACTATCCAACACACCATAATTTCACTTTGTAAACTGGCCACAAATGATGATACTTACAGACTGGAGGGAGTGTATTACAGGGCGGGCGAAATATATTCCAGATGATGATGATGATGATGATGATGGTATTTTCCTGTTTCCAACACTTTGAGGACTCGTGAGGATTAAACGAAGGTTAGGAGAATCTACAAACTCTCTCCTGGCCGTTCCTGGATCAGTGTCCTGTAGCTTTACTGGTGTCGACTGGGGAGAATTAGCCAAAAACATGAGTATAAACATTTTAACACGTCTATTATTAATAAACATTCACTTTAATCTAATAAAGTAAAATCCACACACACCCCAGTTTGCAGTAGGCACGTTTTGGGCACAGCCGACTGTTTGAGAAAGCGGCGATCTCCTTTCTGGGAGGGTTTGAAGTCCTCGTCGGAGAAGTGGTCACTGCACACTCTCTTACTGGCGAGCGCGTGCTCGGGCGTGTTGATGTCCCAGTGCAGCGCGAGCAGCCACTGCTTCAGTCGCGCTGGGTTGTGGACGGGAAACCTATGAAAAGTCCAAACCTTCTGTCCTGGCGAATAAACCCTTTTACACTTTAGAATTTTAAAACACATCGGATAGGCACAAGAGAGGGGCATTTTAAACGATAAACGGACACAAAGACGCTTGGAAATGTGGTCGTTCTTCCTCACATTTGTAAACACTTAGTCGGTACTTCCGCCTACGTCAGCGCGAACTTCTCAACGTAATTGCGTATTACGTGTATGGCAAGCCGTTTTAACTTTTATTCATTTCCAAGATATGAATTCTTGATATCAAAAAATGTAATTGTTGATATCAACAATTTAATTTTTGATATCAACAATGTAATTGCTGATATCTGTAATTGTATTTTCACTAGTGTAGTCACCATAGGCTGCCATTAAAAAATCAATTTTTGATAAAGAATCGCTTTTTTACTAGTAGAAATACCATTTTTGATATCAATAATTACATTGTTACTAGTAAAAATGTGAATTCCTAACAATAATAATTTAATTGTCACTAGTTGAAATGTCTATTCTTCACTCTAAAAAATGCTGGGTTGTTTTAACCCAACGTTGGGTCAAATATGGACTAACCCAGCAGTTGGGTTAAATTTTTACATTACATTTTTAACCCAACATTTCGGGTTTGTCCATATTTGACCCAACGTTGGGTTAAAACAACCCAGCATTTTTTAGAGTGTTGATATCAACCAATTCAGTTGCTAACTTGATATTTGAAAATGTATTTATGAGATCACTATTATTTCAGATATCTAAAATAGCTTTCATTCATATCAGAAATTAACAATGTCACTAGTGAAAATTGAATTGTTGATATCAAAAATGAACATTGTTACTAGTAGCAATTCAGTTGTTGATTTCAAGAATACATTTCAACTACAATTGAATTCATGATATCAAAAATAAATGTTTTTACTAGTAAGAATTGTATTTCTGATATGTGAAATTGGTATTTCACCTAGTAATTCTTGATCTCAACAGTTGATTTTGAATGGCAGCCTGTGGTGACATTTCACCAGTGAAAATACAATTACATATATCAACAATTATAATTTTTACCTGTTCACATTAAATTGTAGATATCAAGAATTATAATTTTAACTAGTGAAATATAAATGTTGACATCAAGAATTATCATAATTTAACAAGTGAAAATGTAAATGTTGATATCAAGAATTAGCATTGTTACTAGTGGAAATGTTATTCCTGAGATCAAAAATGTTCATTGTTACTAGAAATCTAATTCCTGATATCAATTAGTATCATTTTAGCACGTGAAAATGTAGTTGTTGATATCAAGAATTCATATCCTGCGAATGATTAAAAGTCAAAACGGCTTGCCTATTGCCATTCCCAGGATATAGATTGTTAATATCAAGAATTATAGCTTTTACTAGTTGTAATTCAACTGTTAATGTCAAAAAATATAGTTTTTACAAGTTAAAATTGACTTGTTGATATCAAGAATGATAGCTTTTACTAGTTGAAATGTAACTCTTGATATCAAAAATTGCCATTGTTACTAGAAGAAATCCAATTCCTGATATCAATAACTATTATTCTGACTAGTGAAAATGTAATTTCTTGATATCAAGAATTCATATCCTGGAAATGATTAAAAGTTAAAATGGCTTGCCATATTACGTGACGTGGCGTCGTTTAAAGCCCTTTGAAGCTGCACTGAAACCTTGAACCTTGGACCCCATTGAAGTCCATTATATGGAGAAAATCCAGGAATGTTTTCATCAAAAACCTTCATTTCTTTTTCGACGGAAGAAAGAAAGACATGGACATCTTGGATTATCAGCAAAAGTTTTTTAAAAAGTGAACTGCTCCTTAGTTTAAATGCATATATATATATATATATATATATATATATATATATATATATATATATATATATATATATATATATAAAACTTCATTAATATAAATAAAACTTCATTTTGGAGATCTAAGTTATTTTTTTCTTTCTATATATATATATATATATATATATATATATATATATATATATATATATATATATATATTATGAGTAGAAACTTGATTTTTTCATTATAGTTTCCAGCATTACATGACCCTTTGAGTTAGTTTGGGTGTATTTTAGGGTGATCATATTTTGATTACCAAAACCCAGGACACTCGGCCCAGCAAACAGAATTTACTCAGAGATGCCTTATTAATGTCAATAGATTTAAAGTAGGCATTTTCATCCCTTTATAAAACATTAGATATTGATAAGAGGTGCCACTGGGAATCGTCATCCGTCAAGAGGAAGGAAGAGGCATGAATATATACATCCGACTGTATTTAATGTTTTATTCTAAACCGGTTTAATTATTCTTATTTATTTTATTTTAATTTCCTCTGTGTAAAGCACTTTGAATGACCATTATGTATGAAACGTGCTGTGTAAATAAACTTGCCTTGCCTTGATGATGGATCTGTTCAAGCTCTCCACGCCGCAGATCTTCCTCTGGTGTTTCTGGAGGACCGGAATTAAGTCAGAATTGTGAGATATAAAGTCAGAATTGCGAGATATAAAGTCGTAATTGCGAGATATAAAGTCAGAATTGTGAGATATAAAGTCAGAATTGTGAGATATTAAGTCGTAATTGCGAGATATAAAGTCAGAATTG
The DNA here is from genome assembly GCA_038021265.1 of Cyprinella venusta. Taxonomy (NCBI): domain Eukaryota; kingdom Metazoa; phylum Chordata; class Actinopteri; order Cypriniformes; family Leuciscidae; genus Cyprinella; species Cyprinella venusta. The sequence goes on along the minus strand of CM075872.1, from coordinate 35,437,693 downwards.
TGAGATATAAAGTCAGAATTTCGACATATAAACTCGCAATTATGTGTTATAAAGTCAGAATTGCGAGATGTAAACTCGCAATTGTGAGAGAAAAAGTCGCAATTCTGACTTTATAACACATAATTGCGAGTTTATATGTCGAAATTCTGACTTTATATCTCACAATTCTGACTTTATTTCTCGCAATTACGACTTAATATCTCACAATTCTGACTTTATATCTCACAATTCTGACTTTATATCTCACAATTCTGACTTTATATCTCGCAATTACGACTTTATATCTCGCAATTCTGACTTTTTATCTCACAATTGTGAGAAATAGTCAGAATTGCGAGATATAAACTTGCCATTGTGAGAAAAAAAGTCAAAATTGTGAGATATAAAGTCACAATTATTCATTTTATTTTTCTATTCAGTGGCGGAAACAAGATTCCATACATCCGTGAGAAATACTGGTGAAACTCGAAAAATGTGAATATCACAAAAAAAATGTGAAACTAATATATTTTATAAACTCATTACATGCAAAGTGAGATATTTCAAGCCTTTATTTGTTATAATTGTGATGATTATGGCTTACAGATATGAAAACCTTTCCACAATATTCTAATTTTGAATTTCAAAATCTTAAAAATTATAACAAATAAAGACTTGAAATATCTCACTTTGCTTGTAATGTGTCTATATAATACATTAGTTTCACCTTTTAAGTTGAATTACTGAGATAAACGAACTTTTGCACAAGTTTTACGTGTAGACCCGGGTCGGATATGTAATGACGGCACGCGAAACATGTAAAGGTTAACAGTCCAGTGACAAACACACAACAAACTCACAAAACACAAACTCTGAGTGACTTTTTATTTGCTTTTACTGACTTTCCCAGCATGACTACCTCTACACAGACAATAGAAAACAACACTTTAACTCCGGGACCAATTCAAACCTGAATGCTTTGAGTATTTCTCCAAGTGTTTGGAGTCGCACGTTTGTTTTCAGTTCTGTGTACAAGTCTCATAGCCGAGAGAAACATGCATCTGACATCATAATGCACATTATAAAGTTCAGTACTGACCACATATCAAATGAGTGTTATCGTATAGAAAGTTATCAAACTTATAGATCCTTATAGATCAATACTGGAACACAATAATAAGAGTTTCCAATAATAAGCTTCCACAGCTAATATCACAATGCCATCACTTCCAGCAAACAGAAAACCTTATTAACCACATGACTTTAATGTCCTTGTAATTGCACTTCATTTAGTAGTTCTTTATTAATTTTACGCCTCAACAAACACGATGCGACTTTCATGGCACCGTTTGCTTGTTGATGCAGCGTGTTTTCTGTTTCCTGAAATTGTAATGCTCATATAACCATGTCAAAAATGTTTAATAAAAAACAAAGAGACAAAAAAATTATTATAATAAACAATTGGACAGAAAGAGACACCAGCTTTCTCACCATTGTTAACAATACTATCAATATCACATGACCTCCTACCTCACCGTACAAAGCTAGAATAACACCAGTCTCATATATCGAGGCGAAAGAACAATAACCATCTGACGAAAAATAACGTTTTCTAAAACCCCTGAATTTGCGATTGAGATCACTGACCTGACGAATTCAGCACAATCGGTTCATTTCTCTAATATTCCTATCTCCACACACCCTAGAAAACACAATGAATGTCTTCTTGTCTTATTGCTGCTGAGTTTAAAACAAGCCATCCGCTGTTCTTCCTTGAGGAGTGAGAAAATAAAACACAAACTAAACGCTAAGCTAGGACTCTCTGGTGAAAAACAACAAAAAAAGGCACTAATGGTCAGAATGAGGATCATAAACGGGGACCGAACTGAGGGTTAGGTAGAGATCTCACGGGTTCTGATCAGACGCTGTACCCACACTTGGCACAATAGAGTTCAGAGAGAATTACAGCATTCCAATTTGGAATTCATTTTATGCTCTTGCACAGAATGCAGAAGGTCAGTGATCCGTGTAAAGCTTGAGCGAAGGTGCTTGAAATCAATAAAAGAAGATCGGTAACACTTAACAATAAGGTACGTCAACGTCATCAACAAAGTTTTACACACTTAATTCATCCAGGTTTAGGAATGCACCGATATCACATATTGGCCGATAACCGATAATCCTTTATATTTGAAAGCCGATAACCGATATGTTGGCCGATAACCGATAATCCTTTATATTTGAAAGCCGATAACCGATATATTGGCCGATAACCAATAATTCTTTATATTTGAAAGCCGATAACGGATATGTTGGCCGATAACCAATAATTCTTTATATTTGAAAGCCCATAACCGATATGTTGGCCGATAACCAATAATTTGTTATATTTGAAAGCCGATAACGGATATATTGGCCGATAACCAATAATTCTTTATATTTGAAAGCCGATAACCGATATGTTGGCCGATAACCAATAATTCTTTATATTTGAAAGCCGATAACCAATAATTCTTTATATTTGAAAGCCGATAACCGATATGTTGGCCGATAACCAATAATTCTTTATATTTGAAAGCCGATAACCGATATGTTGGCCGATAACCAATAATTCTTTATATTTGAAAGCCGATAACCGATATGTTGGCCGATAACCAATAATTTTTTATATTTGAAAGCCGATAACGGATATATTGGCCGATAACCAATAATTCTTTATATTTGAAAGCCGATAACCGATATGTTGGCCGATAACCAATAATTCTTTATATTTGAAAGCCGATAACCGATATTTTGGCCGATAACCAATAATTTTTTATATTTGAAAGCCGATAACCGATAAATTGGCCGATAACCAATAATTTGTTATATTTGAAAGCCGATAACGGATATATTGGCCGATTGCTGATAATTCTTTATATTTGAAAGCCGATAACGGATATATTGGCCGATAACCAATAATTATTTATATTTGAAAGCCGATAACCGATAAATTGGCCGATAACCAATAATTCGTTATATTTGAAAGCCGATAACGGATATATTGGCCGATTGCTGATAATTCTTTATATTTGAAAGCCGATAACGGATATATTGGCCGATAACCAATAATTATTTATATTTGAAAGCCGATAACCGATAAATTGGCCGATAACCAATAATTTGTTATATTTGAAAGCCGATAACGGATATATTGGCCGATAACCAATAATTCTTTAAATTTGAAAGTCGATAACAGATATATTGGCAGATAAATCTAAATCCAAATTTGTGTATACTTTTTGTATAAACGTCTCAAACACACAATTATAATGTTCTCGTTATAATATTATGTAGACGTACTGTATTTTCCTTTTTTGAAGTGATTCCAATCATATTTCAAGCAATTTAAAACCATCATGTTGAACAGTGCGCATCTGAAGCGTGTCGGCTGAAGGAAATAATCCATTCAAATATTCTTATCGGGTCGGTAACCATAACACTAAAAATGAACCGATATCAGCCGATACCGATATATAGTGCATCCCTATCCAGGTTAATATTTGGATATACTGTCGTTCACATGTTTGTTCATAATACAAGAACCTAATGTTAACTTGAAAATGTATGCATACATAAAGAAATTAACCTAGATTAATAAATGTTGTGTTGTTAATTAATAATCATTTGAAGCTTTTGTGAGGCGTTACACAAAAGTCCATTCAGTTTATCATCAATTTGCTGGTTTTACTTCTGATCAGATTAAGCCACAAATGTAATGCTTTTACTTGTTCACTTTAAACCATTCCTATAAAGAGAAAATAATAATACGCAATAATAATAATAAATAGATCAAATCCCAGCACCTGACCGCCTGTGCTTGTGTTTAAAACATGGCAGTGAGAGGAATGTGAGAAGCGCAACGTTTCAGTAAATCACAGGAATAATCTGACAGACTCGTTTCATAAAGACTGAGAGAGTTATAAAGTAATCCGATACTAGCGAACCAGAACACCTCAAACTATATCATAAAAAACACAATATAAGCTTATATTAAAAGAGCAGAGGTTACAAAATCTCAAAACACAGATGAATGTTTTGAGGAAAAGAATCAGCTCATTTTCTTTTCTTTTGACTAACGTTTTCAGGGCTTTGTGAGCTCTGGCTTCCGTCCATGTGTGTGTGTGTGTGTAAACACAACCCTGAATTTACTCGTTTGCAGAGTCTACAATTACGAATTAAAAAAACATGCCATCCAGTGTTTCAGTGTTCGCAAGTCCGACAAACGTGACTTTGGATGTGTGGGCAGTGGAGGATTAGGTCGTTCCCAGGCTGAACGTTACTGTAAATCAAACACAGAGAAGTAGAGCAGTTAGCATGACGCTAAACGCGCGCATGTCTGCTCCATTAGTCACCGAGACTGAAGTTAGCGTGGAAGATCAGCAGAAAGCCAGAGTTTCTCACAAGCACTGAAAACCTCCACCTCACCAACCCAAGCCCAGCATGCAGTTCATGCTAACACAGCGCAAAAATAAAAACGTAAAAAAACGAACTCCTCTTGGCGAGCCGAAAACCGCTAAAATCATTTAAATGGTGATTTTGTCCTGTGCATCACTGTGAAGCCGCGTATAGAAATAAATGTGACGTGATAAAAACTGATTCGATGATAAATAATTAGGGCCGTCAAAACGATTAATCGCGATTAATCGCATCCAAAATAAAAGTTTGTGTTTTCGTAATATATGTGGGGGCACTGTGTATAATTATTATAGATATATAATACACACACATGCTTGTATATATTTATTTTCGTGTATATTCAGTATATAGATTTATATTATATATAACTAAATATTTTATATATAAATAATATTTTTTTCTTAAATATACATGCATGTGTGTTTTTAAATATATCTAAAATAATTATACACAGTGCACCCACATATATTATGGAAACACAAACTTTTATTTTGGATGCGATTAATCGCGATTAATCACTTTTTAAGTGTTTTAACCCAACTTTGGGTCAAATATGGACAAACCCGAAATGTTGGGTTAAAATTGTAAAGTAAAAATTGAACCCAACGGCTGGGTTAGTCCATATTTGACCCAAAGTTGGGTTAAAACAACCCAGCATTTTTTAGAGTGATCGTTTTGACAGCCCTATAAATAATATAATAATAAACAAATTTTTGTTAACACATGCCAGACAAATGAGACGCTTTTGTTCGAATAACACTAACCTAGCGAGGCACGTTGAGGACGTACGAGTTTTACGTTTTATTTATCTAACACCGCCGTCAATTTAAAGGTCGTGAAATGTGCGCTGGCCCTTTAAATACAGTGACTCAAACAAGCCATTCGCAATACGTTAATCAAAGTAGATTATGAAGATTAGCATGAACTTTAGTTTCGGTTTTTACCGCTTATCGCGCATCGCAAACACGATGCCTTCCATATGAAGATGAGTTTCATTTCATTCATAATCTACAGAATATGATCACATTATCAAAACCATATCACTGCTTTAGGACACGCCGAAATATAGTTTGCCGATAAAAGAGTCGCGTCGGAAACGACAGATAAGGCCTCGCTAATGTTCATCTGCAATGTTAAACACAAACAGCCTTGCATTATGACATCACGTGACAAGCCCTTCTCCGCGACTCCACCGCGTCAAGTAAACGTAATCATGTTAAAGCTTTCAGAAATGGATCTGCAGCCACGGACATCTACGAAAAAGCGAGCCGGAAACCCATCGGCTGATTTATTTATACGTACGCGGCTTGTCGTTCCCGCCTGCCTCACGAGTGACGTCGCTAAACGCGCTCACTCTCCAACCCGTCGTGTTGATGCTAGTTCAAAATGGCACAATTCAATGGGTTCTCCTGCACGTCGACCAGACGGCAGGTTTGCATATCGTTTTGTTAGGCATGTAAACACGAGTTACCTGATTGGACGGGCTGCTGATTTCAGATTTCAGAGGCAGGAGAGAGATAGACAGAACGCTAGCTATTGACTCGTGACGTTAGCGCAATTCAACGCGGCTAGCTCTGTGCAATTCGGTTTGAAACACACTTAGATAAACGTTACATCATTCTGCCCCTAAGCTAGCTCTACAACATGCACCTGGCTACGAGGACGCTAGCAGCGCTAATCACACGGACACGTCGTATGGGTTAGCGCGGAGCAAGCAAGCGTTGAGCTTTATACATGAGCCGCGGCCTCAGTCGCAGTAGATCTTGTACTTCTCGCTGCAGAACACGAGTGGCGCTCCCACATCGGCGCGGGCCGCGGCGGGGAGACTTACGTCGGACGGGGTGGGTTTAGCGCGCGAGCAGCCGGGTTTAGCGCGCCCGCGGCGGATCTGCTCGTGGTCCACCTCCAGGTCCTCCAGCCGCTGTGTTAGCGCTAGCTTCTGCTGGATAGCCATACGCAGGAGAGAGTTCAGCGTCTTCTTCTCGTCCTCCGCCGCCGCTAGCTGTCTCTGCATCTCATCCAACTGAGTCACGTACTCGTCACAGCTGAGACACACACACACACACACAACATCAAATCACGGCACTCAAAATACTCAAAACACAAAAGTGCTATCATTTCCTTTAAAGGGTCACTTCATTTTGTGTGAAATGAGTTTTAAACTCTGGTGATAGCTAACGTTAGCCTTGTAGACGGAAGAGTGCCGTCTCAGTTTGCGCGGTTCGTGAGGGTGTGGCTTGTGGAGCTGTACAAAAGCGGGGCATTCTGGGTACTGTAGTTTACTCATACATATGCGTCCCTTGGTTATTTTCTGTCTTTTCTCGGTCAAGAGGGCACCAAATTAACAAATTCTGTTACATTTCGACTTCATATATGATCCACTTTCAATAAAGATTGATGTTGTAATGGGTGAAATGCTCCTTTAAAGAGGACCTATGCTTGTTTAGTGTGTGTGATCACGAGGAAGCTCAGTGTCAGTGTTTCTGAACTCCTGAAACGCCTCCATTGTATCTCGAGTTTCTTCCGGGAACGAACGCGTCACAATATTTCTCTTTTGCATAATTCATTCGCAGAATAAAGGGGCGGGGCCTGGCTGAGTTAGTTAGTGGTGTGTTAAACTGGTGGTTATGGAAAGGGGCGGGGCTTTCCCAAACACACTTGAATCGCTCGACCAATCACAACACACTGATCCAGCCGACCAATCAGAGCACAGTGTGCTTTTCAGGAGGAGGGGCTTCTGCTGCTACTCTCGTTCAGCGTAGTTCACTTTTGAAAAACTTTTGCTGATAATTTCCTCACCCCCATGTCATCCAAGATGTCCATGTCTTTCTTTCTTCAGTCGAAAAGAAATGAAGGTTTTTGATGAAAACATTCCAGGATTTTTCTCCATATAATGGACTTCAATGGGAACCAGTGGAAACAGTTTCAGTGGAAACTGTTCAAAGGGATTTAAACGATTATAGTTTGCACTGAAACTGTCTTTTGGTTTCTCGTTTGGTTCCCATTGAAGTCCATTATATGGAGAAAATCCTGGAATGTTTTCATCAAAAACCTTAATTTCTTTTCGACTGAAGAAAGAAAGACATGGACATCTTGGATGACACGGGGGCGAGTAAATTATCAGCAAAAGCTTTTTTTTTTAAAGTGAACTACTCCTTTAAGAAGACATGTTCAGTTTTAGACAGCAGTGTTGGTTCTCTAACTGAACTAAATTATTTTTATTGTGCTTGCTTGCTATGGTATCTTTAGGCGGTTTCTAGGGTATTCTGTGTGGTTGCTATGGTGTTGCTAGGGTGTTCTGGGTAATAAACAAAATGGTTCAACTGCAACACCAGTATCATCTTGTCCACAGTCAACACACACTATCACAGCAAGCCTAGTATGTGTGTTTTTACATTGTACTTGTACTTTAAATATATATATATATATTTATAAATATATATATGATTATATATGTGTGTGTATATATATATATATATATATATATATAAACTGTGTCATTAAAATGACTGGTCATTCACATTTCAAATCCAGAGGAATTCCTTATAAAGATACTGAAATTGATATTGAAATATTAAAATGGACATTACAACTTTTATAATACTGCTTGTTTGTCCAGATGTGTGTGAGATCGTGCTGGTACAGTAAATCTGAAGCAATGTGCCTCTCATTCAACAGGATTTATATTTTTAAAAGGCAAAACATTTTTATGTTATTGATAATGTCACAGTCATATACATGTTGGACGGCATGAGAATTAGAAAATGAGACACATTTTCCCTTCAATGCAATTGTCCATTTTAAAACACAGCAACAGCCAATGTTACTCAACAGAAAATACAACACCAGGACAATTTTGTTTAAAGATCAATTTCTCTCCCTTCATCCATAAAAAAAAAAGAAGTGATTTCAACAGCTGTCGATCTTAATGATGAGCGTGAGATTAAAGCACTCACAGCGGAGAAATTAAAGAGCCACTCCTTCATTAAACTGCAGGTTTAACCACACCTGAAAACATGTCTACACACGGAGGAATTTAACATGGGTGTGTCCACCACCCCTCTCAGAAGAGCAGACGTGAGAGCCCGAGGTCAGATCTGATCATATGAGCCGTGATTAGATGCTTTCTCAACACTTTTGGTCACTTTTTCAAACCTCTTCACACTGAAGAGCTGAACTGTGGCGCATTTATCATCGCTTTTCAAACGGCATTAATTCATTTCTCACTCAGATGAGTTTTAATGGTGTTAATGTTTCTGTCTATTTACCAACAGACCATTTTGCACACGTTTACACTTTTCAAATCTATTCAACTTAACACTAAAACTGTATTCTGGACAAATGTGGGCCAAAAAGTTCTGATTTATTTAAAAAAAAAAAAAACACTTCCCTTGATCTGAGCGGTACAAGACTTGGCTACTTTTCCTAAGTTTGCCTCCTGAACACACACATTTGTTTTTTTTTTTACTCAATTCTACAAAAAAAAAAAAAAACTCCTTAATCTTGTATTTGGGTCAAAAAAGGGCACCCATAGAAATGAATGGGAAAAACTGTCTAAAATAAGCCAAAATAAGACACCAGGTGACAGCAAAGTCACTTCATCTTTGGGTTTTAGCTCGAAGAACTTACTGGAATGATATTTTAATGTAGTTAAAAAAATAAAAAAATAAAACATAAAAATAAGCATAATTTACATAGAAAATATGGTACTTTTTGAAGTAAATAAATTCAAAAATACCCCAAAAATAAAAACTAACACCATAAATGGATAGACAAAACTTTATCGAAGACAGTGATATAACATTAATAATAAATAAAAATTAGGATCACACCTGAGTCCTCTGTGCCCACATTTGTCCACAATTACAGGATTAAGGGCTATAAAGTGAATACGGTTTGAGGGCTACAGTCATGGTGAAATGGACAATACTTATTTATTTTCATTATTCATAAATTATTAATATTGAATCAGAATTAGTTGGTGATGTGGGCGGGGCTTTAGCCTGTCACTCACATGAGATCAGCCAATAGCAAACCACAACCATCCAATCAACTCCACACAGACACAATCAAGCCCCGCCCACATGTGTTCTTGGTTGAGAAGTGTTTCACTCACGACACAATAGAGGAGAAGACTAGCGCCACTTCCAATTCACGCAGACTGACTTAACATAAAACAAAACTGAAGATGCATTTCTACAGTAATACCAGACTGAAATATACTCCTAAAAATATACAATCCAATCACAATTCAACACCTATACGGGTGTTAGTCTTTCAACTTTATTCGCATCCAAATAATGTTGTGCTGTGATGTAAACATGGATCATGTCGTGAATTATAAACATGTCATTCTTGTTATATCATTATTTGATAATGCTGCCTATTGTTGATGGTTTTCTGAGTGATAAAATGTGTTTATTGGGTGAAACTAGAGCTGTCAAACGATTAATCGCATCCAAAATAAAAGTTTGTGTTTACATAATATATGTGGGTGCACTGTGTATATTTATTTTATAAATATAAATACACACACATGCTTGTAAATATTTAAGAAATATTTTCATGTATATACTCTATATAGATTTATATATAATTTATGTGATATGTAAATACAAATATTTTATATATAAATAATATTTTTTTCTTAAATATACATGCATTTGTGTGTATTTATATATATATACAAAATAATTATACACAGTGCAACCACATATATTATGTAAACACAAACTTTTATTTTGGATGCGATTAATCGCGATTAATTGTTTGACAGCCCTAGGTGAAACCTTTGCTAGTGTAATGGGAAAAGTGAGTATATTATAGTTTTAGCTAATATCCATAAGGTATATCCGGTAGTTTTAGTGTGTTTTGGATGTAAAATGTTCTGCTTTTGAAGCTGACGGTTGAGTTTTGAATTGAAATAGTAACATATGCATTGAAAAATATTGAAAAGAAGAAGTCTAGACAAAATTAACCCACCCCCACGTGTGTGTGTGTGTGTGTGTGTGTGTGTGAGATTAACAGAGGGTGAGATTGAGGGTTCAGGCACATAAAGACACGACGCCTCACAATAGAAATCAGTGCAGCTTCATTAGCGATCGGCCCCTGGGAACCGGCGCTCTAAACGCAGGGGTCAGGATTTTCCCGGGAAAAGAGGCCAGGGGTCACGTGTGAACCATCTGCGTCTGCACGGGTGTGTGTGAAGGAGGCGTGCGGGTGTCGTTGAGAAATATGTCTCGACACGCCTTTACAGGAATGAAGATCACAAACAAAACATCTCAAATAAGGGCTATTTTCTTATTTTCGGCAACACTTCCACTACGGGTCATTAGCTCATGTGTTAACTAACATTAGCAATACTCGTGTTACAGTGTTCATTACTCTTTGTTAATGTTAGTTGATAAAAATACAGCTGTTGTTGGTTCACAGTGCATTAACTAACGTAACAAATACAACCTTGGATGTTAATAACGTATTAGTAAATGTTGAGATTAATATTAACTATGATTTATAAGTGATGAAGAAGTGTAGCTGATGGACTTTATTGTGCTCAGCTCTAGAGATGTTGGAGACTGTGGGAACGAGAGCATCTTATTAGCATGTTAATAGCCACTGATGGGGCGACACAAAAGCCGAGCGCCTGATGGGAAATCTTCACACTGAATGCTGTAAGACGAGGGTTTGGTTCATTAACAGCATGTATGAACGGGAACAGAAACAGTCTTGTTCACTCTGAAGTGTCAAGAAGTGGATATATATATATATATATATATACACATTAGGGCTGGGTAATAAATATCGATTTCTCAATATTAATTAATTCTCATTTTTACGAACCGATATCGATTCTTAAATCTCAAGAATCGATTAGTCATCCTGTTTCATTTGAATGGATGGATCGTTCAAAAAAAAAAAAAAAAAATCGCAATAATCTTTGTGCTTTGTTACTATTGATATGAAACAAAATCTCAATTTTCAAATTCCGTCCATTTTCTTTAGAAATTCACAAACATAAATAGTGTTTTGTCGCTGTGGCGTGAGATCGCTCTGGAGAAGCAGCAGCGCTGATCTCTCTTCCGGCTTAATAATCCCAGACACAGCGCCAAATAAACATGAATGAGCATCTGAAAGTGTGTTAAAGATAGAGGACAACTTATCCAAATCCAGATCATGACACATTGATTCACTCAATCAGCGTTTCAACCGTGGAAAGACGTCAGTTAAACAGCTTGTAATCAATGTATCGTCATATTTACCTCAGAAAACCCACATAAACTCGTTAGTCAGCTAGAAAAAATAACTCTAGAGAGGAGCATTTTGATAAATATATACACCATATTACATATGCATTATAATCTTAATGTTCTTCAATATTTAACGCATATTTGAATAAATCTGGCAAGTTTTTATGACAGCCACCATTTAAATGTTTATATTTCATATAATCTTATTATAAAAATCAATAAAAGTGTAATTTAAGTGTTTGTATAGCTACAAAACAGTTCATTATTACCTTCATATTAGGCTAATGAAGCCTATAGGCTACAACTAGACTCCCATAGTTTACAGCATTAGTTAAGAGATTTGATTCCCTTGAGAAAAATTGTCAATTATTGTAACTGATATCAATAATTTAATAGATGGTCGATGATCTACAAACGCAGAGTAGAATTCGGTATATTCTGAGTGTTCTCACACTCTTTGAGAGATGATCAAAATGAAAAAAAGACATCAGTTACGCAATCATAATATTTCAATTTTGCCCAAACTGTTGTTAATCGATCTATTTCTGCATCCAAACTTCACTGATGAACATTTATTTCACTGGAACAAAATAGGTAATATTATTGGTAACTGCTCTTATTCATAAAATACAATAAAAACATCCTGATAGTTTCTGTGATTATATGTTTTATAGAACCAAAACCAGATCCTGGTGTTGTTCTGTTGATTATAGCTGATAATACTGTATGAGGACAGGAGAGTGTCATAACTCCAAAACAGACTGTTTTGCTAATGTGTATGTATAAATATGTCGTGGTGTGTGTGTGTGTGTGTGTGTGTGTGTGTATCATACCGTGTGGCAAACATGGCCCTGAGCGATGAGAAAGTGGCCGCGTCCTCTTTAAGGGCTTTGAGCTCGTTGCGAAGCTTCATCATGGTTTCCGTCACCATGGCCTTTTCATTCTCATATTTGCTCTTCAGGTTGGCCAGCGCAACCTCAGCGGTCTGAAAAACACACACGTGTGTATCAATGCTATTAATAAACACAACACTGGAGATTGGCTGTGCTTCTGCCATGAATCGTTCAGTTTGCTGAAAGTCTGTCATTTGACTCCGGTGGCCTGAAGAGTCAAACACAACACACATCATCACAGGTCCTGGTGGATTTGAAGCTAACACAAACACTAACCTGCTTGTTGGCCTTCAGGACGGTTCTCAGAGTGGCGATCTGCTCTCTCTTAGTGCTGAGGAGAGATTTGAGTTTGAGGATCTCCTCCACGCTGGCCTCCTGCTCGCGGTCGGCCCCGAGACCCAGTTCCAGAGAGGCCATGCGCTGGCGGGAGAGCTCAGTGGTGCGGTCCACGGCGAGCTGGAGGTGCCGGATCTGGTCCCGGATGATGGCCACCAGGTTATAGATGTTCATGGGCTCCTTACGGGGATCAGCCACTGGAGACGACGGTCCGTCGCTGGATTCGGCGCTGGGGAAGAGTCCGCGGGTCAGCAGGATTGGAGATCGGCGTCCACGACCATCAGGACTGCACCAACCTGTAGTCTGTGCGCCGTTTATACCGGCTTTACCTGAGTGAGAGAGAGAGAGAGAGAGAGAGTTTTATTTAAAAGCCATGTCAGGATCTAAAGCTATTTTCATGGCAAAAATTCTATTACAAAAATACAAATATCATACAATAAAACCAAGCAAGCAAACACAAGTCATCTTGAAAAAAAATAAAATAAAATAAAATAAAAAAATCCACAACCTTTTCAGGCATAATCTATGGAAGCTTGTTTGCGCCATAGAATGAAAAATATAAAAGGTAATTGCGACTTTTTATCTCACAATTCTGACTTTTTTCTCACAATTGCGAGATATAAAGTCAGAATTGCGAGATATAAAGTCCAAATTGCGAGATATAAAGTCAGAATTATGAGATATAAAGTCAAAATTGCGAGATATAAAGTCCAAATTGTGTGATATAAAGTCAGAATTATGAGATATAAAGTCAGAATTGCGAGATATAAAGTCAAAATTGCGAGATATAAAGTCCGAATTGTGAGATATAAAGTCAGAATTGCGATATAAAGTCAGAATTGCGAGATATAAAGTCCAAATTGTGTGATATAAAGTCAGAATTATGAGATATAAAGTCAAAATTGCGAGATATAAAGTCCAAATTGTGTGATATAAAGTCAGAATTATGAGATATAAAGTCAGAATTGCGAGATATAAAGTCAAAATTGCGAGATATAAAGTCCGAATTGTGAGATATAAAGTCAAAATTGTGAGATATAAAGTCAGAATTGCGAGATATAAAGTCAGAATTATGAGATATAAAGTCAAAATTGTGAGATATAAAGTCAGAATTGCGATATAAAGTCAGAATTGTGTGATATAAAGTCAAAATTGGGTGATATAAAGTCAAAATTGTGAGATATAAAGTCAGAATTGCGAGATATAAAGTCAGAATTATGAGATATAAAGTCGGAATTGTGAGATATAAAGTCAGAATTGCGATATAAAGTCAGAATTGTGTGATATAAAGTCAAAATTGGGTGATATAAAGTCAGAATTGCGAGATATAAAGTCAGAATTGTGAGATATAAAGTCAGAATTGTGTGATATAAAGTCAAAATTGTGAGATATAAAGTCAGAATTGCGAGATATAAAGTCAGAATTGTGATATAAAGTCAGAATTGTGATATAAAGTCAGAATTGCGAGATATAAAGTCAGAATTGTGTGATATAAACTATTCTGAGGGGGAAAAAGTTAATCTCTTTTCCCCCTTATAATTGGCCTGATAACTCGTACTTGTGAGTTTATATCTCAGAATTCTGAGAAAAGATGTCAGAATTTCGAGATATAAACTCACAATTATGTGTTATAAAAGTCAGAATTGTGAGATAAAAAGTCGCAATTCTGTCTTTTTTTCTCAGAATTCTGACTTTATATCTCGCAATTCTGACTTTATAACACACAATTCTGACTTTAAAACTCGCAATTACGACTTTATATGAGAAATAAAGTCAGAATTGCAAGATATAAACTCGCAATTGTGAGAAAAAAAGTCAGAATTGTGAGATAAAAAGTCACAATTATTTATTTTATTTTTATATTCAGTGGCGGAAACAAGCTTCCATAATAATCTTACTAAAGTCTTTACGTGAAATAACTACATAAAAGAGCATTCTGCCTGTATTGAACCCAGGACAGTCCAATAAAATGTGTTTAAAGCTACACTGTGTGATTTTTAGGGCCATCTAGTGGTGAAAAGGTATATGACCCTCCAGTGAATATTAGTTTCTGTTCCTCTCAATTCCGATTTCGTTTTAACTCCTACGGTGGCCAGTGTAGTCCAAGATTAACATGGCTTCCGGTTCGACCTCGTCCATGAGTGTTAACTCAAAAGTAAACGCGAAAGGGAACGGGTATGTCCCTCTTTGGCTAATGTACTTTCAAGATGGAGGGGCAACATGGCGACCGACATTAGAACCCCTTACCCGTATGTGTTTTCAATGGCGTATTATACACTCACGAGAATACTTTATTACTTGAACGAAGTAAATATACATTAATGAGCACTTATATTTTTGAAAGAACAAAGTGTTTTTAGCTAAAAATAAACTAAAAAAGTTACACGGGAGTCTTAGAAACATGCACAGAGTTGGCTCTCCACCTTTAAGCAAAAGAGCCAAACGTGTGTGACCTACAGACCGAAACAAGGGCGATCTTTACAATACTCTCTTTGAGCTTCCAGGAGTAACCAGCTTTTGAAGAGGATTTACTTAATGTAAAGTTAACGAACGCTATCATGAGGATTGTAATGTTTAAAGCAGATAAATGTCAGTCGACCGGGAAGATTTTAAAACAAGCCGTCCATTCATAAACAGGCAAGATGAAAATACAGACCGGTAAACAAACGACAACGCTGAAAAGGGGCGGAGCTACAGAAGCTCTGGTGAACACCACTGGATCAAGTCTGTAATTTCACATAGCTTATTATTCACATAGCTTATTATTTAGTCTGAAGGCGCACCTTCGCGGTAGAAGTCGAGCATGATGCGGTTGGGCGTCTCGTTGTTGCACATGCAGACGTGATGGTACAGGTTGGCCAGCTCCTCGCTGAAGGTGGCGAGCTCATCCTGTGCGATGTTGAGGCTGCCCTGCGATTCGCCCGCCACTTCGCTGGCCTGCCGGAGCTCCTTCTCCACACGCTCCAGATGCTCGCGGTCGAGACGGCTCGAGCGCTCCAGAGACGACAGCTGCGCGCTCAGAGACGAGACCCGGCTCTCCAGCTGCGCCTGCTCCTCCTCGTACTGTGATTGACAGGCCGAGTGCTCCGCCTTCAACGCTTTCAGCTCCTCCTTCAGTTGACTTGCCTCAGACACTGCGACCTGTGGTTTCAAACAAATCACATTTTAAGTTTATCCCTCTTAGACTCCTTCGTGAGCATTTCAGTATGACTTTAATCGCAAGCCGGGGACATGAACTGCAATATAATCGCAGAATCGCATCACAATACTTGCTTTATCGCAATATGTTGAGAATCGCAATACTATGGAAAAATGGCCCAAAAAACACAATACTTTGGAAAAATAGCCCAAATATCAAAAAACTATGGAATAATGGCCCAAAAAACACAATACTTTGGAAAAATTGCCCAAATATAAAAAAACTATGGAATAATGGCCCAAAAAACACAATACTTTGGAAAAATTGCCCAAATATCAAAAAACTATGGAATAATGGCCCAAAAAACACAATACTTTGGAAAAAATTGCCCAAATATAAAAAAAACTATGGATTAGTGGCCCAAAAAACACAATACTTTGGAAAAATGGCCAAAAAAAAAAAAAAAATACAATACTTTGGAAAAATAGCCCAAATATCAAAAAACTATGGAATAGTGGCCCAAAAAACACAATACTTTGGAAAAATTGCCCAAATATAAAAAAAACTATGGAATAGTGGCCCAAAAAACACAATACTATGGAAAAATGGCCAAAAAAAAAAAATACAATACTTTGGAAAAATAGCCCAAATATCAAAAAACTATGGAATAATGGCCCAAAAAACACAATACTTTGGAAAAATTGCCCAAATATAAAAAAAACTATGGAATAGTGGCCCAAAAAACACAATACTATGGAAAAATGGCCCAAAAAAAATACAATACTTTGGAAAAATAGCCCAAATATCAAAAATCTATGGAATAGTGGCCCAAAAAACACAATTCTTTGGAAAAATGGCCCAAAAAACACAATACTTTGGAAAAATGGCCCAAATATCATAAAACTATTTAATAGTGGCCCAAAAAACACAATACTATGGAAAAATGGCCAAAAAAAAAAATACAATACTTTGGAAAAATAGCCCAAATATCAAAAAACTATGGAATAGTGGCCCAAAAAACACAATACTTTGGAAAAATTGCCCAAATATCAAAAAACTATGGAATAGTGGCCCAAAAAACACAATACTATGGAAAAATGGCCAAAAAAAAATACAATACTTTGGAAAAATAGCCCAAATATCAAAAAACTATGGAATAGTGGCCCAAAAAACACAATACTATGGAAAAATCGCCCAAATATCAAAAATTATGGAATAGTGGCCCAAAAAACACAATACTTTGGAAAAATGGCCCAAATATCACAAAACTATTGAATAGTGGCCCAAAAAACACAATACTATGGAAAAATGGCCAAAAAAAAATACAATACTTTGGAAAAATAGCCCAAATATCAAAAAACTATGGAATAGTGGCCCAAAAAACACAATACTATGGAAAAATCGCCCAAATATCAAAAATTATGGAATAGTGGCCCAAAAAACACAATACTTTGGAAAAATGGCCCAAATATCACAAAACTATTGAATAGTGGCCCAAAAAACACAATACTATGGAATAGTGGCCCAAAAAACACAATTCTATCGAATCATGGCCCAAATACCACAATCGTCACATTTTTGCCGATTCCCAGGCCTACCACTTGTCGTGCACTTAGTGTTTGCTTTGGACAGAGACGTCTGCTAAATGTCCTTCTAAATCTGAAGTATACCTTGTACTTGCACTCCAGGATCTCGGGGCCGTTGATGTCCACCTCGTAGTCCTCGCTGTCCTCGTGGCTGTCGCGCTCCTTCTCGTTGTCCAGCGCGGACTGGCGCTCTTTGCTGGCCTGGAGCTTGCGCATGGCACTGATGTTCTCCGAGAGCCGGCTGACCTTCTCGTGTTGCTCAGAGAGCGCTCCGCGGGCCTGTTCCAGATGCTTCTGAGACTCCTGCAGTGTAGACAGCAGCGTCACCTTCTCACGCTCAACCTGAAACACACACACACACACACGCCATACGGTTCAGAAGAGAGTCTACCGTCACAAAGTCAATCTTTTTCACTCGGCTGACAACACAACCCTTAAGAAATCAGTATTTGGCGAGGTCAGATGCATGAGCTAAAAGCCTGACTTCTAATGGTGTTACTTTCATTTGCATATTCATAGAATCGCGCATACTAAATGAGGCGAGGGTGTCGAGTTACATTCAAGACATTTTCAGGCATGAAGATTATTTTTTTCAAGGATAAAACGCTTTAAGTGTTTAATTTTGGTGGTCAAAGATGAGTTGCAGATTGCAGAAGCAAAGATGCATTACTTTTAAAAAAAGGTAACAAATATTAAAGGGATAGATCACCCCAAAATGAAAATTTAGCCCATGATTTACTCACCCTGAACCCATCCTAGGCGTGTATGACATTCTTCTTTCAGACACACCTAGCTAGGATGGCTTCAGGGTGAGCAAATCATGGGCTAACTTTCATTTTTGGGGTGATCTATCCCTTTAATGTGTACATTATAAAGTGTTGCGTCAAAAAAGTAATCTGATCATGTAGTGCATGTTCCTGTAATGTGCAGCGGGTAAACTCTGCAAGAAAGTGGATCTCAGAGGTTATTCAGCTCCTCGATGATTACAGACTCACAGTGTAACCTGTGCTGACATTATCATGACTCAAGAATGAGGACAATGAGATGGGAGAAGTCCGTCTATAAAGCAATATGATGTTCTGGCTCAGTGTCGCCCTGCGGTTAACCATTTAATTGTCTGTTTAGTTGATGTGAATGTAATACAAAAACACCTTCAATCTCATAATAAGAACATTTATTGCTTTATAAGCAAATACTGCACATGCCAAGATTGCCAACGAAGGACATGTTTCAGACAGACTGATTTAAAGAGAATCAGGGGTAAAGAGACACGCCAACTGATACGCATATGAACAGTTTTGTTGCTAAACTTGCTATGGTGTGAGGAGAGATTCTACTACACATCTCTTCCCAGAACTTCAATAATATATATATATATATATATATATATGTTTTATTTTTTTGCATTTTTTATGTGATTACCAACACATTTTTTGTTCATCCTTTTAAGATTGTCCTAAAATTTTAAGATGTTGGAAAACTCTTATTTAAACACTTAAAAAATAATAATAATAATACCATTTTAAACAGTAGGATGTTTATTGGCTATTCTCACTCCAAATATATATATTTTCGCTACTTTTATTAATTAATATTAAGACATTATAAATGATAATAACTAAAGTTAACTTCATCTACACCCTAAATTAAGCTTAGTGATTTATTAATTTATTTATTTTTTTTGAAAACTCGCTGTGAGTTCTCATTTGAGGTGATGCTGCCCTCAACTTTGAGTCTGGAGCCCTGTGAACTTAAAATAAAACAGCATATCATAATGTCAAGTCTATTAATTATTAAAGAATTTGTCAGTATTACGGTTATTTTGGGGGAAATTTGAATAATTGCATTGCAAGCTGATTTAAGGTGATTTAAGGTGCAAGCTCCTTGTAAAAAAAGTTAGTCTGGAGCTTTGGAAATGTATGCAAAAATAGAAGCAATTGTTGATTTGAGAAACATCCTCTCAGCTGCTCTTTCATGGTGTCTGGACAGAAGCGTCTCGAACAACGCTCTCGTACTCTTCCTTCGGTTCTGGATCAACACACACCCGTCCGCATGGAGAGGACCCTTATAACATAAATTAAACATTTATATACTTTATAACCACAAACGCTCATCTTGCACTAACTGTGATGCACCACACATTATGTAATCAGGTTGAAAGGTCAAGCGTGCCATTTGCAGAAATGATGTTGGATGATTTTGAATCACATCACAGCTGGTGCAAGACGATCATTAGTGGTTAAAAAGTATATAAATGTGTATTTTGTCCTAAATGTCGCTGATTTGACTCTTATTCCTCGGTTGGATTGTGTCGAGACTTTGAAGCGGCACTGAAACTCACATCTGGACCTGTTGGACCCCATTGAAGACACTAAAACATCCTGGAGTGTGTTCCTCAAAAACCTTCATTTCTTTTCCACCGAAGAAAGAAACACATGAACATCGGGAGAGTAAACCATCTTTCTGAGGTGAACTACTCCTTTAAAAGGTCAGAGTTCAGAGGGTCAGAAGGTCAAAGGTCAGAAGGCTCGTTGTGTGGAGCACTTACACTAATAGGATTTAAGCAGTCCAGCTGTCAGCCAATCAAACACAGATCTGAACACACACTATAGAAACAAAAATCTGACTGTGATTTGAAATCTGTGACATTTACACGAGCGCTTTCTGTGGAAAACACTATTCAAATAGACTTTAATTGAATTAAAATGCGATTTAAATAAATTCCAGGTTAGCCGTCCTTGTTTGTGGAGTTGCACAACGTATGAAGAAGACTCTTCTGCTTATTTGATTATGAATACAACAGTTTAATTGAGAAATATTATTACACTTTAATGTATTTTAAAGTGTAATTTATTCCTGTGATCAAAGCTGCATCAGTCTTCAGTGTCACATGACCCTTCAGAAATCACTCTAATATGAGGATCTGATGATCAACACACAGTTATGATTAGAGCTGTCATACGATTAATCGCATCCAAAATAAAAGTTTGTGTTTACATAATATATGTGGGTGCACTGTGTATAATTATTTTATATAAATAAATAAATACAGACACATGCTTATATATATATATATATATATATATATATATATATATATATATTTAAGAAATATTTTCATGTATATACTGTATAGATTTATATATAATTTATATTATATATAAATATAAATATTTTATATATAAATAATATTTTTTTCTTAAACATACATGCATCTGTGTGTATTTATATATACAAAATAATTTTGTAAACTTTTATTATGTAAACACAAACAAATTGCAATACAATGTTTTGTATTTTATTATGTAAACACAAACTTTTATTTAGGATGCGATTAATCGCGATTAATCGTTTGACGGCCCTATTTATGATCATCATTAATGTTGAAAACAGTTATTTACATTTTCATTTTAGGATTCTTTGATGAATATAAAGTTCAAATTTAAATAACAGCATTTATCTGAAATGTATCGTTTGTAACATTATAAATGTCTTTACTGTCACTTTTAGTAAACTGAACGCGTCCTTGATTAATAAAAGTATTGATTTGGTTTACCCCCTCCGTCTCCATACTGACCCCAAACTGTTGACCGTTCTCAGTTTTTTAGTATTTTTAATCAAATACTTTTACTCTCTTGCTTTTAATTAGTTTTATTTATTTATTTATTTATTTTTTTCCTTCCTTTTGCTTTTCATTGTTTTTAATTCGAATTTTCCTCTAGCTTTATTTAATTATTTAAGTGCATAATTATTTAACCCCAAACTGTTGACCGTTTTCAGTTTTTTTGTATTTTTAATCAAATACTTTTACTCTCTTGCTTTTAATTAGTTTTATTTATTTTTTTCCTTCCTCTTGCTTTTAATTCTTTTTGATTGTAATTTTCCTCTAGCTTTATTTAATTATTTAAGGAGCCCTGTACTCACTTCATGTACTTGTTGAGGCATATTGTTTGTGCATTTCCTGTTTTAACCTGTGAAGCACTTTGGGTCCACTGTTTGTTTGATTAAATGTGCTTTACAAATAAAATGACTTGACTTGAAATAAATGCAGCCCTGGTGAGCAGAAGAGACTTCTTTTAAAAACACAAATGATCAAGCTTCGACTGGGCGCGTGTGTGTGTGTGTGTGTGTGTGTGTGTGTGTGTGTGTGTGTGTGTGTGTGTGTGTGTGTGTGTGTGTGTGTGTGTGTGTGTGTGTGAGTACCTGCAGCAGTTGCTGCTTGAGCTTCTGGATCTCGGAGATGTTGAGCTCGTTCAGGAGGTTGTCCACGAGGCTGGAAGACGGCTGGAACAACTCTCCGTTCTTGGGCGAGGAGACGCGGTTGTCGTCGATGTCGGCCATCTTGTGAAAGCCGTTCTCGTAGACGTGGAGCGGCTGGTCGTTGTTGGGCTCGATGGAGGTGTCGTCGCTGAACTTCAGGCCGTCGAGGGAGATGCTCAGAGGACTGTGGTACAGCGAGTCCCCGATGCTCATGTACTGGGACAACTCCTTCCTCAAGGCCGCCTGTGTGAACACACGTCGTCAAGTCAGACCTCGGAGCGTTTTAAACTACAGCAGGGGAAGGGTTTAAAAAACACTTATCTTATTCAAAACGCATGCACAGCTTTAATGAAAGACTTTATATGTCGACTATTGTAGATCAACTGAAGAAAGATGTTGTGTTCGGGTGCAGAAATGCTAATGTTAATGCTAATGCTAATGACTTCACTCACCCTTTAACAACTTTCCAAAATAAAATACACTTTTTGTAATTATTTGTGTTTTTTCCCCCACTGTGTAACACGTGACCAGCCTACAAAAAAACTGCTAATAAATCCCTCATTGTGCGACATCATCACCAAATACTGTATTCAATCTTGTATTTTTCAATTAGGACCGGTTTTATATTTATTTTTGGATTTGATCGTTCATATGCCTTATTTATATGAGCTGAATTACCTCAGTTTTTGAGTGAAAAAAGCATTATTTGTGGATAATTTACATCAAATATGAATCACACTAATGTGCTTTAATGTTGAACTATTATGAAAAAAAGATTTATTTCTTTATTTGGTGAATTTTCCTGGCAATTTATAAGCAATTTTTTGTTAATATAAAACATAAAATACACTTTTTGTGGGGGTTTTATGCTCCATCATCACCAAATATTGTATTCAATCTTGTATTTTTCAATTAGGATCAGTTTTACATATATATATTTTTTTTTGATTTGATCGCTCATAGGCCTTATTTATCAGAGCTGAATTACCTCAGTTTTTGAGTGAAAAAAGCATTATTTGTGGATAATTTACATCACACTAATGTGCTTTAATGTTGAACTATTATGAAAAAAAGATTTATTTCTTTATTTTGTGAATTTTCCTGGTTAAACATTAAAGCACACTAGTGTTTTACATATTTTATGCATTTCTAATTAATTCAGAAATAATGCTATTTTCACTCAAAAACTGTCGTACGTAAGCTGACAAAAAGATTGAATCCAGTATTTGGTGATAAGGTAGCATAACAAGAGATTTATAAGCAATTTTTTGCTAATATAAAAAATAAAATACACTTTTTGTGGGGGTTTTATGCTGTCGTCACCAAATATTGGATTCAATCTTGTATTTTTCAATTAGGATCAGTTTTACATATATATATATTTTTTTTGATTTGATCGCTCATAGGCCTTATATATCAGCTGGTATACCTCAGTTTTTGGGTGAAAAAAAAGCATTATTTGTGGATAATTTTGTTGATTTTAAATCAAATATGAATCACACTAATGTGCTTTAATGTTGAACTATTATGAAAAAAATATTTATTTCTTTATTTGGTGAATTTTCCTGGCAATTTATAAGCAATTTTTTGTTAATATAAAACATAAAATACACTTTTTGTGGGGGTTTTATGCTCCATCATCACCAAATATTGTATTCAATCTTGTATTTTTAAATTAGGATCAGTTTTACATATATATATATATATATTTTTTTTTGATTTGATCGCTCATAGGCCTTATTTATCAGAGCTGAATTACCTCAGTTTTTGAGTGAAAAAAAAAACAAAAAACATTATTTGTGGATAATTTACATCACACTAATGTGCTTTAATGTTGAACTATTATGAAAAAAAGATTTATTTCTCTATTTTGTGAATTTTCCTGGTTAAACATAAAAGCACACTAGTGTTTTACATATTTGATGCATTTCTAAATAATTCAGAAATAATGCTATTTTCACTCAAAAACTGTCGTACGTAAGCTGACAAAAAGATTGAATCCAATATTTGGTGATAAGGTAGTATAACAAGAGATTTATAAGCAATTTTTTGCTAATATAAAACATAAAATACACTTTTTGTGGGGGTTTTATGCTACATCATCACCAAATATTGGATTCAATCTTGTATTTTTCAATTAGGATCAGTTTTATATATATATATATATTTTTTTTTTTGGATTTGATCGCTTATAGGCCTTATTTATCAGAGTTTTTGAGTGAAAAAAACATTATTTGTGGATAATTTTGTTGATTTTACATCAAATATGAATCACACTAATGTGCTTTAATGTTGAACTATTATGAAAAAACATTGATTTCTTTATTTTGTAAATTTAGTGTTTTACATATTTGATGTATTTCTAAATAATTCAGAAATAATGCTATTTTCACTCAAAAACTAACGTACGTAAGCTGACAAAAAGATTGAATCCAAGATTTATAAGCAATGTTTTGCTAATATTTTGCTAACCAGCGGAAAGCAAACACTGGCCGTTTCTCCATATCTGTTCTTTCTGGCGTCTTTGTGCTCTCGTTCGAAATACAACATTTAGTTTATTTATTTTAAATGTAATTTAACATATTTGGTAGATTAATAACAAACAAATATATTTTTTTACCATTTTTTGTCATTTATTTAGTTTAATCTCATTATTTAGTATGTGTCCTGTGTGTGTTGGTACGAGGTCTTGATTCCCAGCACCACTAATGAGGTCGTCACACTCCCAATAATATCTGGATGACATCATAATTAGGGTTGGGGATCAAAAATGTGAATCGGATACTTGTTATAAAAGTGATTCCTCTTATCGATTCTTTAGTGAGCATTTAATTATGAAACGATAAGATTAAGAATAAAGATAAACAAGTAGAATTGGAGTGGGGTTCATTCAAATTGAGCCTAATAATAATAATTAGATGAGTTAATCAGTGAAGTCTGGCCTTCTGCTCGCGCTCCGTCTTGATGGTCTCCAGCGCCTCTCCCAGCTGCCGCTCCGCGATCTCCTTCAGACGCACCGCATCCTCCAGCTGGCTGTTCAGGAACTGGGTCTCCTCCTCCAGACGACGCATCTCATGCTTCAGACCCTCAAACTCAACCTGCAAGATGCCATCACACACACACACACACACACACACACACACACGTTTACTTGGCTATCTTAACCCTCTAAAGGTCTTCCTTTATGAGTCACGTCCTGGGCCTTCCCGGTCAGAAGTGACCGGAGGCCTAAAAATGACACTTCTTCCATCCCAGGAAAACCAAAGCAATTTATTTTTTGTTTTATAATATTTATTCTTTTTAATTTAGTATTTTGAGACAATTTAATTGAATTTATTAATATTTATGCAATATTTATTGTCAATTTTTTCAATGGAAAATATATATTTTTTTGTATATACATATTATTTTTTCAAAAAAATATGAATGCAGTATTTTAGTTTAATATAGAGTTTAGGCCTTCAGAAAAAAAAAATGTTTGAAGAAAATTAGCACCATCTGGTTACAGTATAGAGAAAAAGTGTAGAATCATGGTGTGACCACTAGATGGCATGTACAGCTCTATATGGAGAGGCATGTGAATGTTTATGAACACTTTTTTTTATTTAAAAATAAATAAATTATTTATTTTTATTACTTATTTAAAAATAAAAATAAATAAATAAATAAATAAATAAATAGTGAATTTTTGTGTTTTTGTCAATTTCCCATTCATTTCCAATGGGGGTCATTTTTGACCAAACACCAAAATCATGACAAATTTTTTACAACCACTTAGCATGCTCGGATCATGAACTCAATTTTTTTTGTGTTCACATCCCTAATGGCAGAAATATCACCATGTTTCGTAACATTCTGATGAAGCTGTGATTTTTAAAAATTCAAATTTCCCCATTCATTTCCTATGGGTCGGTCATTTCTGACCGAAGACCACGAGTGTGACTATTTTTTTTACGACCACTTAGCATGCTCGGATCATGAACTCGATTTTTTTTTGTATTCACAAACCAAATGCCCAAAAAGTCACCAAGTATCATAACCTTCGGATGAAGCTGTGATTTTTAATAATTCAAAACATTATTCGGTCAGAAGTGACCGAGGACCATCAGAGGATTAATAGGGATATTGCATAGACCAAAATAGTTTTTATACCTTTACAAACTGTATAGTATCTCCTCTAACTCAATCTTTAGACCTACCGATCACACACACACACACACTAACCCAAGCCCTAAGTTGAGCATGTGTGAGTGTTACCTGGCCCTGCTTTAAGACGGACACGTGCTTCTGGAGCGTGATGTTCTCCTCCTCGAGCTCGCTGTAGTCCTGCAGGAGACGAGCCTCTCGGATCTGGAACTCCTTGAGATCGTCCCGCAGGCGAGACCTCTGCAGCTCCACCATCTGACTGCTCTGGAACAGGAGAACAGTGTGTGTGTGTGTGTGTGTGTGTGAGATGAGGAACATTAAAATATTACAGGTCAAATATGTGTGTTTTTAGCTATAAATTAGCTTTACTGCATGCATTATTATTTGAGCAATACAATTTTATCCTGATCGTTCATGTTAGTTCATTAACTAAGGTAATGACTAAAATTAAACTCAATTTAAAATCTATTACTAAATGTTGAAATGAACAAACAGTCAATAACACTTCTACAAACGTATTAACCTTAGTTAATGCTAAAAATGGAATATTATAGTAAAGAGTTACCATTTCATAAATCTAAAGAGTTATGCTTAAACTTTAAAGACGGCATATTTAAATCACTGCAAAGGCCATAGCATTAAAATGACAGAAATGTAGACCTATATTAGATGTATAGTCTCTCACTTTATTTGCTTCTCTTTCAGAACACTTGATGATTATCTAATCGAAACATATTTTGAAGTGATGAATGCGTTTCTGATTTGTTTGTTTCTGTCGGCTGCATGAACATATCGATGTTGAGAAAGCAATCACGTCACTAGTTTTAAATATGCTACTTCGAATGAAAACCGATGAATCGGCCGACCTCTAATACAAAGCCTTTATTTGTTTTAATTTTGATGATGATAGATTACAGATATGAAAACTAGGGATGGGCAATGATTAATCGCATCCAAAATAAAAGTTTGTGTTTACATAATATATGTGTGTTTAGTGTGTATAATTAATTTGTATATATAAATACATTACACACACATGCATGTATATATTTAAGAAATATGTGCATGTATATGTTCTATATATATATTTATTCACAATTAATATTACATATAAATATTTATATTTGATATATTACTAACACATTTTTCTTAAATATATACATGCATGTGTGGGTATTTATATATACAAATTAATTATACACACTACACACAATATATTATTGTGTGTAGTTTACTAGTTTAATATTTAAGAAATATGTGCATGTATATATTTTATATTTATTTAGTCACAATTAATATTATATATAAATATTTATATTTGATATATTAATAACACATTTTTCTTAAATATATACATGCATGTGTGGGTATTTATATATACAAAATAATTATACACACTCTACACACATATATTATGCAAACACAAACTTTTATTTTGGTTGCGATTAATCGTTGCCCATCCCTAATGAAAACCCCAAATTCAAAATTAGAATATTGTGAAAAGATTGTAATCAATAATCATCATAATTATAACAAAAAAAAAAGGCTTGAAATATCTCACTTTGCATGTAATGAGTCCATATAATATATTAAATTAATATATAAATATATAAAATATTAATTTATATATATAATATTAATTTATATATAAATTAATATTATATTAATATATTACCTTTTAAGTTGAATTACTGAAATAAATGAACTTTAGCACCATATTCAGATTTTTCGAGTGTAGAAAATCGTTGATGACGCATCTCGAGACTGACCTCTCTCAGCTCCTGCGTGATGCTGGCGAGCCGCTCGTTCTCCGACTGGGTGTTGGTCAGGATGTTTCGAGCTTGTCTCAGCTCCGTCTGCAGCTCTTGCACGCGCTGCTCGTAATACGCCTCTTTACACGCCGACTCCTGGATGAGCGACTCCTCGCGGCTCTCGCCGTCCGCCGCCACCTTCCGGTGGTTGGAGTGAGCCTGTCCGAACGCCTGAGGAACACAAGAAACACACCCGGATTAATAATCAATCCTTTATCCTGATATATGGGGACGGTTCACATTGCAAATGGGCAAATATGGAGTACAATAATAATACATCACTGTTATAATTACTGTTCAGGTGAATACACACCAAGACAGGAATATTGACATCATTGTGAGTGTATTTTTTTGTCTCGATTACATTGTTTGCATAATTGTATGTTTTATTAGATATTATTCTTGTGAAGAGTACTTTTAGAAGGCGCTACAGAAAATTGGGGATCTAAAGGACATGTATCCTCAAGCGTGGCCCTTTAAACAGCAGCACAGCTCAGAGCGTCTAACCAAGGCACATTTCCCATCATCCTTCTTCCAGGTCGAGCACAGGAGGAAGGAAGGGTTTCCTGTTTTTAATAGATTTGCATGTCCTTACCATGTGTTTTTAACAAACTCAAGCACCCTCAGTTTATACTGTAATATCATATTGGCGAAATAGATTTGGCTGTATTTGTGTGTTTCTATATACAGTGTTATTTTGCAGCGGTGAGAAATGTAGCCAATCACAGACATGTCTGTTGATCTTTTGAGTGCAATGGCTCTTATTTATAAAACTGTGTGAAGGATCATTACTTAAAGTGTACGAGAACCCAAAAGCCAAAAATAGTGAACACCAGAAAAATATTCAGACTTATAAAACTGTGCGTACGTACACCAGAACCTGCGCAAAATTCCCTTTATAATCCCAGTCGGAGGAAGATTGTGCATTTAAGCGTCTCCCTGAAATTACCATATATGAGCTTATATTGCATATGCATATTCATCCTGTGAGACCATGACCAACAGTATAAGACATTAGGTAAATAAGAGATATGGATGTGCGTCACTTTACATTGCTGAAAATCATTTAGTAGCCGATCCTTGCCTTGTTTTTGAATTAATAAATCAAATAGTATAAAACACATTTCAGAGAAAGTTTTTCTCAATCTTTTCCACTGGCCAAATAGTATTTTTAATTGCTTTATATTTTTAAATGGAAACAGATAGGCCTTTATTGATCATTATTTGTGTGGTTGAAACATTAAAACACGGCATACCACAGGAAAAGTGTTCAGAAGCATCACATCCACTTCAAATATTTCTATTTATTAGAATATAATTAACTTCTCTGTGATGATATCATGTAATTTAAGTGCTCAACTCCATTAATGAGGCTGGGATATTTAATCTAAATATGCGTATCAGATGGAAAACAGTTCAAATCCTTCTTTTATTTATTTACACTGTTATTGTGAGCATGCACTGTATTTATGATGAATATTACAGATGTTTTCCTTGTTCGAGTTTACTCAGTTTTTGGTCAGATTTCGGACAGCTGCCGAAGCCTTCTTTGCAAATGGGTTAATTAGTTACGGCAGGACAGGGGGAACAGTGGTGAGCCTTGTTCTCGTGTGTTGGTGTGTTCGCTGGAGGTCAGGGCTGGGTTTAGACAGACATAGACTCATCATGTCTGAGCAGATCTCACTGGGCGGGACTGCTCAAAGAAGAGGAGCGCGACTCATCCCAAAAAAGGAAGATGTTGTTATTAAGGGGATTGCTAGGCAAAGTCAGAGTTTGTGTTGATTCTGGCTTTCAACTGGCCACATTATAGTATTCAGCTAATGTCCATCATCATTGTTGAAGAGAGAATTGCGATTGATTGTCGATGTACAAAGCGAACATCAACACTTGTGCTTGAACAGCTGTTAGCTCTGAAACAAATGGCCTAGACTCCCGCGTTCACGGATAACCTGTTTAAATGTGGGACACACACAAGCCCACTCCTGACATATTCAACACAGTGCCTAAAAATATCTCCATCTAGCAGACTTGTTTTCAACTGCATCCTGAGCAAACAAAGACTCATTGTTTGAAAGAGCTTGAAGGATCTCAGCTGGCCATCTAAACCCCCACTAACCCATTCCCATCATGCATCACATTCACAATCAACTCTACGGGTGAGTTCAGACATCACAGCTGTAGTTCGGTTCTCTTGGTATGGGCCAAAAATGAAAGAGACACAATTAGCCCTGATTTGCTTTGCATTCACACTGGCATTCTTAACACACAGATGACAGATTTAAAGATTCAAATTTGGTTTTAATCCGACCAAACATGCCAAGTGTGAACACATATGCAAATATAGCCTAGAGATGCACAATATATCGGCCATCATATCGGTATCGGCCGATATCGGTTCGTTTTTAAAAGTTATCGGCCCGATAATAACATTTGTTCAATATATCAAAGCCAATAAATACTGGATTATTGCCTTCAGGTGCGCACTGTTCAACATGATGGGTTTAAATAGCTTGAAATATGATTGAAATCAAACAAAAAAGGAAAGTCTTCCCCCAAGAGCAAGTCTGTCATATCGGCCACATAAAATTATTATTTATGAGAATATTATAATTATGTTTGTGACACGGATTTTACTGCTGAGACTTTTGCAATCAGGCTCTCCAAAATGATATATTTGAAAGCCGATAACCGATGTATTGGCCAATAATTGTAAGGAATTATCGGTTATCGGCTTTCAAATATATGGAATTATCGGTTATCGGATTTAAAATATGAGGAATTATCGGTTATCGGCTTTCAAATATAAGGAATTATCGGTTATTGGCGTTCAAATATAAATAATAATCGGTTATCGGCTTTCAAATATAAGGAATTATCAGTTATTGGCTTTCAAATATAAGGAATTATCGGTTATTGGCTTTCAAATATGAGGAATTATCAGTTATCGGCTTTCAAATATGAGGAATTATCGGTTATTGGCTTTCAAATATAAGGAATTATCGGTTATCGGCTTTCAAATATAAGGAATTATCGGTTATTGGCTTTCAAATATAAGGAATTATCGGTTATCGGCTTTCAAATATGAGGAATTATCGGTTATTGGCTTTCAAATATGAGGAATTATCGGTTATCGGCTTTCAAATATGAGGAATTATCGGTTATTGGCTTTCAAATATAAGGAATTATCGGTTATCGGCTTTCAAATATAAGGAATTATCAGTTATTGGCTTTCAAATATAAGGAATTATCGGTTATTGGCTTTCAAATATAAGGAATTATCGGTTATTGGCTTTCAAATATGAGGAATTATCAGTTATCGGCTTTCAAATATGAGGAATTATCGGTTATCGGCTTTCAAATATAAGGAATTATCGGTTATCGGCTTTCAAATATAAGGAATTATCAGTTATTGGCTTTCAAATATAAGGAATTATCGGTTATTGGCTTTCAAATATGAGGAATTATCAGTTATTGGCTTTCAAATATAAGGAATTATCGGTTATTGGCTTTCAAATATGAGGAATTATCAGTTATCGGCTTTCAAATATGAGGAATTATCGGTTATTGGCGTTCAAATATAAATAATAATCGGTTATCGGCTTTCAAATATAAGGAATTATCAGTTATTGGCTTTCAAATATGAGGAATTATCAGTTATCGGCTTTCAAATATGAGGAATTATCGGTTATTGGCTTTCAAATATGAGGAATTATCGGTTATTGGCGTTCAAATATAAATAATAATCGGTTATCGGCTTTCAAATATAAGGAATTATCGGTTATCGGATTTAAAATATGAGGAATTATCGGTTATTGGCGTTCAAATATAAGGAATTATCGGTTATCGGATTTAAAATATGAGGAATTATCGGTTATCGGCTTTCAAATATAAGGAATTATCGGTTATCGGATTTAAAATATGAGGAATTATCGGTTATTGGCTTTCAAATATAAGGAATTATCGGTTATCGGATTTAAAATATGAGGAATTATCGGTTATCAGCTTTCAAATATAAAGAATTAAAAATGTTATCGGCAAAAATGTTAATATTGGTGCATCCCTAGAAAAATGTGTGAAAATTCATGTAAATATATTATAAATATTTGAAATGGTCCAGCCGTGGTGTGGGAAGTTCTCCTTTCATTACAGAAGTAGGCCTACTTTTATTTTAGACAGACATTAGCTTTCACACATTAAACCCAATAAACGTTCCACATGTGCAGTTCACACACACTGTACACAACAGCTTTATACCGTTAAGACACAATTCAGAAATCAGCAACTACAAAAAAAAGGTATAGAGTGCGAGTTTTATAATCATAAATGACCTTTAAAGCAAATTCCCTGCACGGTTTTCTTCATCTGTGCGGATGAAGTGTGTTTTCATGATCGCGAATGTGTAAAACGCAGATCACTGTCCCCAAAAGGGCCGTATGTGTGCAAACCCCGATTGGCTCATCGTTTCAACAGAGCTTCTGCATTCAAGAACTATTTGCACAATAACTTTGCTTGTTTACTAGTTAAACTTCTTGAAATATGGGACATACTGACAGATTCCAACGACAGACCGACTAAAAACCATCATGGTATTTCAGGAAAGTTTGGAAATGAATGAAATGGAAATTCACTGGTTTTATTATAAGCTTGCCAGTCACGACAAACCCTTTAAGTTAAGAAGAAAAAACATAATACTCTCTTACAAAAATGCTTTTCCTAACTTTAAATGTACAAATTAACAGTTAGAACCGATTATGAACATTTCAAAATTCTGTGAGGAAGTGTTTTCGTGCATCACTGATTAGTCGTCGACTCTCTTTTCATGACAAGCATCATGTATCCGGCTGCTAGTGTGATACAATCTCTTTTTTCACCTAACAGATGTTGAAATTGTTTTTTGTGGTTTAATTTTATGAAGTTAGAGCAAACAAAGTATTTCAAATTTTGTATAAAAAGTCCCTCTAATGTCCTCATATATGGGTCAGCTGTCAGCCACTTCTCCTCTCACACACACACACACACACACACACACACACACACACACAGAGAGAGAGAGACTCGTTCTCAGCATGACGAGAGTGAGGCGTGTTTATCCACATTCTCATCATTCCTGCTCGGGCTGAAACTCGCTCGGCCGTTTAGGCGGGGACAAAAACTCCCGCAAATATTCAAAAGCAGGCCTGAGATATTTCACCACAACACACAAGCATCATCATCTCATTCTGACACTGGACACAACTGATTTCGAGATATGATGACATCAGTGGGAATAAAAGCACCAGTAGATGAAGAATATGACCAGGGGGTGATAACTAATGATATATATAAATATATGTTTTTATAAATGTTCTAAGAATAGCAGAGTCCACACCACAACTATAACAATAACCACTCAGAAAAACAATATAGTTGAGATCACTTTCAAACCTGACAGAGCTCGAGCATTTAAAGCAACAGACGACAAAACTGCAAAAAATAACAAAAAGTAGATGCATATAACGTTAGATTAGATAAACAATACATTAAACAGAACGATTTTCATGATGTATAATCGTTACAGTTATCACGGTGTGAACGCGCTGGAGTCACATGCTAAGTCACCAACAGAAAATTAAACTCGCAGACTCTTAAAATCAGCATGAAGTTTAAATTCACTCTATATTTTCTAAATGCATGTTATATTTGCCTCCATTTATAAGCATTTCAACTTCCAATCAACAACTGATGCATGTCCCTGTGTGTATATATAAATCAAAATTTGAGAAAAGGGCCATTTATGGTGAAATAGTCGTCTGCTTCATCAGAGACTATTTTTATTTTGTTATTATTCCCAACCACCGCCAAAGGATTGTGGGATATCATAAGTGACATGAAAACCTGAAGCAGAATAATGAATTTCAGGACATAATCGTTGGATTAATCTTCTCTTAATCTTCATGGAAGCAGCATTACCATCTCTCGGACACAATCACTGCGTTTCACCAACACATTTCACCATCATCTACATTAACATCAATCTGGGGCCGGGGGAGTGTTTCGAGAAAAATGTTGTAAAAAAATAAAATAATTAAATAAATATATTAAAACAACTAAAAGTAAAATATATAGTATTTGGATTAAAAAATTAAAAGCAGATGCATATAACGTTAGATTTGATAAACAATAAAATGTGAATAAATAACATTAATATATGTAAACAATAATATTTGATAAATAAAAATGTAACGTTTTTTTTCAGAAATTTTCAGACACATCATAGTAAGCAAAAGACGTATTTCATTATAAATTTGTTAATTATTTTGGCGAAATTTCATATTCATAAATGTAAATTCAGTGCTAAAAAAACTAACTTTGTACTTTTTTTCAACCAAGTTGTACATTATATTAAGCTAAATTCTGGCTCCAATTAAACAAAAAGGCAATTAAAACGGTCAACATATGGTCCTTTTTTTTTCTTTGTAATGGCCCTTATGCTTCCCCTGGCAAAACTGGTTCGTATTTATTTTAATGTTTATTTTTATATATTGTAATGTATATTTTGTTAAGTTTTTTTTGTGATGTGATTTGTATCGTATTTTTGCAATAAAAAAATTCAGACTCCTTATTTCCGAAGCAATGCTTTAAACTGAATACTGTAAACTATTTTTTGAGTATATAATACAGTATAAGCGTACAAGCTGGGTTTACAAATATATTATATTTATAATAATAATGTGAAAATAAGAAAATATAAGACTTAAGATGGAGGGGGTGTCTCCCGAGGATGATCACTATATTTTCAGAATAATGCTTACTGTGGTAGCTAGCCCTATTATATACCATTTTTTATTGTGTATACTATTTAAATGGGTACGAACTGAGTTTTATTTACACACACACATATTTTTTATATATATATTTATTTCTCTTTATCTTAAGATGGAGTCTGTGTCTCCAGGGGATGATCATATTCGGTGTCCCCCGGCCTCTCGGAGATTGGAAACCCCCCTGGCCTACAAAACCACATCATTTACACCACAAACACATAATACGGCAGCGTTAATAATCGCGTCGCGGCGCGTTGGTGTCGCAGTGGTGTCCGTTACCTCTCTCAGCAGCTCGAGCTCCTGACGCACGCTCTCGCACTCCGCCTCCAGCTCGTCGTACCGCAGCTTGAGCTGCTGCTTCTCCTCCAGCACCGCGAGCCCGTACTCCGCCGCCTGGATCTTCTCCTGCGTGGTCTCGGCCAGTTCCCGGGACAGCCGCTGCACCTCCTCCGACGCCCGCGACGCCCCCATCCACTCGCGCTGCTGCTCCTCCGCGGACATCATCTTTAACGGCAGTCGCGCTCAGATCCTCCCGTGCGCGCGCTGCATGACCGTGATATATTCCTGCTCGGGAGCGGGTGATGGATGAGGAGCGTGTGCTTTTATTCCTCCATGACCGCGGATCGATCAGCTCCTCTCCGCTCCGCTCCCCCTCAATAACACGGAGAGAGGAGAAGAGGCTGTAATCTACCGAAGGATCTGTCGGAATGGAGGACTCCTCCTTGGGCTTTTTAATGGGAGATGTAGTTTATTTCAACCGCTTTTGCGAGGTCACAAATGGAGCAGAAAACTCAAATCCCGTGACTCACTGCGGTTTGACAGTTAGGATACCGGAAGACAGAATGAACCGGCTCCCTGCGCGTGACGTGGAGATCTCCGTTGACTTCAGATAATTATTTTATCTACTAATGTGATGTTATTATAACTAACTTGCAGTTTGTACAACAGATTTGAATAGCCACTGAAATAATGTGGGTTAATGATGGAAAGTGTGCTGTAAATTACAAGCAATCAGAATGATGTCATAGACTTTAACGGTCCGTTCACACTCGTAACGTTTAAAATCCGACTTTCACACCAAATGCTACTAAAAAAACAAAAACAAAGACAGGAATGAATCGTCGACGACATTTCCGACTCCTTCACATCCAAAGCGAGAGGAAAACAGGCTCTTACTGCATCGGACGTGTTTGAGATCACGAAATGAATCCTGATTTAATTTGAATAGGGAAAAAAGACTGAAATCATCGGAGTGTGTCAACAGCGCCATCTGGTGCTCGTAACATGTACAACAGTCAAATATAATGCCTGGAAATACACATACTGCATATTTTATCAACAGGAAATGTTCTCTGGTGTTCTCTATGGATTAATTAGCATAATTGTACGGTATTGTAAAGAATTTGAAAACAAATGCATCATAATTATTTTATAATTACTAGGGCTGTCAAAACGATTAATCGCATCCAAAATAAAAGTTTGTGTTTACATAATATAAGTGGGGGCACTGTGTATAATTATTTTGTATATAAATACACACACATGCTTGTATATATTTAGGAAATATTTTTATGTATATGCTGTATATAGATTTATATGTAATTTAAATTATATATAAATACAAATATTTTATAAAAAAATATTTTTTCTTAAATATGCATGCATGTGTTTTTTTTATATATATATATATACAAAATAATTACACACGGTGCACCCACAAATATTATGTAAACACAAACTTTTATTTTGGATGCGATTAACCGCGATTAATCGCTTTGACAGCCCTAATAATTACTACATAGTATCACAAAATTTCCTCAAAATACAAAATATTAGTCCACCTGTGGTAAAAATCCTGCATTTAAAGGCACAATAAGTACGATTTTTTTCGTGAGCGAGTGAGGGAGTTACTGACAGAGTGTGTATGAGTGTGTAAGTGAGGGACTGAGTGTGTGTGTGTGTGTGTGAGAGACTCAACTGTCTTCTGATCACGTAATAAATGAACATGTGACCTTGTACACTAATAATACAGTAATAGTTTGATCACAGCTCCACCTATAGACCAAACCTGTGTATAACCATCAGCGTCTCTCCTTTGTTACATTTCTCCTCTCCTTTCAGGAATCCTGCAGAAAATCATTATTCATTATAAAAAAAAAGGAGAAACAGCGTAAGATCGTCTCAAACTGCTTTTATTACATCTTAAATAACAGTACATTTTAATATAGTTTCTATCTTGCATCCAGCTTTCTGTTGTACACTGACTTTAAAATTAAATACAAAAGATGTATAAGGGGGACAGTGGGGGGGACGGGTTATCCGTGTGGAGAGAGAGAGAGAGGACAGGGAAGAGAAGAGAGGGAGAAAGAAAAGCAAATTTAGTTCTTTTTTAGTCTTTTATTTTTCTCGCCGACTCCAGGCCTAACGCACAACGACAGCACTTGTTTTGTTTTTGTACAGAATGTTGCAGAGAAATAACAGAAAGGAAGAAATGCCACTACAGCGAAGGAAAGAGCTTTTCTGGATACATGTCGAGAGGAAATGACCAAAAAAAAAAAAAAAAACGTCTGCCGTTCAGATGCTGCGTTACTTTTTTCCTTTTTTATTAAAGAAACAGAAAACCTGTTTGTTACAAAATGTCTCTAGCACTGTCTTCGTATCGGAAATTTGTCTTTTGCTACACAGAGAGAGAGAGATTTCTTTGTTCTAGTTATTTGAGAGTGTGTTTTTGTACAGGGTGTGTGTGTGTGTGTGTGTGGGGGGGGATTCACAAACTCTCCATGGACAGAACAACTCACCATTCATTTTTGTGATCAACATGTTTGCTTCTCTTAAGTGCATAGCTTTGAAAGTTAAACTAAGTTGTGTATGCACAGAGTAGCAAAAGAAAAAAGTAAAATAAATACTGGTGATCTAATAAACAGGTTATTATTAAAAAAAAAAAAAGAAAAGAAGAAAACATCAAGGACTAAGTTCCATATGCACCTCTTTTAAGCAATTCTACAGCATGCGATTCTACGAGTTTCCCACCCATGGCAGACAACCAAAATAAGTCTTTTTTTTTGTCAATTTTTTAACTTAAAAAGTTTTCAATATCATTATTTTCAAACATTGATTTATACAACATGTCATTCACAGAGTAGTAACTGTTTTCCAAGCACAGAACGAGCACCTCTGTTGAAACCCCCCAAAAAAAAAAAAATTAAAAAAAAAAATGAACCGTCCACCCCTCCTTCAACATCCTCCACATCAAAGAGAGACAAAATATCAAATAAAATGATTAAAATGATTGGTTAATCCTCACTGAATTACTCATTTTCCACACGCGAAAAAAAGAGCGGAAGTATGGTTAAAATCGGCGTGGTTTCGTCATTGTGAACAGCACGTGCTTGGTTAGTTGACGTTTTTGAAAAATTTTATTTAAAAAAAAATAATAATAATGTGTTAATCAAATTTCCCAGGATTAAATATACAGGCCTGATAGCAGCTAATGGACCCTGATCAAATCCTTTACGTAAAGACGGATTTTACTACCAATTTGATCCCAAAATATTTCATAACTAGAAGAGAAAAGCACATATGCGATCCTGACCGGGGCAAAGAGGTCCAAAAAACGGCCCATAAAGCTATCGAGCAAGAAAACACGCCTGCTTTCAACGCTAAAGAGAGATGACGTTAGCATAATGACGGAGCAGTGGAATGAGTGTCTTTATGTTCTCAGAAATGGTCCCAGAAGGATGCACAATTATCAACTTTAATCCCCTTGCCAACTACAATCTAGCCGAGTGTAACAATTGTGCTCTTTTTCTTTTCTTTTCTTTTCCAAAGGAGACGTTTTTTGCTCTTTTGCCGTGTACGGATGTCGGGGGTCAGTTCTGTTGTGTTTGAGAAGGAGAGAGGAGAATAAAATCGAACATTTTCATTTTGGAATGGTCTTCCAGTCAACCTTAGAGTCCGGATGCGATCTGGGAAGAGAGGAAAGGAAACATTTACTTGGAAATCGAAATATTTTTTTACAGTTCAGTACACTTGATTAAGTGTCACGCCTCCTTTTTTGAATAAACGTGAAAACGCACAATCTGAACTTCGATGGTTGTTTGCAAGAATGCTTTGAAACACAGACAAAGCGAAGTGAATTTTTGTAGAAGTGAAAGAAATTTTAAAAAGTGAAAAAAAAAGTTTGAATTTATTAAAATGTAACAAATTATTCATTTTAAATAAAATATATTTTTTTCAAAACCTGGTGGACGCAAGAAAATCAAAGCCAAAACTCTGAACAAGTTATGTTTCGAATTTTAGCTTGATTTCTCCAAAAGTGAAGGTGACACGGGGTTAAACAGACTGACACTGGGATTAGCACTGATTATCAGAGACTCTGGATGCTTCATTCAACACACACACACACACACCGTATTGAATGGTTTATGTACTGATATATCAATGCATATGATTTAAAGGGCGATTACTCAAGGCCATTGCACACGGAGTCCGAAATTCCAATCCGAAATTTTCGCACGTAAAAAAAAAAAAAAAAAAAAAAAAAATTGGACCTCTTGTTATGTCAATCACGCTTGCACACCACCTCCGAAACTTTCGTCCGTCATAAAATTATTCGGATCGGGTTCGATTTTCTGTGTTTTTCGCATCCACAGCATTTTGAGAGGTTTTTTGACAACGCACAGTCCTTTCAGTTTCGGTTTTCAATTCGATAGTGTTTATATGTTCTCTCGAACGGATTAGAAATGGAAACCTCCCCAAAAAAAAGCTTAAGGGGTGATTGAGCAGCCAATTCGAGATCCGATTCGTCACTGCTTGACCAATCCATTTTGTATTTTTGTGCGTTTTTTTACACAAAGGTTTAACCCCTTAGCCTTTTTGAGAATGGGGGTTAAAATGCTCTATTCAAACTTAAATGGTTGTAATTTAAGAATGCTTTGGAATATACCCAAGTTTGGTCTTGTTTTAAAAAAAAACGCTCAGCAGATTATTACTAAAGTGAAAACACTTCAAAAAATGAAAGTATGAAAAAGTTATTTAGTTTAAATTTACAGGAAATCAAATATACTGTACGATATATTTTTTTTATTTTATATAAAATATATATTTTACAAATATTTTTAACTCTAAAATTACTATAAAAGTCATAAATCTAACCAAGTTGTGTTCCAAATTTGAAGTTGATATCACAAAAATTGAAGTTCCCATGAGATTTTGTTTAGGCGTAGTACCAAAAATAGCCACCGGGTGCAATTGAATTCCATTGAATTTAGTTGTATACATTCTGCCTTAACAAATTAATACATTTCTGTCCAAATATCAATTCTGTCACAAAATTTGGAACCTTGAGACTCAGACCTTTCTGACAATGTGTGTTTTGTCAAGATTAGAAAAGGTTTTGATCATAAATTATGAAATATAATGACGCCCAAAAGGGGAGGAGCCTGATAAAATAAGTACCGTTTCTATGGTAACGCAATGTTCAATTATAAAACAGTTTCACACGATGAATTCTGAGTTTATAAGCTTTCAAATGATACCTAATTTATGATAACTAACTACTAATATATGTGATATGATAAAAAAGGTGATAAAAAATAATATTGTTTTAGAGGATAATAAATATAAATATTATCATTTTTAGAGGATAATATTGCTTTATTTTTTTATTTTTATTGAAAAATACTAGATATATGTTTTATTATGAACTTTTAGCATAAAAACAGAAGTTTCGATGATTAAAAGTGGGTGCGTCGACTTTTTGTGACAAAGGTCAGACCTCCTGTTATGATGCAGATTTTTTGAGGTCATAAATTCATCAATTACTCTTCCTACATAATTTGAAACACAAAACAGGGGTAGAATATCTATTTAGAAGTCTTAGACCTTTCCAGCGATATATCATTTGTCATAATTAGATTAGGATTTAATAGAAATATAATGAAGTAAAGTTAGGCGTCCCGGTACAGGACGGTGACAGTTAAGGGGTTAATAAATACGGACGCAGTGTGCAACGTTTCTGTGCGTGACCAATTTTTAGGCTGACGAAAACGAAAAAACGCATACGAAAATTTCGGACTCGGTGTGCAATGGCCTTCGCACTCAAACACATGACATATCTACAACTTATTACAATACACACACCATCAAGTAAACATCGTCATTATTCATCAGCAGTAGGATCATAAGCGACAGCTTGGCATAAATTCATGGTTTACATTTACTGCGAGCCACGTTTATTAAAAGAGGATTTAATCGGCCCTTTTACACTCTTGGTGATGTGTTTCAGGCTCTACTAGAACAGGTTTTCCTGCTTAAATGTTGATTATTTCCTCATATTCTCCAATGTTGCGGCTCTTCTCTTCCCAGTCTGTCAGTGTCAGTAATGCTCCTTTTCCATAACCACCAGTTTAAAGGGATACTCCACTTTTTTTGTAAATAGGCTCATTTTACCACTCCCCCAGAGTTAAACAGTTGAGTTTTACCGTTTTCGAATCCATTCAGACGATTTTCTGATATTTAGAAGAATATCAGTAACCAGACAGTTTTTGGTCTCATTGACTTCCATAGTATATATTTTTTCCTACTATGGGAGTCAATGAGACCAGAAACTGTCTGGTTACTGATATTCTTCTAAATATCAGAAAATCGGCTGAATACATCTGAAAACGGTAAAACTCGACTGTTTAACTCTGGGGGAGTGGTAAAATGAGACTATTTCCAAAAAAAGTGGAGTATCTCTTTTTTAAGGCTTTTAACTGAACTGATGTGTTTAATGACAGTAGAGGGCAGTAGAGATGTTCATGATGATGTGCTGATGTTTTGAGGCATCATTACAACTATCTATTTGCAAATCTGACATCACTGGAGCCTCAGGCCTCGTTTACACTGTCAGTGAAATGACCCAGTTCTGATCGTTTGCTCATATGTGACACAGATCGGATGTGTTCTAGGATCGTGTAAACAGGAACAAAACGCCTGATAGATATTTCGAGACCGTTTCAGGCCTTGATCATATGTGGAAATAAATCAGATTACTGAGCTATTAGGCGTTACGTCTCCAGTTTAATGAGGAGAGAAACCAGACACGCCTCTGCAAAGGGACGGATGACCCGACGAAACATCTTATCATCATAGGAGAGGAGTGTGGACACACGCTGACAACATATCAGAGGTCGGCTTGCTCATCCTAAAATTTCAGACCCATTGCTCCTCATCAAAGCCAATATTTAAACACAACATGTCTTGTAAACGCATGAATCAGATATGGGTCACAATCGACAGAACGTGTAAACGGACGGATATAGGCAACCAATCAGAATTGGGCATCAAGACCTGCAGTGTGTACGAGGCCCAAAGGAATGAAATGCGTGTTCTCGTCTTCAAAACCGTGAAGGATTGAGGCAAAGGTCGACGAGTTAACCGAGATGTGGGTGAAACTGACCCGTTTACCTTGCGGCTTTAATTCCAGATCTTCAGGAAACTATCCCAGGAGCCAGTAGCCACAGCCATCCCATCATCAGTGACGCCCAAGCAGCTGACGCGGTTATCGTGACCCGCCAAGACCCCTGCAGACACACAACATGCACACATGATGGGGTTCGCCACATCCTCACACTCATTTCACATAAAACAATGTCATGCGTAAATAAATACACTACCGGCTAAACCATTCTTAAATGGTTTTGAAAGTCTCTTCTCAACAAGAAATGTAACTATATTATTGCTCAGCTCTTTATATACAGTTTATATTAAATATATGAGGATACTAATGCAGGCCGATATATACAAGGGTGGTCAAAAGTTTGAAATAATTACGATTTTTTTTTAAATGTTTTTGAAATAATCTGATTAATCTGATAATTTGATAAAAAAATTTAGTAAATATTGTGAAATATTATTACAATTTAAATCTGCTGTTTTTCCATGTGAATATATAGTAAAGTGTAATTTATTCCTCTGACAAAAGCTGTATTTTCAGTAGGGATGGGCAACGATTAATCGCATACAAAATAAAAGTTTGTGTTTATATAATATATGTGTGTGTAGTGTGTATAATTTTTTTTTATATATAAATACACACATATGCATGTATCTATTTAAGATATATTTGCTTGTATATACTTTATATATATTTACACAAAATTAATATTTTACATAAATATAAATATTTGATATATTAAAAACACATTTTTTTTTAAATATACACATACATCTGTGGGTATTTATACAATATTATATAAATATAAATATATTAAAAACACATTTTCTTAAATATACACATACATGTGTGGGTATTTATATAATATTATATATAAATATAAATATTTGATATATTAAAAACACATTTTTCTTAAATATATACATACATGTGTGGGTATTTATATAATATTATATATAAATATAAATATTTGATATATTAAAAACACATTTTTCTTAAATATATACATACATGTGTGGGTATTTATATAATATTATATATAAATATAAATATTTGATATATTAAAAACACATTTTCTTAAATATATACATACATGTGTGGGTATTTATATAATATTATATATAAATATAAATATTTGATATATTAAAAACACATTTTTCTTAAATATATACATACATGTGTGGGTATTTATATAATATTAT
Source organism: Cyprinella venusta (assembly GCA_038021265.1). NCBI lineage: Eukaryota > Metazoa > Chordata > Actinopteri > Cypriniformes > Leuciscidae > Cyprinella > Cyprinella venusta. The sequence goes on along the minus strand of CM075872.1, from coordinate 35,394,395 downwards.
ATATAAATATAAATATCTGATATATTAATAACACATTTTTCTTAAATATATACATACATGTGTGGGTATTTATATAATATTATATAAATATAAATATTTGATATATTAAAAACACATTTTTCTTAAATATACACATACATGTGTGGGTATTTTTATATACAAATAATATATATATATACAAATTTGTAAACACAAACTTTTATTTTGGATGCGATTAATCGTGATTAATCGTTGCCCATCCCTAATTTTCAGCATCGTTACTCCAGTCTTCAGTGTCACATGATCCTTCAGAAATCACTGAATGCTCAATTTGATGCTCAAGAAAAATTAATAATTATTATCAATATTGAAAACAGTTGTGCTGCTTCAAATTTGTGGAAAACATGATACATTTTTCAGGAGTTTTTGATGAATACAATTCAGTTTTCTCAAAAATCTGAAGCAGCACAACTATATACTCTAAGTTTAATATATGAATTTAACTTATAAATAAGACTATTTTCATTTGTGTAAGGGCGCATTAAGACTTTCGAATGGTGAGACTTTCTAAAATGGCGAGACATTTTAAAGGTGAATTAAGACTAGCTTCATCATCATCATCATCAGTATTTCTACAGTTGTTTGTGAAGTGTGTTATCCGTGCAGACCATCCGTCACACTGACCTGCGCGGTCGGCTTTGAGAGCATCCCACACGTTGCAGTTGAAATCGTCGTAGCCGGCGAGCAGCAGGCGTCCGCTTTTGGAAAAGGCCACGGAGGTGATCCCACAGATGATGTTGTCGTGAGAATAAACCATCAGCTCCTGATCGGCACGCAGGTCAAACAGCCTGCAGGTGGCGTCGTCCGAGCCCGTGGCGAATGCGTTCCCGTTGGGGAAAAACTGAGAGGAGAAAACCAGGTTACTAACCTCACGTCAAACACGCAGGTGTGTATTTCAGCGAGTGCTCGCGGGTGCCGCTTACACAGATGGCGTTGATGTCGGACTCGTGGCCGGTGAAGGTTTGTCTGCACATGCCTTCTCTGACGTCCCACAGCTTGGCAGAGGCGTCACACGCGCCCGACACAAACAGACGGGTGTCTGGGGCCAGAGACAGTGACATCACGTCACCGGTGTGACCAGCGAACGTGGTCGTCTGCTGCCCGGTCTCGATGTCCCACAGAGCACTGAAACAAGACACACACAAAACACCGTATGAACATACACTGTTACGGTCATCGTTATTAGTATTGTCAAATAATAATTAAATCACATCTTTCAATACGCTTCTATAAGATTTCATCTTTACAATGAAGATGAACAGCCCAAATGCATTATTATCCTGTCATATCACTGTGAAGTTTCTTTGAAACAATCTGTATTGAATAAAGCGCTGTGGAAATAAAAGTGACTCGACTCGCAAATGCGAAACAACGTCTCATTTACTTTAGATAAAAACTACAAATTGTAAGATATATACTAAGAATTGTGAGCAATAATTGTGTCAAACTCCCGATTACGTGGAATTTGCAGGGGAAATCAGAATTGAAAGTCTGAATTATGTTATTAACTAAATTGCGATAAAATTACTGATTGCGGTATAAGCTCAGAACTGAGAGTTATAAATTCTGAATTGTGAGGAAAAAAGTCTAAATTGAAAGATAAACTCGCAACTGCGAGAAAAAAAACTGTCAGAGTTGTGTTAATAACTGATGATTGTGAGAAAAAAAGTCAGAAAAGCAAGTTATAATCTAAATTAGGGCTGTCAAACGATTAATCGCGACTAATCGCATCCAAAATAAAAGTTTGTGTTTACATAATATATGTGGGGGCACTGTGTATAATTATTTTATATATATATAAACACACATGCATGTATATATTTAATATTTTCATGTATATTCTGTATATGGATTTAGATATAATTTATATTATATATAAATATTTTATATATAAATTATATATTTTTTTTCTTAAATATACATGCATGTGTGTCTATTCATATATATATATATATATATAATTATTATACACAGTGCACCCACATATATTAGGTAAACACAAACTTTTATTTTGGACGTTTGACAGCCCTAATCTAGATTGCGAGGAATTGTTAGGGAAAAAAAGTCAGAATTGCACAAACTCACGATTGCGACGGGAAAAAAAATCAGAATTGTGTGTTATTAAGTGTGTTATACAAGTTAAACTGAATTGGAGGAAAAAAAGTCTGTAAAACTTATAAAGTCGATATAAACTTGCAATTGCAAGGAACAAAAGTCAGAATTGTGAGAGGTTGCATCACGTTTTTCTTTAGGGCTGTGAAAAGATTAATTGCGATTAATCGCATCCAAAATAAAAGTCTGTGTTTACATAATATATTTGTGTGTGCTGTGTATAATTATTTTGTATATATAAATACACACACATGTATGTATATATTTAAGAAATATTTGCGCTTAAATTCTGTATATATATATATATAAAAATACAAAATCTATATTACATAAATATAAATATTTTATATATGAATAACAGGGTTCCTACGCAATTTCCATTTCAAAATTCCATACTTTTCCAGACTCAAATTTCCAGACCTCACTAGAGATTTTTCCGACCATATTTTAGCTGAACTGAACTGCTTTGGAGTTATTGGAATGGTTATATGAGTTCTTTCTGGTTAAATGTTGGTCGTCTCGCCCCCCCGAGCATTTATTTTGTTCGTTTGTTAAATAAGAGGCGATCTGAAATGTGCTTTTGAAATCAAGTGACCAAAGTGCTCGTTGCCGCTGCGATCAGTGGCGCGGATACAGTGTTCTGTTGTGACTTGCACAGCCTTCACACAGACGCACGCTTCAATCCGTTGCGAAGAGACTCTCTATATTTGTTACACAAAAAATGTGTCCCTGCTTGACATAAAACCACCAATAAAACAATCGGTTTTGATGAGGTAAAAAAAACTATACTACTCAGATTAGAACCCAGAAACTCTGACACGCTTGGCAAAAGTTCTGCCACTGGACCATTAGTACATGGGGATATGAGTCGGATCTATGTATTTATTCACGTGAAAATTTCTCACCACTCACAACATATTTTAGATCTCATTAAACGACTAATTAAACACAATGTACTCTTGTATACTATGTAACACGTCACAAGTACTCCACAGCGACTCCGGCAGATCAAGTATAAAAGCGATCTTTTGGCAGCACTCGCTGGCAGCCTAATCCAAACGCCATGAAAAAGACGATTGCATATTATATACATTTAGAAATGATTAATTTTATATTTAGAAAACGAAATAGGTACAATAGTCTGGAAACATCAATATTTTTCCATACTCTTCATTTATTTTTCCATACTTTTCCAGACCTGGAAATTACTAAAATCAAATTCCATACTTTTCCATACTTTTCCAAACTGCGTAGGAACCCTGGAATAACAAATTATCTTAAATATATACATGTATGTGTCTGTATTTATATATACAAAATAATTATACACAGCACACACAAATATATAATGTAAACACAAACTTTTATTTTGGATGCGATTAATCGCGATTAATTTTTGCACAGCCCTAGTTTTTTCTTTCTTTTTTTTTCTCATGGCAGAAACAACCTTCCAGTTTTCAAATATTTATTTCCATTTATGATTATTTATCTTGTAAAATGGCCCATTGCAAATAACTGAATGCTACAATAAGATTAAAAACAGACGAATTTACAAGAACATCTGTTTCAACCTATAGTCTCTATATAAGCACTGGCCGAACATATATATTCAAGTATGTGAACAGTGCCACCTCCACAGGTAAACTACAGTGCTGATTAGCACGAGTGTTTCCTTCTAAAGCAGTGCCTGAACTCACCAGGTGGTGTCGCCTGAGCTGGTCACGATCTGGTTATCATCCAGAAAACGGCAGCAGGACAGATAGCCTGAGTAAAGACAGCAGATCGACATCAGGAAGGAGAAACACACACACACACACACACACTAAGGGTTAAGTGGAGACACCGTTGTGTGAGAACGCTTACCTGTGTGTCCAGCCAACTCACGGCTGACACGCACGTTCCCCTCGCGGGTCTTTAGGTTGTAGATGGAGCAGATGTTGTCCAAGCCTCCGCAGGCCACGTAGTTCCCAGACGGGGCGTAAGCACAAGTCATCACCCACGAGGAGCGCAGGGGAATAGCGTGCACCTACAAAACAACACGTCAAAGAGATTTAGCTTTCATAGGACATGTTGAATCAAATGTTGACTTTACTCAAGATTCAGAACCACGAGAAGTGGATCAACACCTGTTCTCATCTCAGGACAACTCTGATTAACTTTAATCCGCATCAAATGTTGCCTACAGTAGTTGACGGATGATTTATGAGAATATAACAAGAGCTCTACTCGTGTCATTGCACAATCATCTCAAGAACGAAAGGAATTTAGATCGTGGTTCTCATTCCAGGAAGCAATTCTGGATCCTTTAGAGGCTGCAAGTGGGAAATATTTGAAGGTAATGCCAATCATTTCTGCCAAACACCGAGATCACGCCCCATTTAGAGTCGTCAATAGATACTGAAAGGATAAAAATAAAAAGCTCTGACACAATTCAGTACCTGCTGATGCACATGTGTCTAAGGTTCCCATTTACAGTGAGCATTGTAGCCAATCGCTGGAGTGCATGAATTGACCAAAATGAGTACAAAAAAGCACTGAAGTTGGACAATGAAACTGAAACACATGGTTTTATACCACAACCCTTTATTAGTATGGTGTAGGACCCGCTTCTGCAGCCGATTCAGCAAAAATATTCAGATTTATAAAACCTGTGCACAATTGAAGATTTGTGCATCTCCATGAAATGACCATATATGAGCTTACAACGCCTCGTTTTACTACGCATATCCTCATCTGCATATCATTTGCATATGCATATTCATCCTGTGAGACCATGATCAACAGTATAAGACATTAGGTAAATAAGAGATATGGATGTGCGTCACTATACATTGCTGAAAATCATTTAGTAGCCGATCCTTGCCTTGTTTTTGAATTAATAAATCAAATAGTATAAAACACATTTCAGAGAAAGTTTTTCTCAATCTTTTCCACCGGCCAAATAGTCATTTTTAATTGCTTTATATTTTTAAATGGAAACAGATAGGCCTTTATTGATCATTATTTGTGTAGTTAAAACATTAAAACACGGCATACCACAGGAAAAGTGTTCAGAAGCATCACATCCACTTCAAATATTTCTATTTATTAGGATATAATTAACTTCTCGGTGATGATATCATGTAATTTAAGAGCTCAACTCCATTAATGAGGCTGGGATATTTAATCTAAATATGCGTATCAGATGTAAAACAGTTGAAATCCTTCTTTTATTTATTTACGCTGTTATTGTGAGCATGCACTGTATTTATGATGAATATTACAGATGTTTTCCTTCATCAGTTCCTCAGATCTCCATCGGTGTCGCCAAACGTCTCCGTCTCCAGACGCTCATCAACAATTCTCCTCTTTTCAATTCTGATATGGGTCCCTTTTAGGGGTGCACGATATATCGGCCACCATATCGGTATCGGCCGATATTTGCTCATTTTTATGTTATCGTTATCGGCCCGATAATAAAATTTGGTTTATATATTAGAGCTGATAAATAATGAATTATTTACTTCAACACTTGAGACACTTAAGATGGGCACTGTTCAAAGTGATTGATCTTAATTGCTTGAAATATGATTGGAATCAAAAAGGAAAATATAGTTAAGTGCAAAATGTGCTTTCATATCGGCTACATGAAATTATAATGAGAACATTACAATTGTTTAGGGTACGAATATTAATTGTGAGACTTTTGGTTTTTGCAATCAGGCTTTCTAAAATGATATAACAATTGGATTTAGATTTATCGGCCGATATATCGGTTATCAGCTTTCAAATATAAAGAATTATCGGTTATCGATATCGGTCAAAACGTTCATATCGGTGCATCCCTAGTCCCTTTGTTGTGTGGATTGCAATATTTTATGTACAGCTGTGCTTTTGCTCTGCTAATGCAACCTTTAACACTAAATTGGCCAGTGTTTCAGTTTCATTGTTTATCTATCTATCTATCTATCTATCTATCTATCTATCTATCTATCTATCTATCTATCTATCTATCTATCTATCTATCTATCTATCTATCCATCCATCCATCCATCCATCCATCCATCCATCCATCCATCCATCCATCCATCCATCCATCCATCCATCCATCCATCCATCCATCCATCCATCCATCCATCCATCCATTTTATTAGTTTGTATAGTTTTTGCTATGTAATTGAAATTAGTACACGTTCATTATTAATACAGTTTTAAAAGCCTCATGAAATCAGTTGAGAGAATCCAGGCTAAGTAGTAATTTAACATGTTGAGTCATTAAATGAAACCATCAGTTCACACATGGCATTGGTTTTCACTTTTACCTTGTTTGTAGTATAGCTGTCCCAGATAATAAGTTTTCCATCCTGGGAAGCACTAACAAGAAGCCTGAAAAAAACAAAAAAACACAGAGAGAGTGAGAACAACGAGCACAATGATCATCTCAACCCAGTCTGAACGCATCTATGTGACAAGAAAACAGTCTGATGATTATCAAATGGACATAAAACACGCCGACTGCAGATGTATGGCATGATCTGCGTAATAGAGGAAGTCCTGTTCTGTGTGAACTATTTTAGGATTAGTCAAAAGAAAACAACGTTCACATGATGTTCATACAATAATGATCACATCAGAAGAAAAGCACTCGCACTTCTAAAAGGATCTTGAGAATAGTCCAGCAGAAAACTCACCTGTAGACGGATACGAAAGGTACATTTTAAAACTAAGATTCGAGAGATTGTGTTATTATTGTGAATATAGTCACGGCTAAAGGCTGTGTTGTTAGGCATATGTGCATGTACACAGAAATGCCATGCATTAGGGCTGTAAATATTCCTCTATGATACTATTCGAATTCCATTCCATATTTATGTAATATTCGAATATTAAATGCTCAAATTCATCCTATTATTAATATTTACGACATTACACATTCTTATGGATCGCCAATGGCACTATAGCCTGTGGTTGTTGTTACACGTTCTGCCCACTAGAGGGACATCTAACATTACTACAATAAACATTTAGATCGCTTTCTTATTAACAATAAAAACGCTATTAATATGCGGGAGACTCCCGGATCTTCCCGGATGGGAAACCCTGATGATAGCCTAACAGCTTGCACAATTGTGTTACGATTCAAAAACTTTATCGTTCATTAGACTAAACAAAAGAATTTCATTTTTTAAATGCGTGTAAGCCACGAGAAAGATTGCATGTCTAGATATATATTTTTTTAAATATATATAAAAGCAATATTCGAATAGTAACTTCAGCATTCGAATAGTGTTGTTTTTTTAAATATTCAAATTATATTCGAATTTCGGAATTCGTTCCAACAGCCCTACCGTGCATTATGTGAGAGCGTCAAATGATCTGAGACCACAGCGTGAAGACTAAACTCTGCTATTGTGGAGCGTCCTCATGTGTGCACCAAGAACAAACAAACGTGACGAACGCGAAGCACTCCGGATTCAACGCAACTGAAGATTTGTGTAATTCGAAATGTTCTTGGTAGTTACAGCTTCACACAAAGTGAAATGACAGGCAGTGACACCGATGAGGAGACGAGCTGCTGCTTCTATTTCTATGAAGAACACAGTAGAGCTCGACCGATAAAGGATTTTGAAGGCCGATACAGATACAAATATTTTTAGGTTTTAAAATCCGATATTCCGATATATCGGCCGATATTTTATTTATTTCAATATTTTATTTCAATATTTTTATTTTATTTATTTCATTTTATTTATTTTATTTATTTCAATTTAAATTAGAGCCCGACAGATAAAGGATTTTGAAGGCCGATACCGATACAAATATTTTTGGGTTTTAAAATCCGATATTCCGATATATCGGCCGATATTTTATTTATTTCAATATTTTATTTCAATATTCATTTCAATATTTTTATCTTATTTATTTTATTTATTTCGATATTTTATTTATTTCATTTTATTTATTTCAATTTAAATTAGAGCCCGACCGATAAAGGATTTTGAAGGCCGATACCGATACAAATATTTTTGGGTTTTAAAATCCGATATTCCGATATATCGGCCGATATTTTATTTATTTCAATATTTTATTTCAATATTCATTTCAATATTTTTATTTTATTTATTTTATTTATTTCAATATTTTACTTATTTCTTTTTATTTATTTTATTTATTTCAATTTAAAATAGAGCCCGACAGATAAAGGATTTTGAAGGCCGATACCGATACAAATATTTTTGGGTTTTAAAATCCGATATTCCGATATATCGGCCGATATTTTATTTATTTCAATATTTTCAATATTTTATTTCAATATTTATTTCAATATTTTTATTTATTTCAATATTTTATTTATTTCATTTTATTTATTTTATTTATTTCAATTTAAAATAGAGCCCGACAGATAAAGGATTTTGAAGGCCGATACCGATACAAATATTTTTGGGTTTTAAAATCCGATGTTCCGATATATCGGCCGATATTTTATTTATTTCAATATTTTCAATATTTTATTTCAATATTTATATTTATTTCAATATTTTATTTATTTCATTTTATTTATTTTATTTATTTCAATTTAAAATAGAGCCCGACAGATAAAGGATTTTGAAGGCCGATGCCGATACAAATATTTTTGAGTTTTAAAATCTGATATTCTGATATATCGGCCGATATTCTATTTATTTATTTATTTTAAACTGGACATGATAGTCGCAAATTTTGTCATGCTTATTTGAGTTAAGAGAACTGATGGGGATGTTCTTTTAATTGTTATTCAAACAATGTATGTCTCGTGATCAACTTGAGTGTTGCCAACAGGGACGGTGTAGAGCGCCCTCTGGTGGACAAACTATACAACTCCAACACTCATGACATGGTTCAAGCGTGTTTCGTCCGTTTTAATTTATTTTTTGAATATTCATTTATCTGCCATTATAACTGCCGATACCGATAGTTTGGAAAACGCCTAATATCGGCCTGCCGATATATCGGTCTGGCTCTAGAACACAGGCACTGAAATACACACACGGATCCTCAGAGGATCTCCTTAATGCCAAACAAAGACGCTTGTGTTTAATCAGACCGCCTTAAAAAACAAAAAGTGTAATAGTCATCATATCCGGTTTCACTGTAATTTTATATTGTTTGTATTCTATTCTTGTTAATTGAACTTCTTGAAACTAAAGTAAATGTGTCTCTCTGTTGCGAGACGAGTGCAGCGGTCAAATATGTCCGCCAAGCTTTTGTTTACATATAAAAGAATGGAAAAGCAGTGCAGAAAATGTGTTCTGTGTGATCGGCTGTGTCACTGTATGGAGCTTCTCTATTCCTGCAATGTTTTGAATGACCAACGCAACAAGTGGGTTCAACTGGATAGACTAAACTAAAACATTAAAACACTCTTAATGCTAACATCTCACGTGTCACCGATAAAGGCAAAGCTGTTGAATTCAGCGAATTCGGCTTTTCATTGCTTCAGTGGGTGTGTGTCATTGTCAACGTGTGTTTTAGGACACATGAAAATCATACAGGACGTGTCGATCAGACACATGACTCGTCTGTGTATGAACCGTCACAGCTGTACTAGCTCATGGCATCACCTTGAGTCAGTGCCCCAGTGCATGGCGTAGATCTTTGCCAAGTGTCCCCTCAGCGTCCGTCTAGTGCGCATCTGAATCCGCCCCACAGGCTCGATATTGGCTGTGATCTGCCAGAAACACATGAGAACAAAACCCCCATAAGAACTTCATCTGAACACAACAGGATTAGAGAGGACGTATTTGTGATGGTGGTTTGACGTTTAAAGAGTCCTACCTGAGAGAGGGTGGCATCCGCACATGCTTTCCGTGCATCCTTGAGAAGAAAAACACAGATAAAGCCACATTCACAAACACTTCAAAACAGAGGCATCAGTAAAGATCCATCCAGAAAGCACAAAGCCTAAAGTATGCCTGGATTTTGTTCCAATAAGCCTATGCAGTGTCACATGACTGAAATTGTCCCGAGTGATTGGTAAAATGGTCTCGTTGCCCGCGGCAGTCCATTAAGATCAAAACAGGAGAAAAACTGGTTATGACACAGCATGTCAGCGCTTGAGTAAAAACAAACAAATGTGTGTAATAGGGCTGTCAAACGATTAATATATGTGGGTGCAGTTTGAATAATTATTTTATACATATAAAAAAAAATATATATATATATATATATTAGGGCTGTCAAACGATTAATATATGTGGGTGCAGTTTGTATAATTATTTTATACATATAAAAAAAATATATATATATATATATATTAGGGCTGTCAAACGATTAATATATGTGGGTGCAGTTTGAATAATTATTTTATATATATATATATTAGGGCTGTCAAAACGATTAATCGCGATTAATCGCATCCAAAATAAAAGTTTGTGTTTACATAATATATGGGGGCATTGTGTATAAGTATTTTGTATATATATAAAAAACACACATGTTTCTTAAACACACATTTAAGAATTTTTTTTTATATTTATATATAATATAAATATTTTATATATAAATATTTTTTTTAATTATAAATAATAATAATTATAAATAATATATAATTTATTATAATTAATTTTAAATAATATAAATAAATTAGATATAAATCCATATACAGAATATACATAAAAAATATTTCTAAAATATATACAAGCATGTGTGTGTATTTATATATCTAGAATAATTATACACAGTGCACCCACATATATTATGTAAGCACAAACTTTTATTTTGGATGCAATTAATCGCAATTAATCATTTTGACAGCCCCAATATATATATATATATATATATATATATATATATATATATATATATATATATACACACACACATACTTGTATATTTAAGAAAAAAATATTATTTATATATAATATAAAATATATATAAAGTATATAATATATAATATATGTGTTTACATATATTATGTAAACACAAACTTTTATTTTGGATGTGATTAATCGCGATTAATCGTTTGACAATCCTAGTATGTAATGAGCGTTGCTAAAGATAAATGTTACTTTGTGCAATCTCCATATTACAATCCTGCAAAGATGACAGAAAATTGTCGCGTGTCAAAAACCATGATTGTGTAGATCAGACATGGAGCGGCGATCGAGTTAGCTAATCATATGTGGTATCTTGTTATCATATCTCAGTGAGCTTTTATTATGTTTCATGCATGCACAGAAAGACGATTTTAGCATTTTCCAACATTTCAGTGCTCACTTTTGGAAAAATCTTTAAAACGCTTGCGGACTAGGGCTGTCAAATAAAGATTAGAATTTCAAAAATTCATCAATTGAGTAAAAAGCCATGCAAAAACCATGCATTCAAAATGTTTTGTTAGCTTGTCCAGTGCAGTGCGGTGCGGCTACGTTACATTTTTTTTAAAATGGCGAAAAAAGGCTTCCTGATGACAACACAATCAGTGTCAAAAACAACACACTTGACCAAACCTGCACATCGGCCAGAGCTGTGTGTGTGTGTTTATCAGCTAACACTCGCTGCACATCAAGCTGAGCGTTTGGTGTTTTTGACAAACTCTATGTAGATGTAGTGAGTGGAAGGAGTGTTTCTGAAGGCCAGTTTGCCGTTGTGTGTTCATGTAGTTTATTACACTGTGTGTTGAAGCGTGTTTTCAGTTTTTAACACAGTTTTATGCACTATTGTAACGATTTTCCTTGCATGCACATTAAGGAAATTATATTTGATTTAAGAAAAATTGTTTCAAAAGTTAATGCACTTTTAATTTCATTTCAATAAAAGATGCGATGCTAAATTTGATTTACATTAGGGCTGTGAAACGATTAATCGCATCCAAAATAAAAGTTTGTGTTTACGCAATATATGTGGGTGTAGTGTGTATAATTATTTTGTATATATAAATACACACACATGCATGTGTATATTTAAGAAAAATTTGCATGTATATACATTTATACATTATTAATATTATATATAAATATTTGATATATTGAGAACACATTTTTCTTAAATATATACATGCATGTGTGTGCATTTATATATATATATACGCAAAATAATTACACACACTACACACACATATATTATGTAAACACAAACTTTTATTTTGAATGCGATTAATCGTGATTAATCATTTCACAGCCCTAATTTATATTTGCGTATTGTGCTCGCCGCGCCCTCTTGTGGGCATAGGAGAGAATACAGTTCCTTTTTTCCTCTAATATTAAGTATTGCCTATAGAGTTTGTATATAATCTGAATTCTGCTCATATTTAAGAAATTCAAACTTAACTTTTCAGCCAGTTTGACAGCCCTAGCGTGGACAGACCATTTTCAAATGTGTACGTAGCCTATTATCATATTGCGATGTGTGGCAGCATGCGATATGGTAAAGTGTTGAGTATGTGTGTGACTGACTCTGATCTGGTTTTTCAGCTGTTCAGCCTCCTGACGCAACTGGTCGAGTTCGCTCATTTTCTTCTGCTAGACGATGGGCTTCACTCCGTCCGCTTACTGCCGCTCGCACTGATCTGAAAACACACAAACACCATCACTCTATTGACTGCATATCACTGAACAAATGATATTCATGAGTGTACATTGAGTGGCAGTGTTAAAAGCAGACAAATTTAAAGATGCAACCTCCTGAAGTTGATGAACTGCCATCAAAACAAATTTAGTGTTTGTTAGTTAACATGAACTAACAATGACAAATACTTTTATTAAGTGATATTTATTAAGTGATAATGTACATCCAACCAGTTCTCAATAAACCCTGACAGGGTGATCAGGTCTTGCATCAGCCTGAAGGGGGTTATTCTGAGATCACACACACACACACACACACACACACACACACACACGCACACACACACACACACACACACACACACAAAGGGGTTTATTCTGAGATAACCAGCTAGATGTACATTATACCGCTTATTACACGGCAACTTTCACAAAAGTGAATAATTAGACTAGGGCTGTGCAAAAGTTAATTGTGATTAATCGCATCCAAAATAAAAGTCTGTGTTTACATAATATATTTGTGTATGCTGTATATAATTATTTTGTATATATAAACACCTATGCATGCATGTATATATTTAACAATTATTTGCGCTTAAATTCTGTATATATATATATATATATAAATACATAATCTATATTATATAAATATAAATATTTTATATATTAATAACACATTTTCTTAAATATATACATGCAAGTGTGTGTATTTATATATACAAAATAATTTTTATACACAAAAAATTATTGATATTTTTAAAATATTTAAAATAAATAATATAATAAAATATTTTTATATACAAAATAATTATATACAGCACACACAAATATATTATGTAAACACAGACTTTTATTTTGGATGCGATTAATCGCAATTAACTTTTGCACAGCCCTAAATTAGACACAAAAAAAATTGATCCGAGTTGAAATATATAAAATACATTAATATTTTATTTTTTAACGCTGGATGGCACTATTGACCAATCAGAATCAAGCATTCCAACGAGCCGTGTAATAATCTTACTTGATGCTAATTTCAATATAAAAGGTCTGTTTTTGCATGTCGGTCCAGCTGTTTGGGAACGGCGCACATCAAACCCGCCTGATGGTGGCGATGGAGACACCGAGCCTCATTATACACCAGCCGTTCAACCCACAACATGCACGAGCACAGCTGACATCAGCGCTATAGTTAGAGCCCCGTTACCACTGGACACGGTGAGAAAAGACATTTCCAACACTAATGAAGGGATGCGAGCACGTCTCTTTCTTCGCCTGTGTCCTTGCCAACCCGTGAAGCCGTTGCTTAGCAACAGTGTTGTGCAGCGAGCCGGTGCTAAAGATCACCATTACTGCGTGTCTCCAACACAATCACACAACCACACAAACACTTCAGCGCCCGAGCACAGATAATTGCATTACTATATAGTCAATGTGATCCGCTGCCGTTTAATTAAGAGCCTGTGATCGGATACACTTTCCTGAAGAACCAGGGATTATATATATATATGGAGTACACACTGTGATGACTACTGACCAACATTTGAATGCCGACAATGCAATGGATTTTTTTTTTTTTTTTTTTGGAGAGGTGATTAACCTTTTCATCACACTGTGAAGAGAACCGGCCAACCAATGAGATTCGTGCGTCGGGTCACATGTTTAGATGCTGTCTCCTACTCTCGTTAAAAGTTAAAAGATTAACTTTTTTTCAGTCCGTGACAAGCGGGTCTCAGAAACGGAGAGTTGTGCACCGCTGTTTTTCGGCTTTTCGGCCCGAAAAGACAAATTGAATTCAAAAACCGGACTGAATTTTCATTCCGAACATTTGTGTTGATGTGAACGACTGCTTTTAAAAAAAACAATAACATTAAAAATAAAGTGTTTAACAGCGTCCTCTTTATGGCTTCAACGGCGGAGTAAACTGTTATCTTCAAAGGAGTAGTTCACTTTTGAAAAAGCTTTTGCTGATAATTTACTCTCCCCCATGTCATCCAAGATGTCCATGTCTTTCTTTCTTCAGTCGAAAAGAAATGAAGGTTTTTGATGAAAACATTCCAGGATTTTCTCCATATAATGGACTTCAATGGGGACCAAACGGTTCAAGGTCCAAATGACAGTTTCAGTGCAAACTGTTCAAAGGGCTTTAAACGACTCCAGACGATGAATAAGGGTCTTATCAAGCGAAACGATCGCTCATTTAATAAAAGAATAAATGAAACTCAAAATGAACGAATCTTTTCCCGAGTCAACTCGTTCATTGAATAAACCAAATGACTCTGAAAAAGTTTCATTCATTTAGATGAGCAGGAGAGTCACGAACGCTCATCACAGAACAGAGCAAGGCGAGCGTTTGAGCTTATAAAACTTAAACTTTGTTATTTATTTATTAAATGAGCGATCGTTTCGCTTAATAAGACCCTTATTCGTCGTCTGGAATCGTTTAAAGCCCTTTGAACAGTTTGCACTGAAACTCTCATTTGGTCCCCATTGAAGTCCATTATATGGAGAAAATCCTGGAATGTTTTCATCAAAAACCTTCATTTCTTTTCGACTGAAGAAAGAAAGACGTGGACATCTTGGATGACATGGGGACGAGTGAATTATCAGCTAAAGTTTTTTCAAAAGCAAACTACTCCTTTAAGGTCATGTTAACACATTAAAATCATGACAGAAAGTGTAGTTTAACGATCTCTTCTTGCCTCGTGGGTACGAGTGTAAAGACAGATGTTTTACTAGAGTCTCAATAAAACGTCAAACAATGCAATCAAACAGAGTTGATACAGTAATTTAGTAATCTAAAAAATATATGTAGGTTAATATTGCTGTTTATTCCGAATATATACATAAAGAGAGAAATATGCAGCGTGAAAAACTGCCTTGATTAGATTTTCAGTTTTCTTGTATTAAACCTATCGAACCTAATTTGCAAGACAGACAGAAATTCACAGATATCAAATTATTATTATCTTTATATTATTATCTTTTTAATATGTATAACGCTTAACCCTATACAATTCAACTAATTAAAACAAAGCCATAAAATATACTATATTAATAAAAAAATATACCCATACCTGGCAAAATAAGTTCCGTACTTTCTGTATTTCACTGAAAGAAAGCAATCCAAAAGGTAAAAACTTTGAATTAAGTGGGTCAAGAGGTGGTTCGTTGGTCAGAGAGACCGGAGTAAAGTGCGAGTGGACATAGACACAGACCTCGTCCCGTTCTCAATGTCACTCCTGTAATCCAGGGACACAGTTGATTCAGCGCGTCCGCACAAATCCGGTTAACACCAAATCTGCTGATGAACTCTCCTGCTGACCCAAATCCACTGCAGACACTTTCACTCACATCTCACATCAAAGTGAAGGAGAGCACAAACCTCTGACCAACAATAGTGGACACACTCCTCCAGAAGGACTACGGTAGAAACATCTCGCCTTATTCAGCACAACTACTTCTAGTCACCGCAAATCGTCCATCTAAAAGCACAAAAAGCCACCCGAGGTCCCACAAAAGCACACCATTTAGCTCACGAGTCCCTCGCATGGCCATTCCCTCAGGTGTGCCGTCTTATTTCTAGAGGAAAGTAAAGCCTTACCTGGACACAGCTCCTGTGTCTCCAACGACCAAAGACCTTCTGTGGGGATCTACACTGGATGAACACCTTCACCTGAGCGCTGGCGGCTGATTGGCCGGCTCCGCGTTTAGACACAGATGCGGTTTAAGCCTCACATAATCCAGCTGATAAAGTGTCACGATAATATTGCTAATACGGGGTCAGAGGCCGCACACACAACCTGGATACAGCTTTAGCTTCACCTCAGCACTGCTCGACACGACACAAATGTTTAAGAACGGTCTGTGTGCGGTATAATAATCTACACACACACAATTAAATATGACATAACCAGTAGGGCTGGGAGAAAAAAAAAGAGAAAAATATCGGTTCACTTAGCTATCGCGATTTTTTTATACCAGAATCGATTAGAGCCCGACCGATAAAGGATTTTGAAGGCCGATACCGACACAAATATTTTTGGGTTTTAAAATCCGATATTCCGATATATCGGCCGATATTTTTTTTATTATTAAATATTGTTGGATTTCACACACGTGTAAAAGAAAAGCTAACTTTTCTGCACAAGATACTTTTTCTCTGAAATGTTCACTCCTCGCGAGTATAACTTACATTTTACAACGCAGGGACTGTAACTAGAGATATGCTCGTTATAAATACAGTAATCATTACTTTATTTAGGCAGAAAAAGTTCATTGTGGTTTCCAAGCTCATTAATGTTAACGTTAGCGGTCTTCCACTGATGATAGTGGCGTTAGCTAGCTTTGTGGTTCGCTAGTCTAATTAAGCAATGGATAACATCATACTGTAAATTGTAAAACATACATTTTCAATATAACAGGCCAAGGAGAGATGATTGAAGCGTGTTTCGTCCGTTTTTATTTTAATTTTTAAATATTCATTTATCGGCCATTATAACTGCAGATACCGATATTTTGGAAAACGCCTCATATCGGCCGATATATCGGTCTGGCTCTAGAATCGATATTAATTCAATTGCTTTATGTTTGTCCTTGCTTGTAGACGAGGTTGACAGAAGTTCGCCACTTTCGTTCCAAAAGAGGATGCAATGTGTCGTTATTACAGAATGGGAAAGAAAGGCGATTTAAGCAATTTTTAACGTGGTAGCATGGTTGTTGGTGTCTGAGTATTTCACAATCTGCTCAGTTACTGGGATTTACACACACAACCATTTCTAGGGTTTACGAAGAATGGAGTGAAAAGGGAAAAAACATCCAGTATGGGCAAAAAAAACATTTGTGAAGCCACAACACGCACAAACTTGAGGCAGATGGACTACAACAGCAGAAGACCCCACCGGGTAACACTCATCTCCACTACAAATAGGAAAAAGAGGCTACAATCTGCAAGAGATCACCAAGAAGACTGGAAAAATGAGTCTCGATTTCAGATGGTAGAGTCAGAATTTGGCGTAAACAGAATGAGAACATGGATCCATCATGCCTTGTTCCCACTGTTGGGATGCTGGTGGTGGTGTAATGGTGTGGGGATGTTTTCTTGGCACACTTTAGGCCCCTTAGTGCCAATTGGACATCGTTTAAATGCCACGGCCTACCTGAGCATTGTTTCTGACCATGTCCATCCCTTTATGGCCACCATGTGCCCATCCTCTGATGGCTAAAATGGCCGCCACAGTCACCAGATCTCAACCCAATAGAGCATCTTTGGGATGTGGTGGAACGAATGGATGTGCATCCCACAAATCTCCATCAACTGCAAGATGCTATCCTATCAATATGGGCCAACATTTCTAAAGAATGCTTTGAATCAATGCCATGGAGAATTAAGGAGAAAGGGGGTCAAACACAGTATTAGTGTGGTGTTCCTAATAATCCTTTAGGTGAGTGTATATGCACACACACACACACACACACAACACTTTTCAAAAGTTTTAGATCCGTAAGATTTCTTCAAATGTTTTTTGAAAGCAGTCTCTTCTGCTCACCAAAACTGTATTTATTTGACCAAAATGCAGTAAAAACAGTAATATTGTGAAATATTTTACAATTTAAAACAGCCTTTTTCAATGTATTGTAAACTAATTTATTCCTGTGATCAAAGCTGAATGTTCAACATCATTACTACAGTCTTCAGTGTCACATGATCCTTCAGAAATCACTCTAATCTGATGCTCAAGAAACATTTATGATTCTCAATGTTAAAATTCTCAAGTGTGTACTTTCTATTTAGGATTATTGGTAACACTTTACAATAAGGTTCGTTAGTTAACATTAGTTAACTACATTAGTTAATATGAACTAATAATGAATAGCACATATACAGCATTTGTTAATCTTTGTTAATGTTATTTTCAACATTTACTAATACTTTATTAAAATCTTGTTAACATTAGTTAATGCACCGTGAACTAACATGAACAAACAATGAACAGCTGTATTTCATGAACTAACATTAACAAAGATGAACAAATGCAGTAACTAATGTATTGCTCATGGTTAGCGCATGTTAGTAAATACATTAACTAATGAACCTTATTGTAAAGTGTTACTGTATTATTTGATGAATAGAAAGTTCAAAAGAACAGCATCTATCTGACATAGAAAGCTTTTGTAACATTATAAAATGTCTTTACTGTCAGTTTTGATCAATTTAATCCATCCTTGCTGAATAGAAGCATAGATTTCTTACTAATTATTTCCAAAACTTTTAAACAGTAATGTATAAGATTACAACTACGTTCTGTTAGAGGATGCACAAACTCTCTTCAAGTATGTGTTGCCATTTCTGTTATGTAGGGTGAATTCAGGTTTATTGGGACACTTTTCCCCCAATTGATCCCAATGGCAAAAAATGTCCCAATTAACATGAATTTCCAATGAAAAATCCACTGGAAAACACTGGAAAGAACGTGGCGCTGCTCATTTGAACCACACGGGACATTTATCGGCATGCAGAACAAATATAAATCACAGAAATTTTTCTTTTTACACTTTTTGATGTTATTAAGACAGATAAATTTACATACGCATCTACATCTTGCTTGGTTGCATTAGTCTTGTAATGTTTTAGCTATGAACCACGCTTGCAAACTAACCAACTCCATAAATAAAGGATGTAACTGCGACCCAAAGCACATGTTCCAAGAGAAAAGAAAAGCAAATATTTGCTCAGCCAGAGACTTTATTTACATGTGCAATCGGAAACATACTTCATCTGATGTTATTTTTACCAGATAGTGTCAATTTTCGACCGAAGGAAAAAAAAAAGTAAAGTCAAAGTTATTTTTCACAACACCCAATGTTTTAAAGTAGTATAATGCCTAGCAGTTTAGGCAAAGAAACAAGCTGTCCTTTAACATGCCAGAGCAGAGTCATCCTGGGAATGATTTAGCAGCTAAATCTGTGCGGTACAGGAGGTGAGCAGGGCATTGCTCTGCGTATATTACACACGCTGCCCTGTTTCTGAGGGGTTTAATGATGAAAGACCCCCTCCCTCCAGACCAGCACGAGCTGCAGGCCTTTAACTCCTTCCTTTCTGGACACACGACTCGCCGCAGCGGATAAAACCAGTTCATGATCTCTGACAGTTCCTGCTGAAGCAAAGCGAGCCGCTTCAGACAGATCTCGTCAGAATCGAACCCGCTTCCTGAAGAAAGTCGAACGCACTCCTGTCTGTTCTTAATGTGGCGCTTCTGAATAGAAATGTTAATTTCCTCCCTGCTTGAGGTCACATGAAACCTCTAATCTGAACATGAACTACATCAATTAATGCTTATAGGCTTCACAAATTAACCAGGCAGGGCTCTACCAATGCCACCATTTCAGTTGCTTTGCAAATTAAAATTAATACATGTGAATGTAAAAATAAGAACGCTGGCCAATCGCATCCAAAATAAAAAAAATTGTGTTTATATAATATGTGCGTTTACTGTGTATAATTATTGTGTATAAATACACACATGCATGATTAATCACAATTAATCGCATCCAAAATAAAAGTTTGTGTTTACATAACATATGTGGGGGCACTGTGTATAATTATTTTGTATATATATAAAAACACACATGCATGTATATTTAAGAAAAAAAAATATTATTTATATATAAAATATTTATATGTATATATAATATAAATTATATATAAATCTATATACAGAATATACATGAAAATATTTCTTAAATATATACAAGCGTGTGTTTAATATATAAATATACACAACATGTGTGTGTGTTTATATATCTAAAATAATTATACACAGTGCCCCCACATATATTATGTAAACACAAACTTTTATTTTGGCTGCGATTAATCGTTTTGACAGCCCTAATATATATTTATATATACATATATATATATATCAGAATCGACTAAAATCGGTATTGTCAGGTCAAAACAGGCCAAAAAAAAAAATAGTCTCTAAATGCCACTGAACGAGTTCTTGTTTTCAATATTTATAACATGGTTAAGCAATTTCACTCAAGCAAGACTGCCGTGCCAAATATGAGGATGATTGCAAATGTGATACAGCTTATATTCAATATATAATATTCAATATATAATATTCATACATTTTAGAGTTTGTGCTCTAAATAAGCAACAAAATTAGTCCCGAACAAAGAAGTGTTGCACATCTGAGCAACGTGGTGTTTTGTTACTGAATAAATCTGCGTCTCTGAACTAATTGGGTGAGTCAGTGATTCAGTGAATCGTTCAGAAAGAGCCACCTGGAACGAACCGATTGAATCAATGGACTTGACTTTGCTGCCACATACCGGCGGTTTTAGTTTCATATATTTCAGGAAATAGCCACAATGGGCACCTGTCCCTGTTTCCCAAATTAGGATAAGTGCATAATATTTTACTTTTTAAGCATTGAAATTGTTAATGTATTTATTATGGCTTGTATGTTTATTGTATTTATTTTTGTTTTGTATTTTATGTGGAACCTTTACTGCGGCCTTCTTGGCCAGGGCTCCTTCGCAAAAGAGACTTGAACTCAAAGGATTTCCCTGGTTAAATAAGGGTTAAATAAATAAAAAAATTCATAACATTTGTATGCAATTGTAATAGCAGTGTAAATGCCACCTCAAAGCTAAAAATACAGAATGACTGCAGTGCGAAGATGAGTTTTGCTGATCCCATTTCATTTGAATGATAACAGAAAGATTAGTCTTTTTCTAATTGATTTTATAGTTTTAGTTTTTGAAATACGACACATACATTGGTTAGAAAAAAACTGCCCTTATAAAGGTAAAAGATGGTCCTGGAAATCAATTTAAAGGGATACTCCACTTTTTTTGGAAATAGGCTCATTTTACCACTCCCCCAGAGTTAAACAGTCGAGTTTTACCGTTTTCGAATCCATTCAGCCGATTTTCTGATATTTAGAAGAATATCAGTAACCAGACAGTTTCTGGTCTCATTGACTTCCATAGTAGGAAAAAAAATATACTATGTTAGTCAATGAGACCAGAAACTGTCTGGTTACTGATATTCTTCTAAATATCAGAAAATCGGCTGAATACATCTGAAAACGGTAAAACTCGACTGTTTAACTCTGGGGGAGTGGTAAAATGAGCCTATTTCCTAAAAAAAGTGCAGTATCCCTTTAAGGAAGAAATTTCACCCTGTAAATAATGGGAAAAGTTAATGTCTTTCATTGATTAGAAGATGCTCCTAGATTTCCCAATTTTGTGTAAAGTCCTGTGCCGCCACACGTCAGATGACTGCTGTTGTAGTGAAGAGAGCTGTGCGCGGCAGGAGCGAGCGGAGACTGTAGCGCGCCGTGACGCAACGCCACAAAAATAGATATGTGCTCCAATTATCAGCAGCTCTGCCTCCTCTCCAAGCGTTTATAATGTGCGCGCGGCGCTTACAGTGCAGACTGGGTGTGCAGCTTCCACTGGCGGAGAAATCCCATTCATTCACAGAGCACTGTTTTTTACAGAGATCACAGGATAGATGGACTAGGGGGTGGAGGGGTAAAACATTCAAACTGATATGGGGAAAAAAAATAAATTAATTAAAAAAAATATTATATATATATATATATATATATATATAATATTTACCTCAGAAAACCCACATAAACTCGTTAGTCAGCTAGAAAAAATAACTCTAAAGAGGAGCATTTTGATAAATATATACACCATATTACATATGCATTATAATCTTAATGTTCTTCAATATTTAATGCATATTTGAATAAATCTGGCAAGTTTTTATGACAGCCACCATTTAAATGTTTATATTTCATATAATCTTCTTATTATAAAAATAAATAAAAGTGTAATTTAAGTGTTTGTATAGCTACAAAACAGTTCATTATTACCTTCATATTAGGCTAATGAAGTCTATAGGCTACAACTAGACTCCCATAGTTTACAGCATTAGTTAAGAGATTTGATTCCCTTGAGAAAAAATGGCCATTTATTGTGAGTGATATCCAAACTAATCGATATTGAATTGAATCGTAATCGAATTGCAAGCTTGTGAATTGAGATCGAATCGATTGTGAAATTTGTCTCAATACCCAGCCCTAATATATACTGTATATATATATATATATATATATATATATATATATATATATATAATTATAAATATATATAGTGGGCTATAAATACATACAGAAGTACACAGCGACAGACTACTCGCAGTGAACTGATTGACCATGACAACCGACAAATATGCACAAGCGTCACTGATTCCTACACCACTGCATCCAACTAGTATGAGAAACCGTTCTTGACATAGTAAAGATTGACGTTAGCATCCTGGACACGTTTATCAGTTTTGCATTAGTCATTACTCGTGAGTAATTTAACTTTGACTAATTCCAGAAGAAATCCTGCTTTAAGAACTGACCAGCAGTGACTGGTTTGATGAATGATGAGATACTAAGAAGAATTTGCACATGAATGCATTGTTATTTCCAGATAATTTCACTGACTGGTCACCTCATATTTTTATATCAGGGCTTTGCAGGTTAACGCAATATCGCGTTAATGCATGTATTAATTAATGCCGACAATTTTTGTTATTGCACGTTCGTTTTTTTATTTATTTCAGAGTATTATTATTATTTTGAAAGTCCGCTGCTCACTGGCTCTGAATACACATAGGCCTAACCATGGATCACAGAAGGGGTGGGATGTTGGTCAGCCAGCAAATAACCCACCCAAACAAGCAGTGGAGAGGCTTTGTCGGGTTCTCTCAGGTGAACAGAAAGGGAGACACGCTCCACGAGTGAATGACAGGCGCTCTATGGACAGTAACCATGGCAACGGCTTCTGTGCACAAAGCAGCTGTAGCCTTTTTAACTAAATTTAACTATATTCCCGACCTCAATTTCTCCCGCACCTCGTCTTCCATCTTCACTTTTATTTCTCCGTTGTTGTCGAGGCTGGCGGCGGGAGCTGCTTGGTGTGCCGCTTTCGTGACGTGTCACGTGACACTAAAGGTTTGGGAACCTCACGCAAGTTACGTTGCTACGGCAATCGTATTGCCATATATAATAGGGCTGTCAAACGATTAATCGCGATTAATCGCATCCAAAATAAAAGTTTGTGTTTACATGATATATGTGGGTGCACTGTGTATAATTATTTTGTATATATATAAATACACACACGTGCATGTATATTTAAGAAAAAAAAATATTTATATGTAAATATTTGTATTTATATATAATAAAAATTCTATATAAATCTATATATAGTGTATACATGAACATATTTCTTAAATACATACAAGCATGTGTGTGTATTTATATATATAAAATAATTATACACAGTGCCCCCACATATATTATGTAAACACAAACTTTTATTTTGGATGCGATTAATCTTTTGACAGCCCTAATATATAATATAAATTATATATAAATCAATATACAGAATATACATGAAAATATTTCTTAAATATATACAAGCATGTGTGTGTGTTTATATATCTAAAATAATTATACACACCACACACACATATATTATGTAAACACAAACTTTTATTTTGGATGCGATTAATCGCGATTAATCATTTTGACAGCCCTAATATATATATATATATATATATATATATATATATATAAATTCTCAAACACGTTTAAACTTGTATATATATTTTTTAAAGCATAAATTTAAATGCATTTGAGAATTTTTTCACATAATTTTACAAAAGAGATAAAGCCGATCAACCGGCCAGGGACTGGAATCTGCCGATTTTCCGCATGACTGGATTTGTTTTAATAAAAATACAGAAAAATTGGGAAAGAAATGAAATGATTTCACCAAAGAAACAAAATTAATCGATTTTCAATATAGCCAGATGCAGCCCTATAACTAAATAACACTACAGCCCAAAAAAACTAAAGATACGTTTGGCTATATCTAAAAATATCTTTGTTTTTTGGGCTTTATCTCACACAGCTGTAATAAAGCGTGTGATATCTGGAGGCATATGCATCGATTGTTATATGGCACACCAGTATTGTCACATGACTTCGCGAGTCAGCTGAGAGCATGTGTTACAAACAGGAAATGGAGGGTGGGGTGAGCCACAAAACTAGAACAAAGACACACACACTCATACTCAAAGAAACGACTGATTAATGTCATATGTTCACTTCTGAGTGTTGCATTACTGAGTAAAACTGCCTAGTGGAGATGGCTGAAAGAGACAAGACCATTCCACAATAAGACCGATTTGAACACGGGATCCAAAATAAACACTCGATGTGTTAAACAGGCTTCAGCCAGAAACATTATCAGCACCTGAGACGTAATACTGGCCTACACTGAATTAAATCGCACATCACTTCAGGAAGGTCAGACTGTTGTTCTTAAGTAACATATTGGTCTACAAATGTGTGGGGGGGTTCAGTATAAAGTCATTTCTTTGTCTAGGAGTTCATGTTATGACACATGAGGAATAATCATCACAATAAGCGGTGAAATTAAAACATTAGCAACAGCAGACTGTTGTGTCAGGTTTCCCTGAGCTAAACACTGGATTTGTGACTGGTAACAGCAGTCCTAAAAGACCATTCAGAAAGTATTCAAGCTCTTAATATTTCCACATTTTGTTATGTTGCAGTTTATTTTCCTCACATTGAACCAAATATTAACACGGTTAAAGGAATAGTTCAC
The DNA here is from genome assembly GCA_038021265.1 of Cyprinella venusta. NCBI lineage: Eukaryota > Metazoa > Chordata > Actinopteri > Cypriniformes > Leuciscidae > Cyprinella > Cyprinella venusta. The sequence continues at coordinate 35,369,013 of CM075872.1, read as the reverse complement.
TTCAAGATGAAAATCATGTCATTTACTCACCCTCAAGTCGTTTTAAACCTCTATGATTTCCTTTTTCCGCTGAAATGATGATATTTTGAAGAATGTTTTTCATGGGTTTATTTTCCACAATGCAAGGCAATAGGGTCAAAATTGTCAAAATATCTTCCTTTGTGTTCAGCAGAAGAGAGAAACGACTCGAGTGTGAGTAAATGATGACAGGATTTTCATTGTAAAATATATGATTTTTACATCAATTTTGTATACATTTTTAAAATTAAATTACACATTATTGCAGCAATGTAGGGATGGGCAACGATTAATCGCATCCAAAATAAAAGTTTGTGTTTACATAATATATGTGTGTGTGGTGTGTATAATTAATTTGTATAAACACCCACACATGCATGTATATATTTAAGAAATATGTGCATGTATATATTTTATATATATTTATTCACAATTAATATTATACATAAATATTTGATATATTAATAATTATTACATTTATAATTAATTTCAATAATTATTACATAATTAACACACTTTTCTTAAATATATACATGCATGTGTGGGTATTTATATATACAAATTAATTATACACACAACACACACATATATTATGTAAACTAGAGTTGTCAAAACGATTAATCGCATCCAAAATAAAAGTTTGTGTTTACATAATATATGTGGGGGCACTGTGTATAATTATTTTAGATATATAAATACACACATGCTTGTATATATTTAAGAAATATTTTCATGTATATTCTGTATATAGATTTATATATAATTTATATTATATATAAATATTTAATATATAAATAATATATTTTTCTTAAATATACAAGCATGTGTGTGTGTTTATATATATATATATAAAATAATTATACACAGTGCCCCCACATATAATTATGTAAACACAAACTTTTATTTTGGATGCGATTAATCGTTGCCCATCCCTTGTATATGTGTTATTTGTTGTATTCCACTTAAGTTGTGTCATAATACTTATTGGCCATCTGCAAATCTAGACGGCCCACAAACGGGTGAATCTGATCCAGTGTTGATGGGGAGGACAGAACAGCACAACACACACACACACACACAAAAAAAAAAAAAAATCAGTGTGTGCTTGGCTGTGTGGGCGAAACACAGTTGTGCTCACTTCAGAGCTAAATTCAAAAGTAAAGCCGTCATCTGATGGCACAGATTCAAAAAACAAAAAAACACTCTCTGAAAGCATGTCCACTCTCTCTGAGTGTCACACAATCCTAACACACACACCAGTCGTGTCTCTCACACACACACACAGCGCTTTGTGTCTGTCTGTAGCCTGAGGTGATCAAGTGTATGCAGCATTGAGTGTCCGGAGCATTAATGCACACACTGAATAGGCCTGACCGCTTCTGTGTGTGTGTGTGTGTGTGTGCCTGCAGTCATGCACTAGGGATGGAGTATGCAATATTTCCTAGCACTCACGCGTGGAGCAGACGCACAATGCTGGAGGAGGAGGAGGAGGGAAATGAGGATGAGGATGCTGGAGGGCACGTCTTAAAAGCCTGAATCTTTGACTCCATTCTGCTCTTTCAAAGAAACATGAGCGTCATCACTCGCTCTCCATCCTCCATCTGCTGCTGCTCTAACATTAACACTACAGACTCAATATACAATGACAAAAAAATTAAAAAAACAATCTTGCGTTGTCAAATTTACCAAAAATTGAAGAACCAAATAAATGAGGTTATCCTGTATTGACAATGCAAGAGACAGTGCAAAATCTGTGCCCACAATTAAATACAAGTCATTAAGTAATATTAAATACAAGTCAACTGTAGTGATGCGCCGATGTGAAAACTGATATTAATGTTATCGTTACAGCCGACATAGATATTTACCAATGCCGATTTCGATATAGTCTGCGATATAAAAACAATTTCGCCAGATGACTTGAATAGTAGAGCTCGACCGATAAAGGATTTCGAAGACCGATACAAATATTTTTGGGTTGTAAAATCCGATATATCGGCCGATATTTTTTTTTATTATTAAATATTGTTGGATTTCACACACGTGTAAAAGAAAAGCTAACTTTTCTGCACAAGATACTTTTTCTCTGAAATGTTCACTCCTCGCAAGTATAACTTACATTTTACAACGCAGGGACTGTAACTAGAGATATGCTCGTTATAAATACAGTAATCATTACTTTATTTAGCCAGAAAAAGTTCATTGTGGTTTCCAAGCTCATTAATGCTAACGTTAGCGGTCTTCCACTGATGATAGTGGCGTTAGCTAGCTTTGTGGTTAGCTAGTCTAATTAAGCAATAGATAACATCAGACTGCAAATTGTAAAACATATATGTTCAATATAACAGGCCAAGGAGAGATGATTGAAGCGTGTTTCGTCCGTTTTTATTTATTTTTTAAATATTCATGTACCGGCCATTATGACTGCCGATACCGATATTTTGGAAAACGCCTAACATCGGCCGATATATCGGTCTGGCTCTATTGAACAGCCCACAATTCACAACCAGTGCTAGTTCAGGAGGAAAAAAAAAATAAAAATAAAAAATAAAAACTTTTCCCATTGTGTATTCTCAGATTTTTAGTCAACTTAATTCATTAATAAGCGCGAGGGAGGGCGAGAGAGTAAGACAGTAGGGCTGTCAACTTTAGTCGTTTAGTCGACTAATCGGTCGATGCCGTCTTGGTCGACTGACATTCTTATTGGTCGACCAGTCGCATTTTTTTTTTTTTTACCAATAGAAAGAATTTTTCAATAATTTACTCCTTGATATTTATTACTTTATAAGCAGTTATTTAATGCTGTATTCTAAATATAATTAGCCTATGTTTTGTCCCCAACTTTAAAATGCTTTAATTTAGGCTATTTTTGTAACAGCGCCACAGTTTAGCGCACACACATAACACTCGGGAACGCGCCTGTGGCCGGCTGAGCTGCAGCTTCGCGCTCGGTAAGGGATGCTGTATTCATTCAGTTAGAACGCTGCTTGTTTTGGCTTTAGTCGACAAAATGTCCAGGAAATCTAAATCTTTTGTCTGGCTGCATTGTAAAACAAAGACGAGAAGACTGTGGAGGGAGGCGACCGCGTTGCTCCATTGCGAGCGCGCAGCAAGTCGCGCGCCTACAGAACTTGAGCGCGCAAAAGACGTGCCTTTTAACGGCTATCATGCTGACTCAATAGATTGTGTTTTTTTAATATGTTTTCGTTTTTATTTGTACACTTGAATCATTTGAAAATAGCCTAAATAATGCAACAGAACGAAAATAAACCTATACGCGGCCCTACAGCCTATTATGATTATTTTTAGGCTATTTGGTTTTTTTGTGTGTTGTTTAAAAACGCCTTGATCGTCAGGACGAAAGTTAACCCACTGAAAGTAAAGAAGAATATAAAGCCTGTATAAACGAAAGCTTTTGTTAGGATTTGTCATTATGTGGCAGATAGCAGTTATATTTTTTGCAGCGTGTGATGTGGTCAGGTGCGCGATTGTGACTGTTATAGACCTAGGACAGAGCTCCTCACTTTTTGCAGTTAAAAAATCACTTATTTTCAAATAATTGTATTATTATTATAGTTTTATTTATTTGTGATCTTTTTTCGTTCTTGTTTTATAAATAGTCAATGACAATTGTTTAAAAAATGTTCAATCAAAACGTCACGGTTTTTTTTTTTTTAGTCGACTAATCGTTGCGCAGGACAAGACTTTGGTCGACTAAGGATTTCTTTGGTTGACTACAGCCCTACAAGACAGTTTTGTCTAATACTTATTTTTCAATCTCATGTTATTGGTTTTACTTCAATAAATGTATCTGAATAATCAGGGCATGAATTAAATTGTGAAATTACTTTATCTAAACTTTAGATTTTTCAAAAACAAATTACAAAGCAATTTAAAGAGCTAGAGCACAGATACGTTACCGTCACGTGTTTCTCAACTGTTTGTGTAATTGAGACATAACCAACTGTGATTATGAGGATACTAGCCGAGACACAAATGTTCACATCATTTTGTGTGCTTTTGAATATTTCAATATACTCTATTATATACATTTTTAGAACATTTTTTAGGATAGTGCTAATACTAGTTATCCAGTTTAAATGTGTTGCCCTGGTACAGTTTAGTGCACACATGTCTGCTTATTATATTGCGTTTTAAGGGCCTTGTTTTGCTTTCTTGTGATATCTGGCAACTCTTCAGCTGGAGCTTTAATGAAGAAAAGGAAGAGTTCAGGAGAGCGCAAACTGAACAGCAGATTGATAGTCCCGATTAGCCTGGAGTTGGGAAACTAGGGCTGTGCAAAAGTTAATCGCGATTAATCGCATCCAAAATAAAAGTCTGTGTTTACATAATATATTTGAGTGTGCTGTATATAATTATTTTGTATATATAAATGCCTATGCATGCATGTATATATTTAAGAATTATTTGCGCTTAAATTCTGTATATATATAAAAATACATAATCTATATTATATGAATATAAATATTTTCTATATGAATAACACATTTTCTTAAATATATACATGCATGTGTGTGTATTTATTTATACAAAATAATTATATACAGCACACACAAATATATCATGTAAACACAGACTTTTATTTTGGATGTGATTAATCGCGATTAATTTTTGCACAGCCCTAGTTGAAACGTATCGAATCAAGTGATTATCAGCTGGTTACTATCAGTCTGGGGTCAGAAACATTAATTATAATACGCGCCGTTGCATTCTCAATATTTCGTGATTTAGCCTCAGATACAGGATCATTTACATGTGATATTGCTCAATACACGAACATGCTTCTCGTGTGCAAGTAAGCTGAACTTCCACCGTATTAGTTCAGACAAAAATCACGCTATTAATAGACATTTAAAAATAGATTTTTGAAATGTATGAATCTATTCAAATGGGTGGAAGAATGGTTTTTTCTCCCACACCTAGACATTAGAGTCGACGCACATCCAGTAGAGGAGAGTTTTCCTGTGCTGTCAATGGCACATCTATTTATAACCTGCCATTGTAGAGGACAAGCAGCGCTGCGATCCACAGAGTCGCTCTGAGAAACATGAAGAGCTCGTACAACAGAGCAATAAAAGGCCCCAATCCACCAAAATATGTATCGCCAATATGAGTGTGATTAAACTGGCACTAAATACTGAACTCTAACTAGGATTAAGTGACGAGTACGGTAAAAATATTATATATAAAATATATTATGTATAATAAAATATATAAAATATTTGCAGTATTATTCAATAATAATATTGTATAAATTGCCTATAAACCATGTTGACCTGTTCGGTCACGACTTGTGAGTTCAGACAGAGAGGTTTTTCTGATTTATATCTCAGAAGAAAACTAAAGATACTTCAGAAGTCGGATTCATTTTCACAACTTCGTTCTTTTGAAGTGTCTGTTAAAACAAATGGACTCTGCAATTTGTCTGTCACCAGTAAAACTCGCTTACAGAAGTCTCCATCATAGATTTATTCATTTATATAGATATATTGTTCCCGTTTCATTTATATTGGTGCATATGGAAAAAAAAGACTTGAATGTTATACATCCTTATAATATAAATACAAGCTAATTAACTACATTTTTACAATTGATTAACAAATATTTGGCCTGGCAAATCAGTTTGGCTGATTTTGAAATAGGACTTTTATTTTGGTCTTTATTTTGATTATTGGGTGTAATGAAATAAGTTAACATGCTAATTTAAATTTATTCCACATACTCTACATTATTGTAGTTCCTCTATTCCCAGAATGTCTAAAATGCGCTGATTTCTACAAACGTCCCTCCTGAAAAGCTCAGAGGGCTCTGATTGGCCAGCAGACCCAGTACGTTGTGATTGGCCGAATACCTTAAGTGTGTTTTAGAAATGTAACGACCATAAATCGCGAGCTTCGTCATCCAAAGTTTATGAAGCATTTTTAAACACAATTAATATTAATGTCGTCTGTTTTACCGTATAAGTTCGAGCACGACTTGAGGCAGATCGTTTTAATTCGCTGAAAATAAGGCATCATGCTAATATAAATAAATCCTTTTTTGGGAGACAATGAGCTTTGTAACTTTCCTGATCATATACACCCGCACTAACACACTAAAGAAACATCAAAAAGCATCAAATAACAGGCAGACGCTTAATGCTTCTCTCATTTGTCGGCAAATATACATTTATATGATTTAAAAGAGTCTTTGAATCTGTTTTTTTTAAGTTCAAATATTTTTTTTCTAATGGATCCATTCTTAAATTATCTATTTCTAATTCTAGTAACTATACATATCATGGCAGAGAGTTACGCATGTGCTATTTACTATAAATAAAATGTGATATTGGTCACCCTTCTCTCCAAGACATCAGCAATCAAAAATAAAAATCAATAATTTACCATTTTAATTCAGAGCAAAAGCCTGAATATCAAGACATGACAAACAGATAAAAAAAAAATAATTCATATGTATTACCCAACACTGGTTACAACACACTTTCTTGGGCAGCATTGAACTCAAGATGGCCTGATCGCACAGCATCCACTTCCTCTTCGAGTAAAAGGTAAATTATATTGTCCACCATTGAACATGGGTGTTATATGGGTATACAGCAGAGATGTTGACATGACACACATTTATCAATTCACTGATGAAGACTTTAACCATCAGAGATTTCTGTCAACTTAGAGATTAGTGTAGTTGTTGTAGTTGTGTGGACAGTGACATTCACAATCTAAACTGCAGGAGGAATGAACATCTGTGAAAAATGCTTGTTCTGGTCTTGAGGGAAGTGCGCATGTAAAAGTATGTAGGTCACATGACACACTGAAAGAGATTTCTGGTGAATTCACTTGTGATTGAACATAATAACACGAGGAGAACCGTTCTGCCGGCGAGTGCATTAACTGGCCATTACAGAACACTGACACGACACTCGTCTATTTTAAGCCATCACGGTGACCACAATAACAAAAGACAACACATAATGCCATGATAAAAACCGCACTAAAGAAGTCCCAGATTTTCCTTTACTGCATTACTTCATGCTGCTGGTCCGGTCGGGCCAGTTTCCTTCAGATTTGACAAGCAAACAAACTTATTCAAGAATATGTGTGTTATATTTTTTAATGAAAGTTATTTTTTCTGTGAGACAAATTTCAAAACGTTATTTTTTTTTAGCAAAACCTAGAAGCTAAAATCTATTCAAGACTATGACAACTAAAAATTCAGAAACACCTTTAAATTATGGGAAATAAATAAATATACACTGTCTTACACTGGTCATAATGGACTTCACCAGCATAACATCTATTGACAAACTGCACACAAGAAACTCAACATCTTCACAACAAATCAGCAAAATAAAAGTTTGGTTTAACTTGAAGAAATGAAGACCAAATGGCCAACTCAATGTACTGTAAAAAAATAATGTAAAAATAAACCCTATATTAAGGAATATCACATCACCATACGATGTTTTTTTCATCTATGTTTTAATTTATACAGTAAACGTATTGTTATATATATATTCACTTGATCATACTTATAAATTGTTAGAGCTTCGTGAATTGATGTAACTAACTACAACCATTGTTTTTGAATTCAATTGATTAGACATGTTTTTTGATCATTCATTTAAATGTTTCATGATTTCAATTAATTAGACATGCTTTTTGATCACTAAAATTTTATGGAATCCAGAAAAATGTAAACGAAAAAGCGGCATTTGGGCAACAATCATATATGATTTTGGACAGGATTTTTCATAGGGCCCTATAAATAGATCTAAACCAGAAGGATCGGAAAAACCTCTCAAGTTGCTTCCACACAAAATTATGCTAACGTGATTATGAAACATAGTCTGGCTATCACCAAACCAAGCTCAATCTTTTAAGTCTGCTTCTGTATTCCTGCTGCACAAGAGGCGTTATCCACAGGCACAGTTCAAATGACTCTGTACGCAATTGCATAGTCCTTCAACCAATCAGACCAACGAAACGGGTGACTTACTTTGCAGCGAAAACGTGTCGTGCTGGTTTGGAGCATTGATGATTATTACCTCAATAAATTTAAGGTCATTCCTAATTTATTTGTATTTTTTAATACATTTTAATCATTAACTTTAAAAGCATACTATTTTTACAACTAAAATAACAACCAAGTGTAAAAAAAAAAACTAATTCCCAAAAATTAAAACGGAAAAAAAATGGAATTTGGGAAAAAATAAAACGGATTTCATAGGGCCCTAGGAGTTGAGAAAGTGAGTGGTATTTACACCCATGACTCAAGCGATTTGTTCGCTAAATCAAAAAGAAGCCATTGAGCATCATCGCAAGGTTAAAAGGAATTGGATTGGATTAAACCCGCCAATAGTGCGCCAGGTGGATAAGCCAGTTTCTGATTGGTCCCCGCAGTTGTAACGGTACAGGTAAGGACGTACAGGTTTCAAGCTTGAGCTCCAGGGTGAATCAAAGCGCCAGGTTTACCCAGTCTATATGAAACATTCAAAAGCATGTTATAAATCAAAACATCCCAACATAAGTGAATGAAACAGCGAACCCGTGAGGAGGAAACGACTCGATCGACTCCATTGATAGTTCTGAATCCGATCCACACAAAGTCTTTAACAAAAAACAGCTTTTTGTTTACAATTTTGCTGATGTGTTGATAAAGAATGAATGAAAAGTATGTTATGCTTAAAAGCAGATGTTCTGTTTCTTTCGATATACAAGATATTCTAAGACCCACACATTCATTCATTTATAGTGACCCACCACAATATCCAGTTTGACCGCCACAAATAGATTTGGCTATTTTAAAATGTGTGAAGCCTTACTTGTGTACAGATGAGCACCTCTCTCACATAACTAATTAAAACACGGGGTGTTTATATGCATCTCTGTGTACTTGCGTCATCAACCACTGAATGTTCCTGACGGAAAAGACCAAAAGTAAGCATCACGAACAACTCTGATAAGAGTCCATGTTCTGAACGCAGACACCGAACTCTTCTAGCACGTTTTCAGCAAGCATGTCATTAAGGGCAACTAAGGACAGCGAAGCTTAACGTTAGCATACAGCTGGCGGCTCGATGGCAGCAGGTTGTACAAAGGCTAACGCTAACCGATATTGACTGTATTGTTAACTTCTTTAACTCTGAATGTTTGCTCCTTTAATAAAGATGAATATTGAAAGATTTTCCACATATAAAAAGACGTCCAGAGGAGTCACAAACCGATAGGTCTGGGCAAAAAAAAATCGATTTTTCGATTAATCATTTTTTAAAATGTGTTCGATTCTCAACGGCCATGAATCGATTTTTTCCATATAAAGGGCTCGCGGACGCGGTGCTGCATCTTCTCGTCTCTCTGCACTAGGCAAGCGCTAAGCGCTGCAGCTGTCGATACACACACGCGTTTAGGAGTCGGGACATGACGAAATATTCACTTAACAATCGGGCCAGCACTAACGTTTTACAAGCAATGTTAAACCATCCCGTGCTCGCGCACTCTCAGAGATGTCTTTCACTGCGTGCACAGCCTAAATCCGCCTCACAAACAGCTCGCCAGAAACAAAAGTTTTATCCCTGGATTATATCGCTTTAACAGTTAAAACACGCAACATGTCAAAACTCTGGTCTTGGTGAGTAACCTCGTAAAGACGGTCGGTAATGTCTTAAATTAGCATTAAACGCGTCTGACAGAAAGTTAATGAAACAGTAATGGATTCGCGCACTAGTTCTTAAAGTGAACGCAGCCATTTGTGTCAGTCATTAATTCTGTCGTCATAACAACCGAATATAGTATTAATTGTAAGCAATCAGAATTAATAGCCTTTGTATTAAATTCAGTCTGGACTAAAAAGACTATCCAGTGTTATTTTACATTGGGTTACTTTATTCAGTTCTGTAGTATTTCTGACATACCCAAAAAAACTACCCCAAAAATGTCTCTTAATTTGTGTCTTTATTCTATTGTATTTATTTGTGCTACTTTTTTCAATTTAATTCAAAGATTGAAACCAAGCTTCCATACATAAACTCTGAAAACAAAAATAAACAAAAAAATTACTTAAAAAAGTCTAAATATTTATATATTTACTTATCTATGTCTATCTTAAAATAACATGATACTGTTTGATCAAGCTGTGCGACTGTTCTGACTTTTTTTGCATATTGCATCAAAATCCTGTCTAGTCTTTGTATGCATTTCGTGTACCTAAAATAAAAAGAGTTTTAGGTTTATGGCTCTTCATTTCCTTGTATTAATTAACCACTAGTAAACTTATGTCCACTGTTCTATTTTATAAAAATAGGATTTGTATTACATCTTCATTATAGTCGAATCAAATCAGGAATCGAGAATCGAAACCGAAACGAACTGAGAGCTTGTGAATCGAAATCGAATCGAAAAGTGAATCGATACCCAGCCCTACAAACCGAGGTCAAAGCAAAAGAGTTAGAAACTTGAAACACGACGGGAAAGCTGGACAGTCGACGACCAGTTATCCAGTTCATTTGCTTTGATTGTTTCCAGGCTGAATCAGGGTCGGGAACAGGGGAGATGGGCAAAAACAGATGCACAAGCAGGTCAGGAGAGCTTATTTCTCAGGAAAGAAAGGAGGAGAATCATTTCTATTTTTCTGAAATGTCTATTTGCCTATTAGAGGCACTGGGTTTGATTCAGAGTGGCTGATATCCACGTGTGGTTTTGTTCACAAACTTTGGTTCACTTGCAAAAGCGAACCACACCAAACAAAAATAAATTGCATTTGGTCCGGACCAAAGCCAGTGAACTAGCAGACTTTCCAGATGTGAATAAACCCTGAAATAGAGAATCTTCTTCATCCTCTGAGAAGAAAAGGTTATAATTTGCATTATTATAATTATTTGTTTTCCTAAACAGACCCTGGCCATTAATTACAGTAGGGAGGGTTGGTGTAGGATGTTGAGCTGGGCATTGTAGGTCATCCACCCTTACATAAGTGGCCTGGAAACACACCTTCACGGGAGAAATCAACGATCTGGACATCCTTCAGTGGTTTGGGAAAGCAATCAGCGGCACTACAAGATGATCCAGTCAACATCTCTCATCTGCAGACTACGAAGACATTTTGCTGTCAATATAAGAATGAGGTCCTGCAAAAGTGGTCCTCGTTCAAGAATCATGTCTTTGGGGTCTTCTCAGTGAGTGAAATAAGGAGGCGTGGCTTAGGAGTGGCCTCGCAGAGCAGCAAGTGCATTCTGGGAGTTGTTGTCTTTCATCCACATGAGCCAAAAATACATTCTCTGGCTTATCTCAGTCCAGAAGGCACCAACTTCTAAAATAATTTCACATTTCTACAACATAAATGACCCAATTTAAATCCATATTCATCTTTCCAGCGGTGAAACATGCCTTTATTGAAAGGATACTATGACAATAATATCACTTTCCTTATTAACACTGATTTCTTGACCTGAAGAATGAAAGCTTTATCACATAGCCTACTTTAATATTTATATGAGTAATTTTACGGTCATGTGGCCGTAATATTGCTCATATAAATATCCAAGTATATGAAAGGTATGCGAAGCGGCTCTTTATCTATATTATAGGAACTCTCTTCCCCTTCCGGATCCTTCTTGAGTGCGTTGCACTTATCGCGGTTTCCACTGTAAAGTCTAAATGTTATTTCTCAACCATGAACAAGGTAAGTGCATCCCTTTGAAAACAAGCACACCATATAATTAAGCATTTTCTTTACATTATGCTGTGGTATTTTAATGTGTTTGTTTTTGTTTCATCTTTAGGCAAAAACACACCTCAGAAAGAGTTAAATACAAAGCAAGAAAGGTCATGTGATATGTGGCAATGTGGCTCCTTTCCAAAATTTTGTGAGCTGTCTACCTATAGGCAGTTCAGGCATCATGGGTGAGCAAACAGCGTTGCAAAAGGTTAGCAGCATGATTATATGATCATGTTGGTCCTATTCTAAGGCAGCATCACAAGTATTGTTCAGGGAGAACGCAATCCCAAGCTCTGGGAAGATGGGGCCATCCTTAAAAATATTTTGGTTCTAATCTATAATCTAATTGCGATTTTTTTAACCAATATTGCGATTTAATATCGCAATTAATATGCTCATTAAATTAAACCAATTGCATGTTAAGAATTTTAAATAGGCCATATAAACTAATATAGCTTCAAAATATAAAAGCTAGTAAATAAAGAGGAACAAAAAGAAAGCATTAAAAGCAATAAACAAAGAGTGCTTTCAGTATTTAAAAGTAGGCTGTCTGAATGTTTTTCATTCAAGAGCTGGAATGATGTTCCTGAGATGCTGTAGATGTAGAAAGTACACAGCAGGTTTTGGTACAAAGCTCATTTCTCACGTTGTTTCTGTAGTCAGTGGTTTAACACTGGACAAGGCCAGAATCCAACACATTTAACATTGTCTGGACCAAGTCTGACTGATCTCAAACTCAGATCCTTCCGGCAAATCAGCCTCCGACCAAACCGGTTCCTCTGGATGCTCAACTCCTTCACACATGAAATACACGGCAGTCCGACGGCACGTGAATCCAACATCTCAACACGGAAATGCTTTAAATCATATGCTTCTGTGGAAGTGTTTTGATTAACATGACAGACAGCATCAGGCTTATTAGAAGTGTATGCATGTATCATGCTTTGGTAACGCTTCCTTTTACAGTCCAGTTACCCATGTAAATACTATGTACTTATTTTAGTAACTACAATTACTGGGTAATAGGGCTGTTGGAACGAATTTCGAAATTCGAATATAATTCGAATATTAAAAAAAAAAAAATCAATACTATTCGAATATTGCTTTTATATATACAGTATATTTAAAAATAAATATATACTTCTGAAGTGACCAGGTGTAAACGGCCCCTTATCGCTTTCTTATTAACAATAGGAGAGCGCGGGACTAGCTTTCGCGTCGCACATTCGCAAGGTCTCGTTCACTCCCCCTCTGCCATGCACGAGCCGCGCGCTATGTATATTATGCACGGATTACGGGAGACTTTGACTAATTTGCGGCCATCAGGGAGACGTTATCAATACGCGGGAGACTCCCGGAACTTCCGACGATCACATCACCTCAGATCTGAGCCCCTATTCATCAAGCCAACGCGCCGCAATCTATCGCAAATCGAAGTGAAAGTAAGTCGCAGACCCTTAACACTACCATCGTCATTAAAAGCAAAGGAATGTAATGATATTACCAGGGCTGTTGCCGCTCTCCCTTATTGCTGTCTGCTGATTTTGAAATTAGCCGAAAATGCAGCTCAAATCTGTTGCTTTCGGTGACGTGCACTTCATTACATCTGTACAGATCGGATTTATCCGTTTTGCAAAAACACATTTATGTGAGCAGGTGTAAATGGAATTGTTTTGATAAATCAGAGCTATTCGATCTGAGAAAACGCATGAAGTGGCCAGGTGTAAACAGCCCCTAAATGTGGCATTTGCGATCCATAAGAATGTGTAATGTCGTAAATATTAATAATAGGATCAATTTGAGCATTTAATATTTGAATATTATTCGAATATTACATAAAATATGGAATGAAATTCGAATAGTATTATAGAGGAAGATTGACAGCCCTAGTAATAGGGCTGGGCGATAAAACGATAACGATAATTATCGCGATATAATTTTTCTCGATAAAACGATATCAAGAGGTCGATAAATGTTCGATAATGTTTTCGCGTCAAAAGCGGAACGAAAGTCATTTAAACCGCGTGCGCCACACGGAGCATTTATCCGCTCGGTTCAAAGTCCAAACTGCAGCGCACTGAGCGCAGCGCGAGCTCAAGCAGACGCGCCTCTGATCGTTTTGCTCACGAGATCCAGTGAGAAGCACTTGAGTTCAGCGAAGAACACAGATGTCAAGTTTAAACCAGTTTAGGGCAGATGAAACACCGCTGACAAAAAGGAGAAACACTGCGTGCAACGATCCAGTCAGAATCTGAATTGATACTGAATCCATTTAGCCTACCATGGATTTACTGTAAGGTTAGCCTGGTAATATTGACTGCACCATGAAATGTGGGATATACATATTGAATTGTATAATATTATTAGTGTAGACAATGTATTAAATGACTAATGGAATACAAGTACAGTATTTAATAATGTATTTAACTGTTAGGCTATTGTTTTTCATACAAAAACTACAGAAACCATAAAGTTATGCCATGATAGTGAGGTACTAGGCTAGGTTATAGGTTATACCTGGTTTTATCTGTGGTTATCATGATCTAAATGCATACTGGATGACCAATGGTTAATTTGAATACAACTCAAACAGTCAGAATATTACTTTTTACCAAATAAAAATGTGGTTGTTTCATAAAAAACAAACAAAAAATAAAATAAAACAGATGTTACTGTTTTTGTTACTGAACATAAATTTAAAGAGTAGTTTAAAAACACAATTAACACTCTGGTTTATTCAACTTTCACTTAGTAGCAAAAATCTGCCTTTAAACTTGAAAAAAATAAAGATTTGACATATATCGTGATAATTATCGATATCGACTGATATAAAAAAAATTATCGTGATAATTTTTTTTGGCCATATCGCCCAGCCCTACCTAGTAACTAGTACTAACCCTGAACCTACCCCTGTTCCATGTACTTACCTTACATTAGCGAGTACTTTCAAGGTAAGTACACTGTAAGTACCCTGTAAGTACTGTACTGTAAAAGGAAGTGTTATCCATGCTTTCTCTCTCAAATATTTACATTCTAACATGGAAATGCAAACCACGACTAAAGATCTGTACACTCCTATGAAGCATCATCTGAATCGAGTCTCTCAACAGTGTTAAACTACTTCTGCTCATCTGAATATTTGCAGTAATAAAAATCAAAAAACTTGTCATAGTGTCACATTGCATTGTGAGTTTTTGACTCATTAGCAGGATGAGTAATTCATGCACTCAAACTCAAGTTTTGGTTTCGTATTTGACAGTTTGTAATGTTGTGATTCATCTGGAGCTGGCTTAATTTGATTCAAAGTCAAGGACCTGATTGAAGACCCAATGGAAACCACGAATGGGGAAGAAATATGGCAACAAAAATAAGTTAGCGAAGAAATGGGCATTCACTGATGCTCTCTATAGTCAACAAACTTTCAGACACAGTTCTGCCGCCGTTCAGTTCAACGCAAGCAATAACAACAGCCTTTATTCAAAATGCAAATGGTGTGTTTTCACATGCAAAAGCATACTAGCGTGGAACCAGCGGCTTACGGTTTTGCACTCCTACAGTTCGCTTTGCTTATTCAAAGCAGCACATGATGGTCTGATAACAGTCGTGTATTCAAACGACCTGCGAGGAAAAGACTGTGACAGAGCCGGTCAACCACCAGGAACACCACTTGTCACGTTAAACAGATCATACTCATATATGACCAGTACTGACTGTAGCTGTACGTTCACACCGCCACCGACTTGAGCGTCAAAGAAGCGTCTATAAGTTCGGGAAAGCTTGTTGACGCTTTGAACGCTCTGACGTTGCAGGGGTAATAGAAGTGTCGCAACATGAAATGTAATAAACTAACATGACATCACGACTTTTGCGTAAACATACACGCCACTTTTGAGTCAAGTGGCGTGTTATCTCTACGCATTTTGAGCTATCCGCGTGTATGTCTACGCCATTAACGTCCGTGTGATTCCGCGTGTCCGTACACGCCGTCAAATGTCCAGTCATAGATGCCATTAACCCCAGTGACGGTTAAGTTTAGGGATAGGGTTGAGGTAAGTCATATATTTATATAACGTTAAGTCAACGGCGTACATAAACACGCTGAAAGGCGATTATGCGTCTTGATAGCACGCCAAAAATGGAAATACGAATTGGCGTGTCATACACACACACGCTACTTCATGAGATCAGTCTGAATAAACAGAAAAAAAATAAAGTAATACATTAAACAAACCTCTTATAATGACAGCATTTTTAGAACCGTTGTGGTCACATTTGGTCGGGAAGAAAAAGAATAGTAAGTTATTATTATTATTTGCTGTGGCGCAGTTACAAAAATAGCCTAAATTAAAGCATTTTAAAGTTGGGGACAAAACATAGGCTAATTATATTTAGAATACAGCAATAAATAACTGCGTATAAAGGAATAAATAAGGAGTAAATCATTGAAAAATTCTTTCTATTGGTAAAAAATAAATAAATAAATGCAACTGGTCGACCAATAACAATGTCAGTTGACCAAGACGGCATCGACCGATTAGTCGACTAAACGACTAAAGTTGACAGCCCTAGAAATCTGATGTTCCTGAAGAGCGTCGAATTGAACTTTACAATGCAGTTAAATGAAAATACTTGTGTTTCTGATGTCTAGGGTTGTGTATCGTTTGAATTTGAACGATTCTGATTCCGATTCCTTGTTTCGATTCCGGTTCCCAACGATTCTTGATTCCGATTCTTTTAACCCATTTGTGACGGAAGCTGCGCGCCGCAACATTACATCTGCCGCCGGTTACTGCGTTGCGCAACTCTGAAACTCCCGCCGGCTGCTGCGTGACGCAGCATTTTGTATTCGTCAAACTTTTCATGACACGTGCAGCATAAAACGCACTCTTTCTTACCTTAAAAATGTATTTTATTTCATGTTTCTAAGTGCTACAGAGGCTTAGATATTAAGGTTTTAGTAGACGTTGACAATTCTTAG
Source organism: Cyprinella venusta (assembly GCA_038021265.1). Lineage (NCBI taxonomy): Eukaryota > Metazoa > Chordata > Actinopteri > Cypriniformes > Leuciscidae > Cyprinella > Cyprinella venusta. The sequence goes on along the minus strand of CM075872.1, from coordinate 35,352,284 downwards.
TATTTTTTCAGAAAATCCTCAGGAGATAAGGACATTTATCCTGGAACAACATAGGTTTTTATAGGCGTTTTTAGCAGGCGTTTTAGGAGTAAGAGGCGGGGTCAAAAAAGTTTAGCTAACCTTGCTAACCAACGGTCTTTCTGAAGGAAATTCTCCTTTTTTGTCACAAATTTTGCATTTTGCCGAGATTTTGTTATTTTTAGAAAAGTGAAGCCACACTTTGGACCGCCGACGTAAGCTACTCATGTTCGACTCGCGCGGTTATGCCAACACTTCCGGTAGACGCTTCTTCATTGGTGTTGTTCAGCGGTTTCTTCTTCCGCTCGGCGGACTGTGAATATCGAAACTAGGAATCGAAATTTTAACTTTTGAACGATTCCGGGAAAAACGATAAGTTAGTCCCGGTTCCAATCGATACTTGATTCTCGATACCCAACCCTACTGATGTCCAGTCTCCACATGCTCTTTTAATCCTGAAAAACTGAATTAGATGGTCCAGGTGTGTTTGGAGTAGGCCTGCACGATAAATCGTTATAAAATCGCGATCTCGATTCACCCTGTTCACGGTTTATTTTTTAAATGACTTCGATTTAAAAAAAAAAAAAAAAAAAAAATCGGCCTTTATTTTGAAGCGTTGAACCTACTACAGTGTGTGTGTCCAGACAAAGAAACACTCATAACAGAAAGTAGAATGGGGATAAAAAAAGAAGGCTGTCTATGAAGTAAATGCGTCTTATTAGTGGAAACTGTGGTGCGCGAGCACTAGAAACGCGCAGCGGCACAGACGCGTGAGCTGGTCGAGCACATCCCTTTAAATAGACATCAGTGGAAACTTTGTAGTTCAGTCGGATGTCAATGGCAAAGAAAATGAAAACGAGTAATCTAGCTTATTAACGTCGATGAGAGAGAGCGCGCACTTCTGTTGAATGCTGCTGGTCGTTCACGTCACGTGTTATTTGGATGAAAACTAAATCGTATATGTAAGTAAAGTAAAACATGACCTGTTACCTGATTTATGTATAACGAGTGGTTCTCTAACGTAGACTCACTGCATTCTGGACATCACAGTATTCCGGACACTAGACCGTTTTCCGCAAATTCTTTAAATAAACACTTAACGGTCATTGCATCTATATATATATATCCGTGTCATCTTTGCCTCGTCCTCTTTCGCTTCCGACCAACCCAACTTATAGTTGTTGAGATGTATGCGTTATATTAGAAATGACTCTTTCTACCTGTCCGAAACACAGTGAGTAGAAATTTACAGCCGTCCGGAACACCGTGAGTCTACTACGTACATTATTACTGGGCGTTTGCAGGTCAAGAAGTTCACGCAAACATCCAAGAATACTGAATTAAATTGTCTTTCACGTCTTGCGCTTGTACGGACGAATTTACACAAAATTATGTAAAAATAAAGTCGTTTATAGTAAACAAAGTTTACTAGTTAACAAAGTCGGTTATCTCAAGTGAATGTAAGTTAGCCATGTTCAAATGGGGTCCATGCGTTCGGTCTTAAAGGGGCAGGAGTTTAATAAAACTGCTGCTGTGTTTTCATATTATTCAAAGGACAAAGAAATTACTCACTGCTCTAGACTAAATAGTCTACCCTTTTAAACATTACAAAAATATCCATCTATATTTAATTCATAATGAATATGCAATTTTTTTCACATTTGATTACTTTATTCAAATGTATACCGATCTACTATAAAAACACTGTTTATTTAATTTGCAGCTTTTCTTTGTTCTATTTTTGTATTTATTTGTCCTATTTGTAATTCCATAATTTACTCTTATTTTGTTTTAAATACATTTAAAAATTACAAATGCAGTGACAATTCAGGGATCGGTTATTGAAGTCCTTGAAATCCAAAAAAGTAGTGCTTGAAAAGTCCTTGAAAGTCCTGGAATTTCATTTTACAGAATCTGTACGAAACCCTGATTACACTTGTGAGAAAAAAATCGTGAAAAAATCGTGATATCAATTCTAAGCTAAAAAATCGTGATTCATATTTTTCCCAGAATCGTGCAGGCCTAGTTTGGAGCTAAACTCTGAAATGTGAGCGGACTGGTTTGATTTTACTCCCATCAGAAGGCAAACACAAGCTGATGCACTACAACCTCGTCATTCATGCAGATTAGATTATTACCCCTTTCCACCGAAAAAAGAACTGGTTCGGAACTGGTGCTGGTTCAAAGTCGCTCAGGGATCGACGTCGTTACGTCACTGTTTACGTCGCTTGCAAGTACCTTGCTTTGGGATTATCTCTAAATCGAGTACCGAGAAAACTTTAAAAACAATTGAAATATGTAAGTCTTTTAAACTTTTCGTTTGATATGTAATCTTTTCTGATAAGTTATGTACCCCTGTCTTGTGTCTTTTTTCTTTCCATTTATTTGTTCAATCGCGATTGTTTTCTTCTTTGCTTATGTTTAAAAAAATAAATAAATAAAAACGCTTGCTTGTTTCTGCAGTTTCGATGCGGTTTCGACCATTTGCGATGGTCAGAAAATATGTTTAGAACGCATTAAAACCCGCCCCAGCCCCCGACGTAAACATGACGTGCTAAAAGAACGGTTCTAGTCCAGCAAAGAGTTGGTGCCGCTTTGGAACCAGTTCTCGTGGCCAGGAACCGGTTCTTTGGCTGTCGAAACACAAAGAACTGGTTCGCGCGCGGGCACCGGCTCCGAACCGGCTCTCAAAATGCTTTGGTGGAAAAGGGGCTTATGTGACGCTCTACAAATACTGACACAAACCAAAATATGCCATGAGAGTCAGCTACAGTAAGTGAAAGCACGCAGTGGCATGAACTTTGCTTAAGGATTAAAAAAGATCAAATATGCTGAAAGGGCATGTCAACTGTAGAGACAGCTGGATAACAAATCAGCACTATCACTGACCAAACCCATAATCCCAAAAGCCGCCATCTACAGACGGGGATGATTTAATCCTATTCAGAGGCGCGGCTGAAAACATGAAGTGGGATAAAAACAGATCAGGGGGGAAAAAAACGCATTACAACAAAAGCAACAGATATACACAAGCTTTACGTGCATTTTGCATCTTCTTGCAGATTGTAATGACGCCAATTTTAACATTAAAAGTCCCCTGTTTTTTTATGTCTATGTGGTGTTTTTAATGCGCTGGTCACATTCAATTGGCGCTGATATTAAACCCGATTCAAGGAGATTCACTTTAGACCGCTGTTTCACCATGACAGTAGCCGACCTAAAAGACAAAATTAAGCATAGAAGACATTTGTGCCAAAGTTTGCGCTAAAACCATTACATCGGAGAACGCGGCACTGGGTTATGTTTACATTTCTGGATCGTAAAAGCGATTTTTCAGTAAATTTAACACTGAAATACAGTATTCTTCTAAAACATACTGTAATAAACTTTACAGTGCAGTAACTTCATGCCATATTGGACACTTTCTGTGGACTGGTGACGTGAATCAAGCGCCCTGGGGGGATTTAAGACGGTTTAAACATTATAAAGGAGAAGGTTTTCTTCTAAGGCTTTTTTTGCTCTCTTTTCATGAGTGTCCTGTGAATGTTTGCAGGGCTTTTATTTCATTTTGACTCTGACGTTTTGTTACATAAGACAAAGCGCAGCCCACCTTACAGCTCAAATCCCTCTAAATATGACGGATGTGTCTTTTTTGTGCAAAAATTGCTATTTAAAATGTATTTAACACAGTTAACAGAACTAAATTCTTATTGGTAGCCGAAAACATCATCTAATTAGCCAAAATGTTGTCATGTCATTGAACTGAGCAGCAGATTCTATGAGAGATTACCAAATCTATACAGCTGTTTTTTTTTCATGCATCTGCTCCAAGCCTCCAACACACTGTGCTGAATTATGGGAATACAAAAACAACTTACAGTACATGATGCGTCTTTCATGGAACATCTAGTACATTGATCAGATTAAAGATATTTTAAGACATAACTGATATTCAAGACATTAAGACTGAATGAACATGCAGATTCCCTCTCTGACAGTAGGTGGCGCTTACATTCATTCAAACACTATTTACGTGTTTCAGCGTAGTGTTTTTTTTTTGTATGCACCATGTTGTTTATAAAACACACAGAAAATAGTAATGTGTTTTGTGAGCGCCAACAAGTCATAGTTTATGTAACAGCAGCAGATTCGTACGTTACCAAATGACGAATCTTACAGTTCTGAAAAGAAATAAAATTACCTCTCAATGAAAACAAAATAAATACATCTTATGATGGATGCAAGCATCGGAAAAGCCGCTTCAGTTTGCGAAAATATATATTTTTTAAAAAAGCTCTGATTTACCAACCCTGCAAGATCACAGTTTTGGAAATATAGACCTAATCCATTTTTCCATAACGATAGGAATCCTTTCATATTGATTGTGTGTTCAAGTCAACTTTAAATAAAAGTCACGCTAATCTTTTCTCTATTGTGTGTATATATCCGAGTGAAACGCTTCTGGGACAAGAACAAATGTGGGCGGGGCTTGATTTTTGTCTGTGGGGATTTTGATTGGATTGTTGTGGTTTGCTATAGGCTGAACTCATGTGAGTGACAGCAGGTTATAGCCCCGCCCACATCAGAGAAGATGCAAGAGGAAGATATTCTGATTCAAGATTACCAGGAACATGAATTTAAAAATAAAAGACGTGAAAGGATAAATCAATTACATAATAGACAGTGCAATATTCCATAAAAACCAGTCCATTTTGATTTCATGGTGACTAAGAATCAGGTGTGTAAAGTGTGATTCACTTCAACCCTGCAGAGTTCAGCTCCACACTGAATGAAACTGAAACCAGAGAGATTATTGTCAAGATTCCCGAAAACTGCAGGACGGTAACCCTGTGACTGTGATTTATAGAAATGATATTCGAGAGCATTAATGTTTCAGATGTATAACAGTACGTGTGGTAAGATACACAAGTGTCAGCTGTTATTTGAGCGTATATGTGATGTTTTTAGCAGTGTGTGAGAGCATGCGTGATGTGTGAGTGTGTGTGAGGCAGGGCTGTGTCTTCATCAGTCGCCATCTTGTTGGCTGCAGCAGCTGTAGGCCGTGAACACACACACACATAAACACACAAGTGCTGACACACACACACGCGCGCGCGCGCGCCCCTGTACATGTTTCAGCAGGACAGTAGACGCGCTTTAAACGGACACCGGCGTTATTACATACAATCACAGCAATATGATTGCGAACTGTGATGAAACACACTGATGATGCTCTTCCTCATTGACATTTCCGCCACGAACACAACCGTAAATCTCTCGTACACAACACACACACGTTAAACAGATCGAGAAAATCCCATTAGCTCCCGTTTAAGGTCGTTAAAAGCATAGGCTCAGGGTTTAAAACCAATCAAAGAAGCACTTAGATCACACACACACACACACATATCCGCGAGAGTCCGGTGTTTGAGTGCTTCATCGAGGATTTATCGTGGAGAAAGATGATATTTGAACGCACAAACAGTGCGACTCCATGATGAAGTGAAGTGGGGGAGGTAGTTTGGCTTTATCCTCCATCTTCACTGTCCATTTCATCATCATCATCATCTGCACCAATGCAGGCTTACAATACTCTAGATTTAAAATTCAAAAATTCAAACGTGAGACCGTTTAACGGCGTTGTAACGGAAATGCGAGTGCCCGATAGCAGAAATCACCTGACAGTATTTAGCATGAATATGGAGCCCGATTATGAGTGCTGCTAGTCAGCTAACAGCACATCTCTGCCACATGACCGTGATTTGAGGAAGTTAACACATACTAAACCACCGATGTGGCCTGTTAATTTGATGTTTGCTGCACACGTTGACAAATAAAGCCACAATTGGTGTTAAATGTGTTTGTGTAAGTCCAGCAGCGGCCCCCACCCCAACCGAACCCCACAACAGGCACTCAGGCGACCGTTAAAGAGAAGATCAACACTGACCTGTGTTTTGTCGGAACAGTTCGTTGTGTGTGTATCATTGACTGTAAACAGCGAAGAGGGCTCCACAGCTGCCCGACCCGCAGACAGTCCGTCAGTCAGTCAGCGGAGAGCGGCACTCCCCGAACCCGCAGCCGCGACAGCTGCAACCGCGCCGATTCTTGCCCAAATAACGCAAGCTTCACGCAAACGCCTTGTGGTAAATGTCGCCAACAAACGCTCGGTCCAAATGTAGCCTTTCTGTACGTCCCACGCGCGTCGGTCTCCGGTGCTGGACTGGTTCTTCTGCGTTCCGTGTGTCAGGCTCTCGCTCCGGCCATCAGACAGCAGAGATGGGCGCGGTGAGTGACCCTGCTCTCAGGGCTGGGAAACCCCACGCTGCGCTTGCGTCACCACGCAACTGATTCGAGTGCTTTGGCGCGAAATCACGTTTTTGATATCGATGACGGTTTTAACGGTCATCAGCATCGTAAATAAATACTGTAACGTTTGTTATATTTTAATTTTTTTTAAATGTATATATATAATGTATGTATTGCCGGATATATTATTTTACTTTTGCATCAAATTACAAAAAAAGAAGAAGTAAACGCTGCTGTGATGGTGGCTGCGTCCGATCACGTACTACACATACAAAAAGAGACCAAAGAAGTTGGCTGCTATGTCCGAAAAAGCAGTGGTCTGCGGTGGTGTTTTACGATGAGGAGGCAAAGTCCTCGCATTTTTATATAGACCATTTCACAAGATGTAAACAACACTGGTCCAGAAGCACTTCCTGTTTCACTTTTTTAACACTACATAAAAGCTGGGATAAAATACAACCAACAGAACATGTAAAACTGAATCAAAAAGTTAAACAAACATCTTTAAGATGTTTTCTTTACATGTGAAATAAAGAAAACAGTTACAAACTGAAACACGAAGTGTTTCTGGACCAGTGTTGTCTACATCTTGTGAAATGGTCTATATGTCCTGTTGTTTGCTAACCAGGTGGGGAAATGCTCCATTTTAACTAATATAGGAATTATCAGTTGTGATAATAATGACAATATTTTTTTTCTTGCCTGTATGTTTTTAAACTCTTTGTCTTAATCATCATTAGACTTGCTGAGACACTCTAAATTTGGGTCAAATATGGACAAACCCAGCCATTGGGTTGCTTTTTTTTAATTAAAATTTAACCCAATGTTTGAGTTTGTCCATGTTTGACCCAAAATTGGCTTAAAACAACCTAGCATGTTTTAGAGTGAATGTATGAGAGACCAAAGTTAGTTTTACAGAAAATGGTTTGTTCAGGGACATGTATGCATTAATGGTGATCAGAAGTGAGGGAGCAGAGTGGGTTTGAGCTTAATGCACAGGTTGTGAGGATGAGAAACTTCAGTCTCCAAAAGCTAGTGAGAGAAGTCGGTGCTAGTTTTTAGACTTTTTGTGTGTAACCTTTTTTTTTTTTTTTTCTCTTATCCAGTGCTGTATGGACCTTTTGTCCAGAGGATAAGCCAAATAAACATCAATGAGTCTTTACCTGAAGCACAAGTGTCCCAACAAGGGATGCAGCTATAGCGTAAATGTGAGCATTTGTCCTCTAACGGATCTTCCTTACAGAGAGTGACGGTTAAACACCACCTTGTTTGATGGCAAAGACTCATTTGGTGGACGCCTACACCAGATTTACCTGTTTCTCTTCAAAGATCTCCTCATTTATTCACACATTACTTTCAATGAATCGGTTCAAATTCCCTCACTTTTGCAAACTGAAGCCTCCATTCTTTATATCTTATTATAATTACCATTTTTAAAAATGATAAACATCAGTATTTAACCACATATTGTTCAATTCCATAATTTGACATTAAAACGCACTTGTCCACTATTTGTCCACTAACGCTTTTTATAAAATGGTTAGTTTCAATCCTTAATTCTGATTGGTCAATAGGTGAGCTTTCGTCATGATTAAACCCGGCTATGACCGCTTCACCCGACGGCTCTATGTATCACTGCGCCACATTGGAGCGTTGTTGCTTTTTCACGGTCAGGGACTATTTTTTCCAGCGGAAGGAAGGCTTTTAGTTATTTTACTTCATGAAAGTTGCACAAATACATTTTTTACTTTAATTTTTTATTGTGTGGTAACCGTTTTATAAAAGCAATAAGGTGCTCGAGTCAAGTGCTGTATCGTGAATAAGTAACGGCTGAAGGGGTTACTCCGCTCGCGTCGAACAACGCCCAGACGTTACTACGCCCTCGCAATAGCCTCTCGCACTTTATTGTTTACATAATCACAGGAGAAATCATCCTTTTCCTGAACGTATGAAAAATCTGATAGTCTGATATATCTGTTTTAATAGCAGTTTGTTTAATTAACTTACATGTCCGCCACTGACATCTTGCTGAGGCTGATTTCACAGCGAGAATATTCTGTATTCTCACAAAGTTAAATAGTCTATAGTTTCACACTTTTTGCAAAATTTGACCAAATTTCAGCTTGATTAGATTCTGTTCATGATTGATATTTACCTTTGTTGTTTGATTTATGTATTATGTCTCACATGTCGTCTCAATTTCTTCACAAATACAGTTTTCTCATTGGTAAAACAAGTACTGTAACTTTATAAAAACCTATATTGCAGTTTAATTGTTCAGTGTGCTGGAAATGGTGGAATGGTCATTTTGATAAAAATAAATAAATAATTGCCTGTAAACAACTAATATACAGTATTTACAATAAATATTGAACTACTTTGTGATTATTTCATTAATATTCATACTTTTGAACATTTAATAAATTATATTTTTCTGGTGGATTTTATGATTTAAGATTAAAAGTTCGAGCTAAAAACATGAAAAGTAGCAAAAGTAAGTTTTCAAGACAAACATAAAATGGCTGGGATGAAATAACGTTTCATGTGGAGTAATGAAAAACTACAATATTTGTTTTTTCTATAGGCATAATGTTTATTTTGTGCACCAGTGAAATCTTTGAGTGAAGATTTAAGTCTGTTGAAAGAAATGACCTTAAAAGCAGATCTCTCAGCATGTTAGTTGCATCATACACTTGTTTTGGTTTACTACATCTCTCAACAACACTTGCCGAGAGCGAATCCCTCGGGACTGAGTTTAGCAAGGCGACACGCGAGGCCTGTCACACAGAGAAAAAGGGGAACAAATGAACAGCAAGCCGACGAGGGACCGAGAAACCGTCTGAAGGAGGGGATGTCAAACCCACAGCTCATTATCACCCGCAGCTTGACTGAGATGTTCCTCCGTGGAGATTCGCTGTTACTTAGAGACTAGAACACAATATACCCTGATCAATTACCCAGAGGCTTTATTGGGCCCTTGCATCTCTAACTCAGACTGTACCGGGGAGACTGTGTCCTCGGCAGATCCATCCCAAAAACAAGTGCTGCACCAACCCAGGAGATTCAGTTTGAGAAGATAAAACATACATGTTTTTATCTGCAACTATGGCTCAAGAAAATCGAGAAGGTTCTAAGAGGGTAAATGTTCTTTAGATTTGTAAATGTCAATCATTCTATCCCTAAAAACTCATCTTTGATCACCAAAATGAAATAATCCTTGAATGTAGCACCCTTGCCTAATTTAGGTACTAATCTAAAAAAGATTCGCCTCAACACATTTTTTTCGTGCTATTTGGTTCATTCAATTAACGAGTTGACTTTGGAAAAGATTCATTCATTTGGATAAACGAGTTTGAACAGGAGAGTCACGAACACACATCAGAACAGAGCAAGACGAGCATTTGAGCTTATAAAACTTAACCCTCTGGTGCTCTTCGGTCATTTCTGACTGAAAAAATTTCTGTTTTGAAATTTTAAAAATCACAGCTTCATCGGAATGTTACGAAACTTGGTGATTTTTTTGGGATTATGTATGTGAACACACAAAAAAGAATTGAGGTCATGATCCGAGCATGCTAAGTGGTCTTAAAAAAATAGTCACACTCGTGGTCTTCGGTCAAAAATGACCGACCCATAGGAAATGAATGGGAAATTGGAAAAAAAAAAAAAAAATCTCTGAATTTTTGTATGTACAATCTACAAATCGGCCACAATTCTAAAAAAAAGTACACCGCAGGAAAGGGGTGACACTCTACAACATCTAGAGTGCAAAACAGACACACCCACCAACACACACACTCATACAAACACACTTTTATACACATACACACCAAGAAATTTTGATTACAAAAAGTATGTTTTGAATTTTTAAAAATCACAGCTTCATCGCAATGTTACGAAACTTGGTGACTTTTATGGCATTATGTATGTGAACACACTAAAAAATTAAGGTCATGATCTGAGCATGCTAAGTGGTCTTAAAAAAATAGTCACACTTGTGGTCTTTGGTTAAAAAAATGACCCCCGAATGGAAAATTGTAAAAAAAAAAAAAAAAAAAAAAAAAAAAAAAAAAAAATTGTGAATTTTTGTTTTCTTGTCAATTTTTTTTATAAGAAATAATTTTTGAGAAATTTTTTTGTTTCAACTATATATTCAAATCCACCACCAACAAAAAAAAAATGTGTTGATAAACATCTGGGGAATTCACATGCCTCTCCATAGAGAGCTGTACACGCCATCTAGTGGTTACACCATGATTCTACGCTTTTTCTCTATACTGTAACCAGATGGTGCTAATTTTCTTCAAAAAATATTTTTTTTTCTGAAGGCCTAGACTCTATATTAAACTAAAATACTGCGTTAATATTTTTTTGAAATAATTATATATATATAGAAAAAAATATATATTTTTTCATGGCAAAAATAAACCATAAATATTGCATAAATATTAATAAATTCAATTAAATTGTCTCAAAATACTAAATTAAAAAGAATAAATATTATCGAACAAAAATAAATTGCATTGGTTTTACTGGGATGGAGAAAGTTTCATTTTTAGGTGTCCGGTCACTTCTGACCGGGAAGATAACAAGTGTGACTCGGAAACGAAGAGCACCTGAGGGTTAAACTTTATTTTTATTTATTTATTAAATGAGCGCTCGTTTCGCTTGATAAGACCCTTCTTCATCGTCTTGAATCGTTTAAAGCCCTTTGAACAGTTTGCACTGAAACTCTCATTTGGACCTTGAACCGTTTGGACCCCATTGAAGTCCATTATATGGAGAAAATCCTGGAATGTTTTCATCAAAAACCTTCATTTCTTTTCGACTGAAGAAAGAAAGACATGGACATCTTGGATGACATGGGGGCGAGTAAATTATCAGCAAAAGATTTTTTTTTTTTAAAGTGAACTACTCTAATAACTGTTAGGGATTTCCTTTTAGCACATTGTAATTTTTCTTCTGTAAGAACAAGAGTCCAGCCATGTTCAGTATAGAGTAAAGGCTTTGTAGAGGAAGAAACACAATGCTTTATATACAGTATATATATATATATATATAATATATATAGAGTTTGTCCAGATTGGTGGAGGTGATGCCGGCGCAGTGTTGATGGACTCAGGAGGTGCCGGTGTGCAAGTTCACGTCCCTCAGAGAATCAGTCGTCCTGGATACGTTCTGTACAGTGTGTGTACGACGAAACATGAAACATCCCGCGAGAGATGTTGAACTGCATCACTTTTACCAGTCATTACCGTCAAAGCCTCAACTCAGCACTGCTGATGTTCCTCAAAGTAATGAAGCTGTGTTGCACGACTCTTAAAATGTATTTTTAGCCTAACTGTGATTTTGCATGTACGTGTCTAAAATCCATAACTTGGATAGTTTCCTCTGATAACAGATCACTCAATTGTAATGTGGACTCAATGATGTGTATTTGAAAAAAGCTATACAAATAAATGTGAATTGAATTGACTTTAAGAAGTATAGCTGCATCTCAGTGTTTAATGTGTGTTAATTTCTTAAAACTGTATTCTAATAATGAATCTTCAATGGGTAGGCAATAGTCATAAACTTTATTTTTTTCAGTAGGCTATAATGACAAATATATAAAGAGATATCATGCAATTTATTTCAAAGTGACTTCATCTCTTCCAACCGAGACACAGCGGAAGTTACTCACACGTTACACGATTATATGTGGATGTGTTTGAGTAGTAGTATCATCTGGCATTTAAGAATGATCAGATTAGAGCTTTAAAAAGGACAGAACTACAAATATAACATTCTGCATTTCATAAAAGAGAATGGCATTATACGCAGCTAAGCTTTTAATAACCTTGCTTTTTATAGCAGGGTTGGGATGCAGTAATCTGATTTGGAGTAATCTGCTCAAATCTGGCATAAATGCTGACCGTATGCCTCTCCGACCGACGGCTCCTATTGGCTGAGCGCATCGTTACTCTTCCGAACATGTCATAGTGACATTCAGTATTAGATGTAGATCCACATACTGTAGTTTAACATCTAGACCCTGCATTTACAGTATACGCCAGCACTTCTTCAACTACTAATGTTGTTTCACAGTCTTTCCTAAACACAAATAAAGATATTTTGGTCACACTATTTTACAGTTTCCTTGTTACATGTGTTTGGGCCTTCTATAGTAATAACAGTAAATTATGAATAATTATATGCAACTAACCCTCAACCAAATCCTAATCCCCTAACTCGAGTGTAGTTTATTAATATTACTCAGTACTTATAAAATTACACTGTAACAATGATTACCTTAAATAGTAACCAATACTTTTTTTTTTTGGTATTACTCAAACTTTAATTAATTTATCTATCACATTTCTATAGTAACCAATACTAAGGAAGACTGTGGCGTTTAAACGACGATAATTTGACCCTTCCCATAGTTTGATTGACAGGCGATCTGACCAATCATAATCCGCCATCCGTCGAATCTACTGTCTACTGTCCTCAGGAGTTAGTAGATTATTATTATTTTTTTTTATACTTTTATGTTTTATTTTTAGTTTTTTTATTATTATGCAGAAATAAATACAAATCAAGACATTAATATACAATACAATAAAACAAAACAAAACAGAGGGTTACATTCCATAAACTTAAACAACATTAAACAAGCTTAAATGATCGACAATATTGCAGAGTCTTACATGCAGTAGAGTTTTTAGAGTCCTTCAGTGAATTTAAATACATATCAATATCTTTCTTAAAAAATAAAAAAAGGAGTTTTCTTTGAAAATTTACATTTGTGAATATAAAATTTGGCAAGAAAAAGTAGCAAATTAAGGACACATTTAGAATGAAAGGGGTCTATAGAGTCACCAAACATAATTTTTTGGTTTACACAGAAGTTTAAAGAAAGATACCTTTTAATAAAATTTGAAAAATTAAGGAGTTAGTAGATTAACGTTGGAGGATTTGAACTTGAGAAACGGTGTGTACTGACGTCTTAAACAACATTTCTTCTTATGTTCATTCATGTTTATTTGATGCTATAAATGAAGAAGAGATGATCGGTTCACGAGCGACACATTAAAGAGCCACAAAACGATATTTATTATTTAAATTTCGTTATAAAATGACCAAATTTGAAAGCTGAGACTTTGTTTCATAACAGTAACTAAAGGGGGCGGGGTTTATGTAAATTTTAGGCTTACTGATGATGTCACTTACCTGTGTAGAAGCTCACCTCACTGTAGTACCTAGCCGTTTGTTGTAGTCCTTAAAAATACTGTTGTGATCCTGTTATTGGTGTGTAATGTTGATAAAGAGGGATTTCTATAGACCTTCTGCACCAGAGAAACGTGGGCGCCGTCATCTTTATAATGTTGTCTTTGAACTTCCGGTTTCGCGGTCGCTCTGTATATTATTTCTATGGCATCGCTGTTAGCTGGTGAAGTGGATTTACTTATTGTAGAGTTAACAAAAGTTATCACGAGCATTGTAATGTTTATCATAAGCATTAAAGCAGATGTCTTAACAAATGTTGACCAGGATTTTTTTTTTACAAGCAGTTCATTCTACCTACGCAAGATCGCTGTGAAAATACAGACCGGAAGCAGTGTTGCCAGATCTCGCGAGACAAATAAGCAACCAAGCCGGTCAAAACAAGCCCAAAACAAGCGACTTTTGCTCATAGACAGTAAAAGCGCTTTTTCTACGGAGGTACAGTTTATTTTTCTTCTGTAATAAAGCTTGGCTGTTCATCTAGTGTTGGTACTGCGCCCAAATAAAATCTGACTGAAAGCTCATTTTTGAGATATCAACCTAAAATTTGGAACTTCTTCAGATTTTTGGCTTACATTTTCTTACAGTTTTAGAGTAAATCTAATTTGTAATATATATATATATATATATATATATATATATATATATATATATATATATATATATATATATATATATATATATAATAGAAATAATTATATTTTTACATTGTTCATTTTCATAAACTTAAACTTATAACTTTTTTTTCTGTTTCACTTTCTTAATTTTATAATACTTCACTTCAAAAATAATTTGGCAAACGTCTTCTTTAAAACAAGACCAAATAGGTTTATATTCCAAAGCATTCTTGAATTACAACCATTGGATAGTGATTTTCATGAAAAAAGGGGAGAGACAGTTAAAAGGTTAAAGGATATTAAATTATAATATCTAAAATATCTAACACATAATTAATATATAAATCTCTCCTACAGTCCAGTCAGCATCAGTCGCGATGGTCCAGACTCGCATGTATTTTCATTTTAACGTCACTTACTGACGTTTTCCTAACCAGACAAAAAAAAAAAAAAAAACAACAACGATTGCCCAGCTCTGCCTCTGATTGGCTAGTACTCGTTGCCATCTGCGTCAGAGCCAATTAGAAGCAGGATGTGGGTGGGGAAAAAAACTCTTTGAATGGGGAACAGGCAAGACAAACTCCTACGTTTAAATAACATAGAAAATATCTGCTTAGCAACGAGCAGGGAACAAGCCCAAATAAGCAACGACACTTTAGAAACAAGCCCAAAAAAACGTGACCTGCGACTCCCATTATTTGCTAACGACTTTACAGAAAAACAAGCCCAAAGTCGCTTAAATAAGTGGACTTGGCAACACTGACCGGAAGTCAAAAAAGGGGCGGGGCTACATAAGGTCTATAGGCTCTATCTGTCATGGGATATGTCAGATGTGTTTAGAAGTGTCTCCTTTCTTCCTTTGACAAATAAGGCATGCTTGTAAATGTTGTGTACATCAGTGTTTATTATTGCACAGCGTATAATAATGCAGAAACCGTACACACATCTTACACACAGCATAAGAAGATCATGAACTCATATCAAATCAACTAGATTGAAATATCAGGGTTCAGTAACAGTGATCTATATAATAAGGCATGAATTTCTAAGTGTCTGTATTTGTGCCTGTATGGGCCATGAGATTGACCTGGTAAACGACGGTCTCGTCTCCTCTGACGGTCAGCAAAAAACACGCTTCAACCACTGCGTTCGGCTGGAACACAAACACACACACACTTACCCTGAGATAAAATACACAAACTACACAACCTACAGTGCAATTCCAGTTATTTTATTATCACATGACTCTTGATTATTCAATGATATGGTCACGTCAGACCTAAAACCTGGAGTCGCTGACAGAGGACAGACTAAGATGAATTTGGAGTCACATCGAAGAACGAACTGGTGTGACGTTATTTCAAACATAATCAGGCTAAATCAACGATGTTTGGAGTTTGTTTGTGGAGTTTCGAAGCCGTGTTATAAACTCACAATTGCAAGAAAAAGTCAGATTTGCGAGTTTGTATCACAATTGTGTGATTTATTTAACTTTATATCTTGCAATTCTCAGAAATAACGTCAGAATTGTGAGATAAATCACAATTATCTTTCAAAATGTTTCATTCTGTGGCAGAATCAAGCTTCGGTACACAGTTCATCAGTTCATGCATTGCCTGAGAATCAAACCCATAACCTTGCCATCTATAGGTGGGCACGACAGCTCAGGTTACACACTTTCTCTCATATTATCTCAGTGTTTTTGATGTCAGCACTCACAGCGAGACCAGTAGAGGGCACCCAGCTGAGGATGATGGGACGCCGCTGTCCTGCATCCACACTGCCCTGCACCGGGGTCACACTGAAGCCCTGCTGCTCGACCGCCGAGAGGTTCTCCCAGAGGAAGTCCACCGTCTGACGGCAGAACACAGGATCCATCAGCAGAACCGCTTCACACACACACGTCACTGACTGAGCAGCAGTGTGGGGGGAACTCATTACAAGTAACTGGAGTTACGGTATCAGATTACTTTTCCCAGTAACTAATAAAGTAACGCATTACTATTAAAATTTACAACAAAATATCAGAGTTACTTTTTCATACAAGTAGTTACTTTGTTTTACACTTTGTTTTAAGTAGCTTGAGTTACGGTATCAGATTACTTTTCCGAGTAACTAATAAAGTAACGCATTTTAAAATTTACAACAAAATATCAGAGTTACTTTTCAAATAAGTAACGCAAGTTACTTTGTTTTACACTTTAAATAAGTAACTGGAGTTACGGTATCAGATTACTTTTCCGAGAAACTGATAAAGTAACGCATTACTTTTAAAATTTACAACAAAATATCGGAGTTACTTTTTCAAATAAGTAACGCAAGTTGTTGTTTTGCACTTTAAATAAGTAACTTGAGTTACGGTATCAGATTACTTTTCTGAGTAACTAATAAAGTACTTTTAAAATTTACCACAAAATATCAGAGTTACTTTTCAAATAAGTAACGCAAGTTACTTTGTTTTACACTTTAATTAAGTAACTTGAGTTGCGATATCAGATTACTTTTCTGAGTAACTAATAAAGTAACACATCACTTTTAAAATTAACAACAAAATATCAGAGTTACTTTTCAAATAAGTAACGCAAGTTAGTTTGTTTTGCACTTTAAATAAGTAACTTGAGTTACGGTATCAGATTACTTTTCCGAGTAACTAATAAAGTAACGCATCACTTTTTAAATTTACAACAAAACACCGGAGTTACTTTTTCAAATAAGTAACGCAAGTTACTTTGTTTTGCACTTTAAATAAGTAACTTGAGTTACTGTATCAGATTACTTTTCCGAGTAACTAATTAAGTAACGCATCACTTTTAAAATTAACAAAATATCGGAGTTACTTTTTCAAATAAATAACGCAAGTTACTTTGTTTTACACTTTAAATAAGTAACTTGAGTTGCGATATCAGATTACTTTTCCGAGTAACTAATAAAGTAACGCATCACTTTTTAAATTTAGAGTAAAATATAGTTACTTTTTCAAATAAGTAACGCAAGTTGTGTGTGTGTCTGGTGTGTGTGAACACAATGGTTATTGACATTTACTCATCTCACAAAAAAAACAAAAACGTGTAGTGTATTAATTTCATTTTAACGTTTATTTTGTCTTTCAACATGGGAGTCTGACAGCCCCCCCTCCGCTACGTCATTAAAGCGGCGACGGTCGAGTGCATGAAGTGTCCAGTGTTACACACTTCGGTTTCCTGATTAAATAAGTGCATCGTCCAGGTATATTTGAAGTGTATAAACACACTACTCGTGCTATTTATACTACACAATGGCGTATAATACTGCAAAAGTATGTGATTTGGATGGGATTTCAGATGAAATGTTCACTTACTTTTTTAGTGGCCGGTTTTGAGCCGAGGACACACCCCACGTGGAGTTTGCGCGTGGCTGCGATTGCTCTGCCCTCTTGATATTCACTCTTAAAAGTCAGCAGCAAACTCTTGCTGTCTACACAACCAGTGAAAAAATGACAAAGACACGGAAATGAGGGATAACAGCTCAAAAAAGGGCTTTTTGTGTTCCGACCAATGGTGTGAGTTTGGGCAAGGACCACCTGAATGTCGAACCAATGAGAGAAGAGGAGAGTATTTGGGAAACCTGAGACTCCTAATGATTAATTAAGACTTCTCTTATGCAAAGTAAGATGTTTAAGACTGTTGTGGCCTTCATTTTGATACAAATTGATTTCTGACTCAAAACCTGAAGCCTGAGCGTGACTACATTAAACACAACAGAGCGCAGTACCTCGATGTCCTGATGTGTATATATGGGATGGGATGAGTGATTCAGGACAGGCGTCTTCCGGATCCCCTCCACAGACAAACACACCGTCTGTACACGAAGAGCCCCTGAGCTCCAGCACACACACCGTTTGCTATCAGCACAATCACAAACACACACCTCATTTAGTCCAGACATCACAACTGCTGTGTATGAAGTGTTGTTCATTAGGGAGACATGCTAGTGTTGTTTACATTTTTATTTTCAGTAATATATTGTTTTCTTCAATAATTTTCATTTTATTTTATATTTTGAGAGAATTGTATGTTACTAATGAATATTATATCATTTTCCCTCTTGAAAATAACACAATACATTTTTTATCATTCATTTTCAATTAAAGCTCAATTTCATGTCAAAATAGAGACAATGCTTAAATCTTTTGAGGGCAGATTGTAAGTAAAAAACAAAAGACAATCTTCTGTAACCAATATATAGCTCTATATTAGGGCTGTCAAAACGATTAATCGCGATTGATCGCATCCAAAATAAAAGTTTGTGTTTACATAATATATGTGGGTGTACTGTGTATAATTATTTTAGATATATAAAAACACACATGCATGTATATTTAAGAAAAAAAAATTATATTTATATATAATATAAATTATATATAAATCCATATACAGAATATACATGAAAATATTTCTTAAATATATACAAGCATGCATGTGTGTTTTTTATATATATATAATAATTATACACAGTGCACCCACATATATTATGTAAATACAAACTTTTATTTGGATGCGATTAATCGTATATATATATATATATATATATATATAAAATATGTAACACATAACACATAATATGTAATTATATTAAAATATATCAAACTTTTTGTTCACATGGGGCAAATAAAGTGTCGTATGACTGTAGTGTGTATTGGTGTGTACTTCGTTGATGAGCTGGACTCTGAGCCGGTCTCTGTAATGCAGACTCTGGTGATCGGGGTGAAAGGTCACAGTGATGTCAGCAGCAGCAGCAGGAGGAACAGCGCCACCTGATGGAGACACGCTGAACACACTCAACCCGCTGTGGTTCTGAGGACCTGAGAGGAAGGATGGACACATAAGGAACCGTCATGTACAGGAGTGGACAAAACTACAACATATCTCATCTTTTTTAATCAGATTAAAACATCAAAATGAGGAAAATATTTCATATTTTTAAATATTCTACATGTGATGGAAGAACAACTCAATTGACACTATTTTGTAAAAAACAAAAAAGGCAAACTACAGTTTTTTATTTTTTTATTACAGTTTTTATTTTATAATCTTGACTATCTTAACCAGGACTCCGTGGTAGAAGAGATATTGAAAACTTTTGCTGATAATTTACTCACCCCCAAGATGTCCATGTCTTTCTTTCTTCAGTGGAAAAGAAATGAAGGTTTTTGATGAAAACATTCCAGGATTTTCTCCATATAATGGACTTCAATGGGGTCCAAACGGTTCAAGGTCCAAATGAGAGTTTCAGTGCAAACTGTTCAAAGGGCTTTAAACGACTCCAGACGATGAATAAGGGTCTTATCAAGCGAAAAGATCACTCATTTAATAAATAAATAATAAAGTCTAAGTTTTATAAGCTCAAACGCTCGCCTTGCTCTGTTCTGTGACTCTCGTTCGTGACTCTCCTGTTTGAACTCGTTCATCAAAATGAACGAATCTTTTCCAGAGTCAACTCGTTCATTTCGTTCGTTGAATGAACCAAATGACTCGGAAAAAGATTCAAAAACCTTCATTTCTTTTCGACTGAAGAAAGAAAGACATGGACATCTTGGATGACATGGGGGTGAGGGAACGTGCCGTCTGATCATTCCGCAAACATAATTTGCATGTTGAGAACATTAATAAAGATCAGATGACTCTGAACGAACATTATATTAATGTTACTAGAAGAACGTTTGTTCAGAACTTTGAGAGGATGTTCCTTTAGCCGCTTGACTTGAATTAAACAGACAATTGTCCCAATTCCTTTTGTGTTGCACAGAAGACATAAAGTTGAACGGGTTGATTAAATGATGACTAAAAGTACATTTTTAGGTGAATCTCCCATCATGTGTGTGTGTGTGTGTAGTGTGTGTAACTCACCCAGATGTGCAGTGGAGTCCGTGAGGGCCAGAATCCTCTCGCTCTCCAACCTCACACTGAAGCGCACGTCCAGCGGCGAGGCGTTCTGCAGCTGAACACACCAATATCAACTATATATGTAACATTACAGTGATTTCTGATCATGTGACACTGAAGACTGGAGTAAAGATGCATCGTTTCTTTTGAACGCTAGTGTACAGCAATAAGTCCAACATCAGACTTCCACAGGTGATCTCTCTAACTAGTAACACCATAGCAACCACCCAGTATACCATAGCAACCACCTAAAACACCCTAGCAACCACCTGGAATACCCTAGCAACCATCTAGCAACACCATAGCAACCACCCATAACACCCTAGTAACCGACTAGCAACACCCTAGCAACCGCCTAGTAGCGACCATCCAGAATACCTTAGCAACACCCTAGCAACCAACGTAACATCCTAGCAACCACCTAACAACACCCTAGCAACCACCCAGAACACCCTAGCAACCGCCTAACAACACCCTAGCAACCACCCATAGCACCCTAGCAACCACCTAGAAACACCCTAGCAACCACTCAGAACACCCTAGCAACTGCTCATTCATTTAGCAGACGATTGTGACTTACAGTACAGTATTAGCATATTTAAAGTCTGATAATGTTTTTCTACTCCAGTTTAAGGCTGTTCATAGCTTTGCTGTACTTATCTGTGCTGTGCGTGGTATTATTATCTTTTAATTTAGCAGTTTTGTAAGCACCTGGGTCAGTGGCTGTTATAAAATGTGCTATATAAATGAAATGAACTTGAACTTTTGCTGGAGGTCACAGTGGAGACTGGAGATTTTACACGCTTGATCTCTTGGCTCCGGGGGGAATAAAACGAGGAACATGCTGCACAGAAACACAGTGGACAGAACTGATCCTGTGGTGACAGTGACCTCTAGTGTTCAACATGACACTTCTCATCCCATACAGTCAGACAAAATAGTGCCTTTAGCAGGGTATTACCTTTAAAAGCCCAATTCTGAACCTAGATCTACACTCTCAGAACAAAAGGTACATAAGCTGTCACTGGGGCTGTACCTTTTCAAACGGTACACTTTTGTACCTAAAGGCTGCATATTGGTACCTTAGTGGTACATATTAGCACCTAAAATGTACATATTAGCTCATGAAATTGACATTAGCTCATGAAATTGACATATTAACACCTAAAATGTACATATTAGAATCTAAAATGTACATATTAGGACCTAAAATGTGCATATTAGTACCTAAAATGTACATATCAACACCTAAAATGTACATATTTGTACCTAAAATGTACATATTAGCTCCTGAAATGGACATATTAGCACCTAAATGTCCATATTAGCTCATGAAATTGACATTAGCTCATGAAATTGACATATTAACACCTAAAATGTACATATTAGAATCTAAAATGTACATATTAGGACCTAAAATGTGCATATTAGCACCTAAAATTTACATATCAACACCTAAAATGTACATATTTGTACCTAAAATGTACATATTAGCTCCTGAAATGGACATATTAGCACCTAAATGTCCATATTAGCTCCTTAAATGTACCAATTAATACCTAAAATGTACATATTAGTACCTAAAATGTAAATATTAGCTCATGAAATGGACATATTAGCACCTAAAATTGACATATTAGCAACTAAAATGTACATATTAACACCTAAAATGTACTTATTTGCTCACGAAATGGACAAAAGTGTACCTTTTGAAAAGGTACAGCCCCAGTGACAGCTTTTGTACCTTTTTTTCTGAGTGTAGCCCCCAAAAAGTGCATTTTAGTACCTTAGTGTAGTGATATATACCTTTAAAGGAGTAGTTCACTTTTAAAAAAAAAACGTTTGCTGATAATTTACTCACCCCCACGTCATCCAAGATGTCCAAGTCTTTCTTTCTTCAGTCGAAAAGAAATGAAGGTTTTTGATGAAAACATTCCAGGATTTTTCTCCATATAATGGACTTCAATGGGGTCCAAACAAACAGAGAACTGCAACCTCTGTTCTGTGATGCACGTTCGTGACCCTCCTGTTTGAACTCGTTCATCAAAATGAACTAATCTTTTTCCAAGTCAATTCGTTCGTTCGAAAAAGATTCGTTCATTTTGATGAACGAGTTCAAACAGGAGAGTGACGAACGCTCATCACAGAACAGAGCAAGGCGAGCATTTGAGCTTATAAAACTAAAAATGTGTTATTTATTTATTAAATGAGCGATCGTTTCGCTTGATAAGACCCTTATTCATCGTCTGGAGTCGTTTAAAGCCCTTTGAACAAGTTTGCACTGAAACTCTCATTTGGACCTTGAACCGTTTGGTCCCCATTGAAGTCCATTATATGGAGAAAATCCTGGAATGTTTTCATCAAAAACCTTCATTTCTTTTCGACTGAAGAAAGAAAGACATGGACATCTTGGATGACATGGGGGTGAGTAAATTATCAGCAAAAGCTTTTTCAAAAGCGAACGACTCCTTTAAGGCACTACTATCAGACTTTTAGGGGTAAATAAGGTACAAAGATGTCCTTTAAGGATACAGTGACAAGCTTTCGTACACTTAAAGATAGTTTTTTGACTTAGTATAATTAATTTTAATAACAGGAGCGTACATTATGTACCTTGAAAAACATTTTTTCTTCTTAAATTTCATTACAAGCATCAAAAAATGATTAAATCCAGAGACACTTACAGAAGAAGCAGAATGATTTTTGATCCTGAAAATCAAGAGTTTAAATCAGTCAATGTTTTCCCTTTTAATTAAGTTTATTTTTCTTACTCCATTGGCAGATATTTTTTGTTTGAAGTATAAACTCTCTAAATTGATCATTTTTGATGATCACACGTTGATCTGATTGGTTACAAGGTGGTTTGTGACATCAGAAACACCAAAGCGTGTTTTTGAGACTGTCTTTGGTTCACTGCAGTTTTAAGGAGGAAATACTCTGCTGTCCACTTAAAAACATATTAAAAACACCACATACACACATAAACAACATTAAGAGCTGGATTCTCAAGTAAATGTCTCTTGATTCAACAATTTGTACTGGAAAACAAGGCAGAAACACTGAAGAACGACATCATTATCTGCTAATGAGCAATGTAGAGGTGATACCCTGAACACTTGCGAGGCGCTCTCGTTCTCAGGGACGAAGTCAAAGGTGATGTGTCCTTGGTGTGAGCAGGAGAGGACGGGGTCGACAGCTTCGGCACACAGACAGATCTCCAGGGTCATCTGACGGCAGCTCACCTCCAGAGTCTCGTAGTACTGACAACACAACACACACTACACATCATCAATCAGCAGATTCAGTGGCAAATACTGTTCTAACAGAGTGAATCTGACCACACCCGACACCTGGGTCATATTACACCAACAATAAAGACTACAGTAATGAGCATAATGAGTAACGAGAGATGGTTTTGCATTACTATGATGTGATTTTGTTGGACGGAAAGGGATTGTTCACCTAAAAATGGAGATTTGGACATCATTTTGATCTCGATTGAGTGAAAAAAAACAATGTATATAAAAGCCTAAACTAAGTGTATCTTTTTCTAACTGAAACAAGTCATCAATACTAGTCTCAGTTGTAACTAATTTGCATAATGCTGATAAGAGCTGAGATTCAGATATGATAATGAGCGTTTGCTTTCTGGCCAGTCAGAGCAGAGCAGCTCTTGGAGAGGCGGGGCTTAGAGAGACTGAATCCTTGATGGAAGCGTTTCAGACACTTAGAGGAGAGAGCTGAAGCTGAAGTGGAGATTAGGAGGAAATTAAAGTGTGTTAGACCTTGGATGCATATAAACCTGTTGTACACTCTCAGAAAAAAGGCACAAAAGCTGTCACTGGGGCTGTACCTTTTCAAAAGGTACACTTTTGTCCACTTTAGATGCTAATACGTACATTTCAGGTGTTAATGTGTACATTTTAAGTGTTAATATGTACATTTTAAGTGCTAATAAGTACATTTTAGATGCTAATATGTACATTTTATGTCCTAATATGTACAGTTTAGGTGCTAATATGTCCATTTCAAGAGCTAGTATGTACATTTTAGGTGCTAATATGTACTTTTTAGATACTAATATGTCCATTTCAGGAGCTAATATGTTCTTTTTAGGTGCTACTGTGTCCTTTTCAAGAGCTAGTATGTACAATTTAGGTGTTAATATTTACATTTTAGGCGCTAATATGTACATTTTATGTCCTAATATGTACTTTTTTGTCCTAATATGTAGAGTTTAGGTGCTAAGATGTCCATTTCAGGAGATAATATGTACATTTTAGGTGCTATGTCCATTTTAAGAGCTAGTATGAACATTTTAAGTGCTAATATGTACATTTTAGGTGCTAATATGTACATTTCAAGTGCTAATATGTACATTTTAGGTGCTAATATCTACCACTAAGTTACCAATATGCAGCCTTTGGATACAAAAGTGTACCTTTTGAAAAGGTACTGCCCCAGTGACAGCTTTTGTACCTTTTTTTCTGAGAGTGTAGGAGCAAAATAGCAGTCACTCTATTTCTCTGTAGCTTTAAATTCTCTGTTTAATATTAAAGCATCTACATTGTTATATCTATTTTACAATCAGCTGTCGCTTGGCCCCACGTTCAGATACTGACAATAATATGAAACACTATGATGTGTGTATGGGAGGCAGCGGCGCTCACCTTCTTGGCCACAGAGGGAGTAAATGCGATCAGGAGTGTGTGTGTGTCTTCAGGACCGATGGAGCGCATGGCGTTCAGCACAGAAAACGGCCCGTTCACGTCCAGCAGTGATGATGTCAGCTGAAAGTCGAACACAACACATCACTGGACGAGAAACAACAACTTTATTTTACCATTAACAACATTAAAGAAATATTCAAGCTTCAATACAGTACTATCGACACTTTTTTATATATTATAACAAAATATATATATATATATATATATATATATATTTATATATATATTTATATATATATTTATTTATTTATTTTAAAAATACATATTTTATATATTTATTTTAAAAATATATATTTTATATGCACATTTTTTTAAATATACTTACATTGTAATTCTATGCGTTAACAGCAGTAAATATGATGCTTGTATTTCAGTTAACATGAGGGCATTAATTAATTCTGTTATTTGAGCTGTAAATTGGTTTGAAATGGGATTATTTTTGTAGGTCAGTGTGTTCCTGGTGGAAATGTTTCTTGATCATCAGATCCTCATATTAGAGTGATTTCTGAAGGATCATGTGACACTGAAGACTGGAGTAATGATGCTGGAAATATAGCTTTGATCGCAGGAATAAATTACACTTTACTATATATTCACATGAAAACAGCTGATTTAAATTCTAATAATATTTCACTATTTTAAAGTATTTCTGATCACATAAATGCAGCCTCTGTGAGCAGAACAGACTTTAAAAAAAAAAAAATATATATATATATATATATATATTTATACATATAATATATATATATTATATATGCATATATATATTATGTAATATAATATATATTATATATATTATAATATATATACATATACATATATATATTTTTTATTTTTCAAACAATAGTGTAACTTACACAACACACATTATTTAATTTCTTTACACTGACTTATTATTTTATTAAGAAATTATTGAAAAAGATACCTTCACAAACTCTGAGGAAATATTCTGGATTTTCACCTTTTTCAGCACCTTCTGACCTGCAGGGTTGAAACCATCACAAGTGAACAAGTGAATGCTAGGGACTAACATTGAGAATTAGCCTCGGCTAAAATGTTGTGGTATGGAACATGAGCTTATGTGACATACTTGTCCCTATTCAAATAAACTTAAAAATAAAAAATAAATAAAAAATAAACAGATAAAATGCCAGAAGTAAAGGTGATGACACACGGGCAACTTTATGAGCGATGCTGCCATCCACGGGCAACCAGGCGAGACACATGTTCCATGCCTGATCTAAATCATCCAGATGGAAACTGTCCATTTTTAATGGCAAAGTGCCTAAGCAACATCGTTTAAAAAGTTGCCCAGTGTATCATCACCTTAAAGGGTTAGTTCACCCTCGTGTTGTTCAACCCCGTAAGACTCGTTCATCTTCTTCACCGTGGGCCTCAGAGTGAGTTCACGTAGTGTAACAGGCTCACTATTGGCCAGTATCACACACATGACCAGCCTCGGCCAATAGTGAGCCTGCATGTGTTAAGTCAATATTTTTTGATGTTTGTTTTTTGCACGCAAAAGTTATTCTCATTGCTTGATAAACGTAAGGTTGATCCACTGTAGTCACTCGGACTATTTTAACGATTTTAACGAAAAGTCTTTAATAACTTTTCTGGGCCGGCAAGTTTCAATTACAATAGAAGCCTATGGAGGAGTGATCCAGCTCTCAGATTGAATCAGAAATATCTTAATTTGTGTCTCGAAGATGAACAAAAAGTCTTACAGTGTTGAACAACATGAAGGAGAGTTTTTGGGTGGAGTATCCCTTTAAGAGTTGAGCTGATAGTGAAAGGCGTCTCACCGACGGCCACCTGACTGAAGCGGAGTGTGTGTCGGTCAGAGACGAGAAGCAAAGCCGGTCTAACAGCGGGACAGTGTAACTCCAGATACAGCGTCTCATGTGGGCTGAACAACAGTGACACTTAGTTCATGTACTATAACATGAAATAACAATGTATTTATTCATCTTTGTTAATAAAAATACAGTTCATTGTATTGAGGTTAAGAATTTGATTTTAATAATGTATTAGTAAATTTTGAAATTAAAGTCCCCAAAGACACACTTCTGTGTTCTCAAAAACGTTTCTGACGTCATAAACCACCTTGTAACCAATCAGATCAACGTGTGATTGTCAACCAGTGGATCTCTGAGCTGAGAGAGTGAGTGAGTGGAGGCGGGGCTCATTTGCATAGGCGTCGTGTTACATTCAAGATATTTTAAGGGATGAATACATCATTTTTCAAGGGAAAAAACATTGGTGATCAAAGATGAGTTTTAAGGGATACAATTATTGACTACAGGGGGACTTTAACATTATCTCAGATGAATAAATGCAGTAGACGTGTTGTCCCTGGTGAACCTTAAACTTGAATAACTTTGAATGTTGTTTTAAAAAGGAAACATTTTCAACAGTTTAACGTCTCCTCGTTCTCTCCTCATCATCACCTGTATCTCGGCTCCTCTGATGTGTCCGGTGTAGAAGTGAAGCAGGATATGACATGGCGAACGCGACGCTCAGTGAAAGAGCGCAGGAGTGAGGCCTTCGCACACAAATATTCAAAAGAGCTGGGAAAAAAAATGTTAGAAATATAATTATAAAACGGTTAGTTCCAGTCCTTAATTGTTTTATTCACGATTAAACCTACCTATTAAAGCTATGACCGCTTCACCCAACGGTTCACTACACAACACCCCTAGCAACCACTCTTTGCAACGTAAACAAATGTTTGTTCTTATTGATATTGTTCATTAAAGCTTATAGAGTATTGATGTAGATGGAGTAAGTGGTGTACCTGCGTTTACAGTAGATATAGCATTTCCCTTCAGATCGGTTCAATATTCTGAATAAAATTGTGTTCGAATTTCCGGTTTTAACGGGTAAGGGGTTTCCCGTGCCCTGACACGTCACACACACTAGTCATTTGTAATTTATGTCTTGCTTCTCCGTGTTAACAAGTTTCGGTCCTTTCAAAATAAAAGTCTTCTCTCCTGACTGACTCACTCATGAAGACAGTCTTCGCCGCCATCTAATGGAGAAATCTGCTGCTGTTCACGGTCAGGGACTATTTTTTCCAGCGGAAGGAAGGCTTTTAGTGATTTTACTTTGCGAAAGTTGCATTGATACATTATATTCTGGCTTTAATATATGTGTAGTGTGGTATGGAAGCTTGTTTCCGCCATTGAATAAAAAAATAAAATAAATAATTATCTCACAATTCTGACTTTTTTTTCTCACAATTGCGTGTTATAAAGTCAGAATTGGGTGTTATAAAGTCGCAATTCTGAGAAAAAAAGACAGAAGTGGGACTTTTTATCTCACAATTCTGACTTTTTATCTCACAATTCTGACTTTTTATCTCACAATTCTGGCTTTATATCTCGCAATTCTGGCTTTATATCTCACAATTCTGGCTTTATATCTCACAATTCTGACTTTATCTCACAATTCTGACTTTATCTCACAATTCTGACTTTATATCTCACAATTCTGGCTTTATATCTTGCAATTCTGACTTTATCTCACAATTCTGACTTTATATCTCACAATTCTGACTTTATATCTCACAATTCTGGCTTTATATCTCGCAATTCTGGCTTTATATCTCACAATTCTGGCTTTATATCTCACAATTCTGACTTTATCTCACAATTCTGACTTTATATCTCGCAATTCTGGCTTTATATCTCACAATTCTGGCTTTATATCTCACAATTCTGACTTTATCTCACAATTCTGACTTTTTATCTCACAATTCTGACTTTATATCTCGCAATTCTGACTTTATAACTCGCAATTCTGACTTTATATCTCACAATTCTGGCTTTATATCTTGCAATTCTGACTTTATCTCACAATTCTGACTTTATATCTCACAATTCTGACTTTATATCTCACAATTCTGGCTTTATATCTTGCAATTCTGGCTTTATATCTCACAATTCTGGCTTTATATCTTGCAATTCTGACTTTATCTCACAATTCTGACTTTTTATCTCACAATTCTGACTTTATATCTTGCAATTCTGACTTTATCTCACAATTCTGACTTTATATCTCACAATTCTGACTTTTTATCTCACAATTCTGACTTTTTATCTCACAATTCTGACTTTATATCTTGCAATTCTGACTTTATATCTCACAATTCTGGATTTATATCTCGCAATTCTGACTTTATATCTCACAATTCTGACTTTATATTTTGCAATTCTGACTTTATATCTCACAATTCTGACTTTATATCGCAATTCTGACTTTATCTCACAATTCTGACTTCATCTCACAATTCTGACTTTATATCTCACAATTCTGACTTTATATCTCACAATTCTGGCTTTATATCTCGCAATTCTGACTTTATATCTCACAATTCTGACTTTATATCTCGCAATTCTGACTTTATCTCACAATTCTGACTTTATATCTCACAATTCTGACTTTATATCGCAATTCTGACTTTATATTTCACAATTCTGACTTTATATCTCACAATTCTGACTTTATATCGCAATTCTGACTTTATCTCACAATTCTGACTTTATCTCAGAATTCTGACTTTATATCTCACAATTCTGACTTTATATCTTCCAATTCTGACTTTATATCGCAATTCTGACTTTATATTTCACAATTCTGACTTTATATCTCACAATTCTGACTTTATATCTCACAATTCTGACTTTATATCTCACAATTCTGACTTTATCTCACAATTCTGACTTTATATGACTTTATATCGCAATTCTGACTTTATATCGCAATTCTGACTTTATATCTCACAATTCTGACTTTATATCTCGCAATTCTGACTTTATATCACGCAATTCTGACTTTATATCTCACAATTCTGACTTTATATTTCACAATTCTGACTTTCCATCTCGCAATTCTGAGAAATAATGTCAGAATTGTGAGATACAAAAGTCGCAATTACCTTTTATATGTTTCATTCTATGGCGGAGACAAGCTTCCATAGTGTGGTGACCGTTTTATAAAAGCAATAAGATACTCGAGGCTGTGCTGTATTGTGAACGAGTCATGGTTACAGCACAGCCTCTCGTCCCTTATTGCCTACTTATATTATTCAATTGTCCCTCTGAAAATGATGGAGATGTCATAAACACAGCCTATTTTACCCAGTTTGAAGGTCTGCTGGGCTCGGCGAGGGGAAGGGACTGCCGTTTGCAAGCGTCGCTTTACTGCCTTGGTCTTTTACTGAACGCAGCGGAGTTTCTGTTTTGCTCTGAAATGAAGAAAGACAGCAGAGAAGTTACAAAAGAGTGTGAGAAGTGGTGTGATGTGTGTGAACCTTACTTCGGTGTCAGGTTGTGTGTGTTGACAGTCGATGGTCTCGTTCCTCCGGCGAAGAGCCTCTGCTTTGATGACATCATCAGACAGTGTTGGACGGAACGTCACCTGGATCAGACACCTCTGTGGACACACACACACAAAATTTGTGCAACTTCAGTGTTTGAGTCAAATTTGTGTAAATTGACTTTTTTATGCTTACCCATTTACACAAATGCTAATTTTCATGTTGTTTCAAACATCTAGTAAATTAAGATGCTTTATCTGCCAAACTACAATTCAAGTGAACATTATAAAACCACTCTGGCACACATTAAGAAGAAAAACGTTGTGTTCACCATATAAAGTTAACTTGTGTTCTTGGGTGTTTTTTTAGGACTGTCAAACGATTAATTGCGATATTTCTTGTATATATTTACGAAATATTTTCATGTATATACTGTAGATACTTTATATATACTGTATAAATTTATATATAATTTATATTATATATAAATATAAATATTTTATATATAAACAATATTTTTTTTCTTAAATATACATGCATGAGTGTTTATTTTTACATATAAAATAATTATACACAGTGCACCCACATACATTATGTAAACACAAACTTTTATTTTGGATGCGATTAATTGCGATTAATCGTTTGACAGCCCTAGTATTTTTCCATACATTTCAGGTTAGATAAAGTCGTCGTCACAATTAAAAATAGACGTTTGTGAACTGTACAATGTATTTAGGAGCATGTGTGCGAATAAAAAAAACATAAAGCATAGACATTTCATAATAAGAGACCCAGTGTTTTTCAGGCTTGTTTATAAATAAAAGTCTCATATTAAACATAAAAAAAAAAAAAATCTGGTTATTATTAATTTGGTTATACAGCTATATCTGCCTTTCACTAAGAAGAAAGACTAAGGACATTATTTAACAGATATTTTATACATATATTACAAGATTTTACTAGTATTGACACAATAATCTGTTTATTACAGTTTATTTACATACATAAACACATTTTTAAGTTGACCTATTAATAATTACATAATTATTAAATACTATTTGAAGCAGAAATATTTAAAAAACCTTCACGTATTCTAATAATTTAAATCAATCTGCTTATAAATGTCTCCTTGTATTCATTTAATAAGGAAAAACCCATTATTGGACACATTTAATTGAATTCTAATGGACTTCAACTTAAAAGCACGTGTGTTTCTTGGCAAAAAAGTAAGCGTTGGGTCCTGTATAACTTTATACAGTTCACTAATTACAATTCTTTTGTTGTCCAAAACAATGGTTTTGTGTTACATATCATGTATTCTGTTTTATAGAGTGTGACAACATGCCCCACACCCCGATATAAAGGGTAGAAATATTCAAAACACCTTTTGTGGCCCAAACTTTAAGGTATGTGTCTATACATAATTTGACTATCCAAAATAAACCTTATGAGAAACATTGACTGTAATAAAATGTGACGACTAGCCCCGATCTTGATGAATCAAAAGCATGAAGAAACTGAATGTGGACAAAAGCAAAAATGTAGTAATGCAACGGGATAATAAAGCAGAAACACGTGAGTGATTGTGGATGATTTCGGTGGTTTGCCGCACCTGTCCAGGCAGAACACGTCCTGAAGAGGGTGCGATGGAGATGTCCGAGTCTTCGGGAACAGAGAAGGAGAAGAGCCTCGGCCCGGCACCGGTACGGTTCTCCACATGCAGAACGGCAGTGGTCCGGTCACCCAGAGCCGTCCCGCCAAACTCAACCGAACTGTGAGAGAGTCTCAGAGAAGGCTGGACGCCAGTCGCGTGACAAGACAACACGAAGTCTCTGAGTCAAGAAAAGAGAGGCATACGAGTCAGAAGAGTGAAAAATATCAGCTTTTCCTGCTTGAATGTTGATTATTCTCCTCATATTCTCCATTGTTGCGGCTCCTCTCTTCCCAGTCTGTCAGAAACGCTCTGTTTACTTCCTGTCTCTGTGAAGCCCCTCCTTCTGTGCTCTGATTGGTCGGCTGGATCAGTGTGTCGTGATTGGTCGAGCGCTTTGAGTGTGTTTGGGAATGTTTAGCACCCCAGTTTAACACACTACTGACTTACTCAACCAGGCCCCGCCCCTTTATTCTGCGCATTAATTATGTTAATGAGGAAGATTGTGACACGTTCGTTCCTGGAAGAAACTCCAAACTACAATGGAGGCGTTTCAGGAGTTCAGAAACACTGAGAGCACTGAAAGATGAACATGGAGCATAATATGTCCTCTTTAATACGAGACTGCTTCAGGTGCTCTTCGTTTCGGAGTCACACTTGTTATCTTCTCAGTCAAAAGTGACCGGACACCTAAAAATTTAATTTCCTCCATCCCAGTAAAACCAATGCAATTTATTTTTGTTATATAATATTTATTCTTTGTAATTTAGTATTTTGAGACAATTTGATTGAATTTATAAATATTTATGCAATATTTATGGTCTATTTTTGCCATGGAAAAATATATATTTTTCTATATATATATATATATATATATATATTTTTTTTTTTTTTTTTTTTTACAGTATAGAGAAAAAGCGTAGAATCATGGTGTAACCACTAGATAGCATGTACAGCTCTCTATGGAGAAGGTTGTTTTTTTCTCAATTTTTTTTTTTATTTTTTTTTGTCAATTTCCCATTCATTTCCTATGGGGGTCATTTTTGACCAAAGACCACAAGTGTGACTATTTTTTTACGACCACTTAGCATGCTCAGATCATTTTTTGTGTGTTCACATACATAATGCCATTAAAGTCACCAAGTTTCGTAACATTGCGATGAAGCTGTGATTTTTAAAAATTCAAAACATACTTTTTGTAATCAAAATTTATTGGAGTGTATGTGTATACAAGTGTGTTTGTATGTGTGTGTGTGTTGGTGGGTGTGTCTGTTTTGCACTCTAGATGTCGTAGAGTGTCACCCCTTTCCTGCGGTGTACTTTTTTTTAGAATTGTGGCCGATTTGTAGATTGCACGTACAAAAATTCACAGAATTTGAATTTTTTTTGCCAATTTCCCATTCATTTCCTATGGGTCGATCATTTTTGACCGAAGACCACGAGTGTGACTATTTTTTTTACGACCACTTAGCATGCTCGGATCATGGCCTCAATTTTTTTTGGTGTGTTCACATACCCAATGCCATAAAAGTCACCAAGTTTCGTAACATTCAGATGAAGCTGTGATTTTTAAAAATTCAAAACAGAAAATTTTTCAGTCAGAAATGACCGAAGAGCACCTGAGGGTAAATAAAACATTTCTCAACAGTTTCAGTCCTGGCAACAGCTGATAAGATATATGTGAGCTGGCATCTGGCCACAGAAATGTACAATAAGACCTCGTTAAACAGTAAACATCTACATTAAGTTGCTGTGCGAAATGCAGACCAGCATTCTCTCCAAATTCATAAGTAGATTTAGTGTTTTTGCAGGAAAAATTCAGGATTCCTTGCACAAAGCAAATCGAATTATGTTTACAACTTCAATTTCTTACTCTTAGTCCTAGTCATTTTCTTGCTACTTTTTTAGATTAATTAGTCACATGACACTTCCAGCTCATAGATGACTGACACAAAAACAACTGTCCATGCGCAAATATTTCAAACTAAGGCCCTGGTTCAACTGAGCAATTGTTATTGAAATTAATAGATTTTGTGTTTAAAGGGATACTCCACTTTTTTTGGAAATAGGCTCATTTTACCACTCCCCCAGAGTTAAACAGTCGAGTTTTACCGTTTTCAGATGTATTCAGCCGATTTTCTGATATTTAGAAGAATATCAGTAACCAGACAGTTTCTGGTCTCATTGACTTCCATAGTATATATTTTTCCTACTATGGAAGTCAATGAGACCAGAAACTGTCTGGTTACTGATATTCTTCTAAATATCAAAAAAAAAATCATCTGAATACATCTGAAAACAGTAAAACCCAACTGTAACTCTGGGGGAGTGGTAAAATGAGCCTATTTCCAAAAAAAGTGGAGTATCCCTTTAAATGCTAGTGCCCAGAACTAG
The DNA here is from genome assembly GCA_038021265.1 of Cyprinella venusta. NCBI lineage: Eukaryota > Metazoa > Chordata > Actinopteri > Cypriniformes > Leuciscidae > Cyprinella > Cyprinella venusta. The sequence goes on along the minus strand of CM075872.1, from coordinate 35,318,061 downwards.
ATGAGTTTGCACTGCTGGCCACTAGATGGAGCCGTATGAGTAAAGCCTTGAGTTCTGGACAGGTAAACTGCTCTTCTCATTTTACTGAACCACATATCCTCCAGCGAGCTTCTGTGCTCTTTATAGACATGTGACATTGTGTAGCCCTCAACCCGTATTCACTTTATAGCCCTCAATCCTGTAATTGTGGACAAATGTGGGCATAGACGACTCAGGTGTGATCCTAATTTTTATTTATTATAAATGTTATATCACTGTCTTCGATAAAGTTTTGTCTATACATTTATGGTGTTTCTTTTTTATTTTGGGGGTATTTTTGAATTTATTTACTTCAAAAAGTACCATATTGTCTATCTAAATTATGCTTATTTTTTATGTTTTTTGTGATACTAATTTTTATTTATTATAAATGTTATATCACTGTCTTCGATAAAGTTTTGTCTAACCCTTTATGGTGTTTTTTTTATTTTGGGGGTATTTTTGAATTTATTTACTTTAAAAAGTACCATATTTTCTATCTAAATTATGCTTATTTTTTATGTTTTTTGTGATACTAATTTTTAATTATTATAAATGTTATATCACTGTCTTCGATAAAGTTTTGTCTATCCATTTACGGTGTTTGTTTTTATTTTGGGGGTATTTTTGAATTTATTTACTTCAAAAAGTACCATATTTTCTATGTAAATTATGCTTATTTTTATGTTTTATTTTATTTTTTTTTTTTACATTTTTTTAACTACATTAAAATATCATTCCAATAAGTTCTTAGAGCTAACAAATGTGGGCACAGAGGACTCCGGTGTGATCCTAATTTTTATTTATTATAAATGTTATATCACTGTCTTCGATAAAGTTTTGTCTATCCATTTATGGTGTTTCTTTTTTATTTTGGGGGTATTTTTGAATTTATTTACTTCAAAAAGTACCATATTGTCTATCTAAATTATGCTTATTTTTTATGTTTTTTGTGATACTAATTTTTATTTATTATAAATGTTATATCACTGTCTTCGATAAAGTTTTGTCTAACCCTTTATGGTGTTTTTTTATTTTGGGGGTATTTTTGAATTTATTTACTTTAAAAAGTACCATATTTTCTATCTAAATTATGCTTATTTTTTATGTTTTTTTGTGATACTAATTTTTAATTATTATAAATGTTATATCATTGTCTTCGATAAAGTCTTGTCTATCCATTTACGGTGTTTGTTTTTATTTTGGGGGTATTTTTGAATTTATTTACTTCAAAAAGTACCATATTTTCTATGTAAATTATGCTTATTTTTATGTTTTATTTTATTTTTTTACGTTTTTTTAACTACATTAAAATATCATTCCAATAAGTTCTTAGAGCTAACAAATGTGGGCACAGAGGACTCCGGTGTGATCCTAATTTTTATTTATTATAAATGTTATATCACTGTCTTCGATAAAGTTTTGTCTATCCATTTATGGTGTTTTCTTTTATTTTGGAGGTATTTTTGAATTTATTTACTCCAAAAAGTACCATATTTTCTATGTAAATTATGCTTATTTTTATGTTTTATTTTTTACATTTTTTTAACTACATTAAAATATCATTCCAATAAGTTCTTCGAGCTAAAACCTAAAGATGAAGTGGCTTTGCTGTCACCTGGTGTCTTATTTTGGCTTATTTTAGACCGTTTTTTTCCAGTTTATTTCTATGGGTGCCCATTTTTGACCCAAATACAAGATTATGGAGTTGTTTTTTCACCGTCTTAACATTGTAGAATTGAGTCAAAATAAAAATTGTGTGTGTTCAGGAGGCAAACTTAGGAAAAGTAGCCAAGTCTTGTACCGCTCAGATCAAGGGAAGTATTTTTTAAAATAAATCAAAACTATTTTGCCCACATTTGTCCAGAATACGGTTTTAGGGTTAATATCTGACTATTCCCAATGTAAAATAATGCTGCGTCTCAAGCGATCGAGCTCATCTTCTCACCTGTTAATGCTGGTTTTGCAGGTGAGAGTGAAGTTGTGTTCTCCTGCCTTTGGCGCGCTGAAGATCAAGTGAATGTCCAAGCTTTGAGAAGGCAGCAAAGTGCCGAAACCGTCATTAGGCTGGACATCAATGAACTACAGAGACAGAAAAAGAGATATGTGTGTTTATATCTTCAAGGCCTCTGGATCTCATAATACATTTGTTTCCTTTTCTCTCTCAGTAATGCAGCAACACAACATTTTTTCGTTTGTCAAATCAACTTAAATAGTTTATTTAGTTGAGATAACTTATTATTTTGAGTTTCTGATGATTAAATCAATCTCCTTCATTGTATTAACGCACTTTTTCCAGTTCAATCAACTTAAAATTTTAAGGCAGCCAGGTTACTTACTTTTTTAAGTTAAACCAACAATATTTTTTATTTTCTTTGAACGTGAGCCGTCTGTGTCAGACCAGATTTAACTCAAAACTCGTGTCTGATTAAAAATGTGTTGTTTTGCATGCATGATTTTGATTAATGTCAGCGAAAGCCCGAACGCATGTTTTTGTTGGTTGTGTAAATCACGCTCAGCTGTGTGTTTGTATTGTTTTGAGCATGGTTCAGCGCTGTTGCAGAGTTTAAAGCGGATGCACTGAACCAAAACAGGTCATGTGACATCTCTCTGGCGTGAGTTTTTAGAAATGTGTGCAGCGCTTTTGACAATACACATCGTTTCTTTACAGAAAATGCATTACAATTCAGAGAAATCTCTAAACAATGCTGGGTTGTTTTAACCCAAATTTGGGTCAAATATGGACAAACCCAAATCATGGGTTAAAAATGTAATTTAAAATTTTATCCCAACTTCAACTTTCACTTTCAACTGTACATTTTTTAATTACATTTTTAACCCAACATTTGGGTTTGTCCATATTTGACCCAAATTTGAGTTGCATTTTCTTAGAGTGTATCAGAGGGAACTGTCTAAGTTATGCATTTCATTTTTATTCCATATACAAAATCAGTTAATGTAATAATTGAATCCAGAAACGATGAGCTCATTGGCATAATGCAAACTGTGCAGTGGATACTGTGCTCACCTTGGGGATAGAGACAAAGCCGAAGTCCTGCGGCAGCAGGGAGCAGTTGGTGAGACGCACGGACGTGTGTGTGCGCTCGTGGACGGAGCAGTGTCCGAACTCCAGCTCGGTGCGCTCGAACCGCAGGTCTGAGCCCGTGACCACTGCATGAGCCGTGAACAGCACAGGCTTCACCTGCGACACACACACTCGCCATTCCAGACATCAAGCTTGCATTCACAAGTGACATATTTAAAGGGAATTAAAAGGGTTATAAATGAAATTAAGTTGAAAAAATATGCTTAAATTATTATTGGTTAATTATTTATTGATGAAGTCTAGTAATGTTAAGTTAAATAAAATAAAAAATGCATTAAAAAATAGAAAAAAATTGTATCAAAAAAAAAAAGTATTAAGCTTTCTGGACAAAGTAAAATAAAAATTAAGTTTAATTTTAAGGATTCGGCTCATTCTGATCCGGATTTATTACAAAGTTAGACCTAGTCTGACCACGTAGGTGAACCTTTCTGAATCACACTTATTCTTAAGTCTAGGAATAAGAGTCAAATTACATCACTCTTCAAATTTTGACACACTTAAAGACGTAGTTCACTTTTGAAAAATAATTTTGATAATTCACTCACCCCCACGTCATCCAAGATGTCCATGTCTTTCTTTCTTCAGTGGAAAAGAAATGAAGGTTTTTGATGAAAACATTCCAGGATTTTCTCCATATAATGGACTTCAATGGGGACCAAACGGTTCAAGGTCCAAATGAGAGTTTCAGTGCAAACTGTTCAAAGGGCTTTAAACGATTCCAGACGATGAATAAGGGTCTTATCAAGCGAAACGATCGCTCATTTAATAAATAAATAACAAAGTTTAAGTTTTATAAGCTCAAATGCTCGCCTTGATCTGTTCTGTGATGCGCATTCGTGACTCTCCTGTTCGAACTCATTCATCAAAACGAACGGATCTTTTTCCGCGTCAATTGGTTTATTCAACAAACGAAACAAACGAATTGACTCGGAAAAAGATTCGTTCGTTTTGATGAACAGGAGGGTCTCGAACGCGCATCACAGAACAGAGCAAGGCGAGCATTTGAGCTTATAAAACTTAAACTTTTATTTATTAAATGAGCGATCGTTTCGCTTGATAAGACCCTTATTCATCGTCTGGAATCATTTAAAGCCCTTTGAACAGTTTGCACTGAAACTGTCTTTCACACCTTGAACCGTTTGGTCCCCATTGAAGTCCATTATATGGAGAAAATCCTGGAATGTTTTCATCAAAAACCTTCATTTCTTTTCGACTGAAGAAAGAAAGACATGGACATCTTGGATGTAAATTATCGGCAAAAGTTTTTTGAAAAGTGAACTACTTTAAGACTAAAGTTTTACTCTGAGCTTTTATACACACAGCCTGTTCTCTGCGACTGAGCACTATGAATTGTTCACCCCAGTTTATTGTGTGCATTTCTTTCTATATATCGTGCTTTTCTTCTAAACAACAACAACAAAAAAATATTTGATGAATGAACCGGTTTTACACACTCATTGGCTCATTCGGTGCACAGCAAGGAGTGTGTGTGCTTGCGTCATCAGCCGGAAACTAAAGTGAGATTCGGTGAACATCACCAGTGTCTCTGCAGATATTACTGGGAATCAGTCCCTAACCTTCATACAGGTCACCAGTCTGGACTGAGTCCCAGTTTCTGACCTTCTGCCTGACTCTCTCTCTCTCTCTCTCTTAATCCTTTAAATGTTATTCTGTAAATAAACCTCTGAACTCTGTTGTTTCTGTACTGACACAGAACGAGCAATTTCTGACGTTTTGCGAGTTATTTTCCATTCTGTGATTTAGCAATGTTCTCAACTGATTTCCTTTATAACACATTAAAGTGGAAATGTAACATTATTTAGTCAAAGGATTTCCACTCTAACCAAAAATGATCTAACAAGCACAGTGAGTCACAGTTAGTGAGCCTGTGACATCATCACATCTAATGACTTTTAAATGTTACTTTTGTTTCAGATTGTTCAAAGACACATTCAAATGTCCAGTCCAATAATGTTTAACTCTCGTAACCAAGAACAAACGATTTTAAAACACTGAAAAAGCTGTTTAGAGAATATTCAGAAATGCTAAAATGACCATTAGTGAAATGTTCTTAGATATATTTGTGTTAGCCGGGATCCTTGGGGTATGAGGAAACATTTCTGAAATAGCTCAATAACTTTAATATTATTTTCTTAGATTTTAGAGCCTGAATTGTGTTTAATAGTGTAAGTGAATAATAGAGCGGAGTGATTTGCGTGCGGTGATTATAATTAGTAACAGATATGACTGAAGTTATTTGAAGCGCATGTGTGTGTGTGTGTGTGTGTGTGCCAGCTCCGGGCACAGGTTTGAGATCAGTGAGAGTCCTGGCGTGAATGAAGAGTCTGGCTGAGGAAGAGGAAGAGGAAGAGAGGAAGAGGTGAGATCCTGCTTTCCAGATCTGAGGATTATCATTATGAGTGTGTAACACACACACACACACACTATCAATATCCCATAATGGTGGAATTATTTCACTTGATTACCCTTTAAAACACTACCTTTCACTTCTGTTTCCTGCCGAGTTCATAAAAGAAAGACAACTTAAACAATGAAACATTTTAAATGACCCGCTGATGTTTTCATAATCCAGAGGATATGTTTTATTAACTGAGGCATTTTATTTTTTTAATCAACACTTGATATTTTATGGGAAATCTTTATCATAAATGCAACAATCTGATCACACTAAAGGGCCTAAATCTAATTATTAACCAATTTTTAACAATAATTTTGCCATAATAGATTCCTAATTAATGCATACTAATAGTTATAAGGTAGTTGTTAAGTTTAGGTTCAAGGGTTGCAGAATATGGTCATGCAGAATAAGACATTAATATGTTGTTTATAAGTACTAAAAAACAGTCAATATCATATTAATATGCTTGATAATAAGCAACTGGTTAAGTCTCTCTCTCTCTCTCTCTCTCTCTCTATATATATATATATATATATATATATATATATTAGGGCTGTGCAAAAATTAATTGCGATTAATCGCATCCAAAATAAAAGTCTGTGTTTACATAATATATTTGTATGTGCTGTATATAATTATTTTGTATATATAAATACACACACATGCATGTATATATTTAAAAAAATGTGTTATTCATATATAAATTATTTATACTTATATAATATAGATTATGTATTTATATATATATATATAAATAATTCTTAATTAATTCTAAATTCAAATAATGCAAATAATAATAAAAATATACATGCATTCATAGGTATTTATATATACAAAATAATTATATACAGCTCACACAAATATATTATGTAAACACAGACTTTTATTTTGGAATTCACAATTAGTTTTTATACAGCAATATATACACACACACACACACACACACACACACACATATATATATATATATATATATATATATACATATATACAATATTATATATACATATATATATACAATATATATATATAAAGTATACACACAACTTTTGCACAAGAAAAGTAGCCTTTTGAAGAGAGAGTTATTACATATGCATTTAATGGGAATACAAGCATAAAGAATGTTGAGTGCAAATGATCCACAGGACAAAGAAAAGTGTGGATCTGAAACCTTGCTTTAAGAAAGAGCCATTCTACCTGATCTGGGACCTGTACAGTCAGAGGAACCTCCAGAACTCCTGTCTCCTTATTGAAGAAGCGTTTGGCATCCGCATACAAGCTCGGTCTATAAAGACATGGAGAAAACAAACTCTTGAATCAATATTAAATAATGTCGTGATCTTTTCAAGACTTCAGATATTTAGTAGGCTATTTATTACACAGAATAATTCTCTAAGTGCACATAAAAATGTGTTTCTTATTTGTTAATTTATTTAAAGTGTATTTACATTAAAATACATTTCACGCACACAGTGACCTGGATAATTTTTTTGTGTATTTTTTTGTTATAACTATATTTTAGAGTGATACACCCGTCCTTATGAAAAAAAAAAATCATCGGAAGAATAAAAATACAAATAAAAATGATAAAAAAATAAAAAATATTTTAAAATAAATTTTATAATATTTTATTATATTATTTATTTCCCAAATAAAAATGTTGTGGAAAAAAAGTGCTTTAACATTATCATTGATTTAAAATGTAATTAAGACAGTAATAAAAAATCCTTAATAATAAGAGTGTTCCCTTGGTATTTTCTAACTGAGATCAATAATGTGTGGCAGTGCCTTATGACAAGGTGATACTGGTGATTTAACATGCTGTCAATGAACTTGAAAACCAACACCTGATAAAACAGATGCTTTAAAGTAAATAAATACACTGTAAAAAATATTGTTGGTTTAACTTAAAAAAGGTAAGTAACCTGGTTGCCTTAAAATTCTAAGTGCATTGAACTGGAAAAAGTGAGTTAATACAATGAAGTAGATTAATTTAACCATCAGAAACTCAAAATTATATGTTATCTGAACTAAATAAATTATTTAAGTTGATTTGACAAAAGAAACAATGTGATTACTACACTGTAAAAAAAATATTGTTGGTTTAACTTAAAAAAGTAAGTAAACTGGTTCCCTTAAAATGTTAAGTGCATTTAACTGGAAAAAGTGAGTTAATACAATGAAGTAGATTAATTTAACCATCAGAAACTCAAAATTATATATTATCTGAACTAAATAAATTATTTAAGTTGATTTGACAAAAGAAAAAAATGTTGTGATTACTACATTGTAAAAAAAATATTGTTGGTTTAACTTAAAAAAAGTAAGTAAACTGGGTTGCCTTAAAATTTTAAGTTGATTGAACTGGAAAAAGTGAGTTAATACAATGAAGTAGATTAATTTAACCATCAGAAACTCAAAATAATAGGTTATCTCAACTAAATAAATTATTATAAAGTTGATTTGACAAAAGAAAATATGTTGTGATAACAAATCTTGAAAATAGTTTTTTTTTACAGTGTACTGTATTCTTAATTGCACTATGACATTTATTCATTTATATATGAGATTAATATGATGTGGTTATAATAAAATCAGATGGAGAGCAGAATAATGTCATTTCTTCATTTCAGTGTAAATGTCCTGATCTATGCAGTTTAGATAGTTTAATCTCATTCCAGCAGAGCTTCAGGAAAGGCTCCGTCTGAGTTAATGGAGTCAGTGTGAGCGGTGCTCTTCAGTAGTTTTGGCACAGTATTGTGGAACAGCTTTGTGGGACGCCACACGGCCCATCTGTCGACGGAACAAACACACTAACAGGAATCTGATTGGATCCTGCTCGTGAACACATCCCGACACATCCTCTGCTCTAAAAAGCTATTTTTAGCTGACTTAAGCCAAACTAAAACGCACAGTGGTGGACAAGTCCTCAAATCCAGAACTTCAGTAAAAGAAGTGGAGTCTGGAGTGGGCATGAAAACCGCATGTATAATAATAGTCAAAGAACTGTAAAATAGTTGTAGATGTATCTCATAATCACAATGATCACTACGCATCATCGTTGACTTTACTATTGAGAATGACTGTAATAAAAATAATAAAAATAATTAAAAAATATTAATATTTTTTTTTGTAATAAAAAAAATCAATATATTATTAATTTATATATATATATATATATATTAGGGCTGTCAAATGATTAATTGCAATTAATCGCATCCAAAATAAAAGTTTGTGTTTACACAATATATGTGAGCGTAGTGTGTATAATTATTTTGCATATAAATAAATATACACACATGCATGTATATTTAAGAAAAAAAAATATATATATATATATAATATTTATATATAATATTAATTATATAGAAATCTATATACATGAAAATATTTCTTAAATATAAACAAGCATGCTATAAAAGCAAAATACTTATGTAAAATATTATGTAATTAAATATTATATTTTTAATAAAATAAAATATTATAATATAAATTATTTAATTATTTAAAAATAAAAATTATTTTATTTTTATATGTAATAAAATAAAATATTTTTAAGCAAAATATTATGTAAACACGAACTTTTATTTTGGATGCGATTAATCGCAATTAATCGTTCGACAGCCCTACTATATATATATATATTTATACACTGAGCATAAAATCTTTTATACATGGATATTTGGATGGATGTAATTGCATTCTCATGAAATAATATAGAAGATAGAGATGGTGTATACAGTCATCATGACTCATACTCTGTGAGTGTTTTAATTATCATGTTATCCCTTATTTATTTGACCACCGGATCCTGCCAATCAATCACAATCAGGTATTCCAGACAGCCGTGCGATAATATCCCAAAATACTGCTCCAGCGAGAATGAGGCATGTGAAGAGCATTACATAAGCAGGAGTCAAGACAGATCTGTGGGTGTGGATCACAGGAGTGAGAGAGAGAGATGGTGCGGATGTTATTAATGCAGTTTTAAACCCTCTAAGCAGATTAAAGCAGTTTGACTTCATCCACTGCAGCACGTCAGGCCCGCAAAATGTTAACTTTCATCATGTAATGCGGCTTCATCTGACCTCGAATCAGCTTAGCTATCAATATTCGGCTCTGTCAAATGAAAAATGTGGGCGAGGAGAAGGGCACCGCACACACTTCTCTCAGGATTCGACAGCACAGCGCGTTACAGTTCAGGGTTAAAAATATCTCAGCAGCCTCATTCAAATTCAGCTCCTCCTGAATGTCCACGTTTCTCTCGGGAGATTTTCCTGATGGTTCAAAGGTTATATTTTGCAAGATGCTCTTATGATAAGTTACATTTTTTAAGGATGGGAATGGTTCATGCCAAATGAGGTTTCATTTTCTTGTAGATGTGGATATACAGTAGTAAGACGACTAAGATGGGTGGAGTTATGATATTCAACTAGAGCCCGACCGATATTTTGAGGATTTTGAAGGCCGATCCCGATACAAATATTTTTGGGTTTTAAAATCCGATATTCCGATATATCGGCCGATATAGTTTTTTATTATTAAATATTGTTGTATTTCACACACGTGTAAAAGAAAATCCAACTTTTCTGTGCAAGACACGATAAAGGATTTTGAAGGCCGATCCCGATACAAATGATTTTGGGTTTTAAAATCCGATATATTTTCCGATATATCGGCCGATAATTTTTTTTTATTATTGAATATTGTTGGATTTCACACACGTGTAAAAGAAAATCTAACTTTTCTGTGCAAGATACGATAAAGGATTTTAATGGCCGACCGATAAAGAATTCTGAAGGCCGATACTGATACAAATATTTTTGGGTTTTAAAATCCGATATTCCGATACATCGGCCGATATATTTTTTTATTATTAAATATTGTTGTATTTCACACACGTGTAAAAGAAAATCTAACTTTTCTGTGCAAGACACGATAAAGGATTTTGAAGGCCGATACCGATACAAATATTTTTGGGTTTTAAAATCCGATATATTTTCCGATATATCGGCCGATAATTTTTTTTTATTATTAAATATTGTTGTATTTCACACACGTGTAAAAGAAAAGCTAACTTTTCTGCACAAGATACTTTTTCTCTGAAATGTTCACTCCTCGCAAGTCTAACTTACATTTTACAACGCAGGGACTGTAACTAGAGATATGCTCGTTATAAATACAGTAATCATTACTTTATTTAGCCAGAAAAAGTTCATTGTGGTTTCCAAGCTCATTAATGTTAACGTTAGCGGTCTTCCACTGATGATAGTGGCGTTAGCTATAGCTTTGTGATTCGCTAGTCTAATTAAGCAATGGATAACATCATACTGCAAATTGTAAAACATACATTTTCAATATAACAGGCCAAGGAGAGATGATTGAAGCGTGTTTCGTCCGTTTTTATTTTATTTTTGAAATATTCATTTATCTGCCATTATAACTGCCGATACCGATAGTTTGGAAAATGCCTAATATCGGCCGATAATATCGGTCTGGCTCTATATTCAACTGCACCCTAACCCTCCCCTTCCAACCCTTTCCTACTCTATCCCTCCAACATTAAATGTCCAAAGAGGTGGGGCTGGATGTCATGTGACTCTGCAGTGAGCATCTCTTGTTTCGACGAGGTGTCGGTGACTGACACTGGGGGTCAAACTTGGGACCCTAAATCACATCTGATACTTTGAGAAAAGGCAAATTAAAATTGGATTTCAACTCATTCAGATTTGAAACAAACATACTAGGTCCTTTTTAGTCTAAGTGAACTCCCAACTTTAAAAAAACAATGAGATATGAACAGAAAACAACAGTATGACAGCAAGGATTTAAAGTCCCCCTGTGTTAAAAATCCAGCTTTTAATGTAGTTTATGTGTGTATGTGGTGTTTTTAATGTGCTTTAACAGACAAGAAGTTGATAAGTGGACAGCATTGCTGAGTATTTCCTGCAGTGAACCAAAGACAGTCTCAAAAACACGCTTTCTGACGTCACAAACCACCTTGTAACCAATCAGATCAACGTGTGATTGTTAGTGGATCTATGTGGAGTGGAGGCGGGGCTCATTTGCATATTCATAGAACCACACATACTAAATGAGTTATATTCAATCTATTTTAAGGCATGATGAAACTTTTAAATATGTCATTCTGGTGATCAAAGATGATTCACTACAGGGGGACTTCAAGTCTAGCATGATTTATCGAATGAAACGGTGTTATCGAGGTCTACCTGGGCAGAAATTTCAGCTGAGCACTGAAGCTGGATTTGGCCTGGATAAATCCTGTTTTAGGAAGGATAGACATGTGGTTCCTCATCTCTTTACACACCTTGAATGTCAATCTGAGAGCTGAGCTGGCCCTGAAAAAAATAAAAAAACACCATCAAATATTCATATTCTCAAAAGTCAGGAAAACAGACTGAAAGAGAAGACATTGGTCTGAAAGAGAACTCAATTTAAAGTCAATCACAATTTCACTGCATTGTACAATGTAATATCCATGTATATGTGTGTGTAATCCCTAGCAAACCCCTAGCATAACGAGATCTGTGTATGCCACTCGTTCAGATCCACATGAAATATACAGTACCCCTCTATCTACTGTATATGGCTCTAGATTAGATGACCCATTTCCCAGAACAGCAGATATAATGGAAGATCATCCTGGGAATTCTTGAAATAATCAGACTACGCAGAGTGTGAAATAAAAGGCCTGAATTCAGCAAATATTCACATTCTTTTTTTTCTGGCATCAGCAGTAACGATTGCTTTACAGTAGGAGTGTCATATCACCATACTAAAGTCACGATACGATATTATTGCAGAATATAATGATAAAAGGTTAACATAAAACGTATTGTTGATTAAAATGTTAAATTTGTCCGTAGACTTGACTCACCATGTTAGTATGAGCCCTCCTGGACCTGATTCGAACTTCCTTATTGATGCAGTTATTGTGAGTAATATTTAGGTATGTCAGTATACAGATGGATATATGTATAAACTACTTATATAAATGAAAAGAAATTGAAAACCATACATGGGAAGACAGTGGGGGGTGGGATGGGAAATGTTTATGTAATATTAGATTTTCTTTTACTATTTGATTTTATTTACTTTTTTCTGATGTTCAAAATTTGAAAATGTTCACTCATTGTACTTAAGATGTAAGTAATGTATCAAACTGTAGATCCTTTGTACTCTATTAACATCTTGTAAGTAAATATGTTAATAAAAACAAATCTACACAAAAAAATTTGATATGACATTGCATGTGGCTTTCCAGCTCAAGTCTATTCATTTACAAAGCACAGAGACACCATATGGAGGATCCCTTTACCACTCTACAGATAAAGCATTGTGAAAATTTCATTTCAGAAGTGATAAAATAAAATAAAATTCTGTATAAAAATGTATAGGCAAGAGAAGTAGTTTGTTTAGGCATGGTTTGTAGGGAATTATAAACCTGCGCACATATATTCAAACGCACAAAACTATAGAATTAATTCTTAATGTGCATGTGAACGCCATCAGCGTTTATCACAGGTTTACTTTTAAGTCTTTTTAGAGAGAAAAGTTTCGTCTTAGAGGTCCCTAATTTAATAACAAATGACAATTTCAACAGAAGTGAATCAATTAAAACTAACTTTAGCTGGAAATTAACATTATTCAAGAACCGCTATAAACCAAACCAATCTCTGCTACCTTAAAGGGATACTCCACTTTTTTAGGAAATAGGCTCATTTTATCACTCCCCCAGAGTTAAACAGTTGAGTTTTACCGTTTTCAAATCCATTCAGCCGATTTTCTGATATTTAGAAGATAATCAGTAACCAGACAGTTTCTGGTCTCATTGACTTCCTTAGTAGGAAGAAAATATACAATAGAAATCAATGAGACCAGAAACTGTCTGGTTACTGATATTCCTTTAAATATCAGAAAATCGGCTGAATGGATTCGAAAACAGTAAAACTCGACTGTTTAACTCTGGGGGAGTGGTAAAATGAGCCTATTTCCCCAAAAAAGTGGAGTATCCCTTTAAGTCGTGGTTTTATCTGTCAGTCAGGTTGGGAATGCCTACAGAATACAGCTGCTCTGTGACGGTACTTCTTTATATGTCCACCAACAATAGAATTAACTGGCAAATGTGGATCTCGTCTTGATAAAAATGGAACTGGTGCAATTCACCTGCTTTGAACTTCGATGCTGTCCTGATAAAGACGATCATACATGCAGATTTTCAGGTCAATATTTGGCTTGGTCACCCACACAGGCGCGCTCTCGGCCACCCCACAAACCGAAACCACAATCTATGCATTCAAGAAAACAAGAAGAATTTATATTTTGAGCTGTTAAAGCAAAAATAAAGTATGTAAATATATGTCAAACTCTACCGGTTCACAACCAGGTTGAGAAAACAGGATTTGGAAATCCAGTTTTGCCTCTCCTGGAATGGTCGGTGTGAAGATGATGGGTATTCTGACACTCATAAATGGGCCAACATCACCTTCATGAGGCTGGAAAGAGAACACCTGCACTGTTAGAAAAAAAGGTACAAAAGCTGTCACTGGGGCCTTTTCAAAAAGGTACACTTTTGTACCTAAAGGGTGCATATTGGTACCATAATTGTACTAATATGTACCATGAAGGTACCAATATGCACCCTTTTGGTACAAAAGTGTACCTTTTTGAAAAGGTACCGCCCCAGTGACAGCTTTTGTACCTTTTTTTCAGAGAGTGTGTATGTTACACTGCCATTTAAAGTCCCCCTGTGGTGAAAATCCAGCTTTTAATGTTGTCAATGTGTCTATGTGGTGTTTTTAATATGCTTTAAGACAAACCATGTGCAAATATTATACAAATATTCGGACTATACAGAGATACTGAATGAAAAACAGGTAAACATAATCAGTAACTAATAATCAGTCTAATCGAACACAGTTAAAACCAAAACACAATGAAAACCAAACACACAGAGATCGCTGTTTCCGTTTGATATATTTTTCCTTTAGATATTTAATAAAGAGTCTGCAAAAAAACTTCAAGAATCAGACTCGATTTTTGGCTTTCTTGATTCTTAAATGTATGTAAACATGTCACTGTGTTCATACCTCCTCAACGCTAAACTCAGAAGGCTCAATTTTAGTATCCACTGGTCCTGGATCAGCGCTCAAACCGCCATCAGGACTGTGACTGCTGACAGGAGACACTATTAAACAGAAAATGTACTATTAAAGGCACACTATGTAAGTTTTTTTTGTATGAAACTATCCAAAAACCGCAAGAGCAATGTTACGTGTCAATGACATCGTTTTCCCGCCCTCGATTTCCCGTTTTATTTTGTAGAAACCAAAGATGCTCTAACACATTGTGTTTTTAGACAGGTGAACAGCTGTTTGGGTAAATTTATCGAAAGAAAACCAATTGTTATACAGCTCAAAAAAGTTTGAATCTCGTTTTCTTGATTTACAATGATTTACCATATTTACCATGCCTAATATCGAGTCCTGTCATCTTCTCCACCAGAAAGACAACAACTCCCATGATTCCGCCAAACTAAGGCGTCATCAAGCTACGCCTTTGTTTTGAATAAACGACCTCTAGTGGCGAAATATTACATAGTGTGCCTTTAAGAGAAGTACAAAGTGTATTTGTGTATGTTACATACACACACGTACATGTCACATACAATTGTCAAAGCTAAGACGCCTAAAAAAGTGGTATATCTTTATTTTTCATTAGAATAAACTATTTCTGTCAGTACTTTTCAAATGTAATAAAATATAAGTATGTTTTACTGTATAAGTATGGCGAATGTAGAAGTCATTGTTCAAAGAGCCGAGTAAAAACCCAGGTCCTATTAGAAACGAACTGAGTTCATGTTGGCAAAGTCATTGTTTTTACATGTTTGCAACTAATATTACAAATTTCAAATGTATTACTGAAAAAGCACTGTACCACAGGAGAAAAGCAGTGTGTTACCTGATCCGAGGTCACTGTGAGTCTTTTCTATGCCTGATGGGATTTCTGCGTTCAGACTGGCCATCTCTAAACTACGGCTTTTCCCAGAATCCTCCTGGGCAGAAAGATTGACCAACATGTTAAAGTCCCCCTGTGGTGAAAATCCAGCTTTTAATGTTGTTTATGTGTCTATATGGTGTTTTTAATATGCTTTAAGACAAACCATGTGCAAATCCATAAGTCGACAAAAACACGTTTTTGAAAAACACGACCTCGTGACCAATCAGATCAACATGTGATCGTCAACCAGTGGATGGCGGGGCTCATTTGCATATTCATAGAACCACGAATAATAAATGAGAAAAGGATGTCGAGATACATTCAAGATATTTTAAGGCATGAAGGATACTTCTTCCATCCCAGTAAAACCAATGCAATTTATTTTTGTTCTATAATATTTATTCTTTTTAATTTAGTATTTTGAGACAATTTGATTGAATTTATTAATATTTATGCAATATTTATGGTCTTTTTTTTTAATGGAATATATATATATATATATATATATATATATATATATTATTTAAAAAAATAATGCAGCATTTTTGGTTTAGTATAGAGTCTAGGCCTTCAGAAAAAAATATTTTTTGAAGAAAAAAAAAATGTTTAAATGTCATTTTGGTCATCAAAGATGAGTTAAGGGATACAATTATTGACTTCATGAATTTAAAAACTCCATTAGATTTAAGCTGAAATCACAATGAAAGTGTGCTGCCACATTATTCTCCTTTCTGTTGCATATTTTGTGGGTACAAAGTTGGCAACCCTACCTGAACATATTTTTGTGAGATTCACTTTATCATACCCGGAATAAATACCAAATCACAGGACTATCTCCCTCACTCAGTTCACTGATGACCCAACAAGAGGAGACAGTCAATCGTATCAGTGTGATTCACCAGTGAGCTCGTGAAGGTTTGCTGAAGGGCACCGGTGGAGACGGGGGTCAGCTTGTAACGAGTGCCAAGAGCCCCTCTGTTGGTCATGGTGATTCCTCGTGAAACCGTCTGTCCAACCACATGAGTGCCAAAGTCCACAAAACAGTGATCAACAACCATCTGGGAAAAAAAGGGAAATAATGGGATTAACAACTCTTCAAAACCTCAAATAAAGTGTCATTTACCATGCAAAAACTCCTACCTCACACTTTTTCTTAGAGCACTTGATAGGCACAGAAAAAGGGCCAGTAGCCGACTGAAAGTGAATCACACCATCCAAATCCACATCGAGCTACAACAAATATAGGACATTTATTACTGTGCAGCTTTCCCAGATCAATTTCATAATATTTAGAATAAGAGGGGAAAACATTGTAGAATAGGAGATGATGATCATCTATCCAGTCTTTAGCTTAACTGAACTGAGTTATTGAAATGGTTATTTGACTTCTTTCGTGTTGAATGGTGGCCGTCTCAGACAAAAACAGTATTCCTGCATACTAGTGCCACTTTAAGTTTCTAGGCTAGTGGCGTTCCCTAGTGTACAAAAACCAAAACGTATTTAAAAATACATTAATTTCATCCTAAGTATACTGCAAAGAGATTAACATATTTACTGACATATCGCTTAAGACTTACTGATTTCTTTAACCCTCCGGGGTTGTTCGGCCCAAATGGACCCGAGGAATTTAAATAATTTTTTTTTAAATCACAGCTTCCTTAAAATGGTCCGAAATTTGGTGACTTTGTTGGTATTTGAATACCCCAAAAAATTGGTGACAGGATGTGAATAGTCTAAGTGGTTGTAAAAAAATAGTCACACTTGGGGTGTTCGGGTCCAAATGGACCCGCATGGAAAATGAATGGGAAACTGGGAAAAATGTGAAAATACTGAGTTTTTTTGTGCGTACAATCTACAAATCAGCCACGATCTTGAAAAAAAGCACACAACAGTGAAGGGGTGAATCTATAAAACATCAAGAGTGCAAAACAGATTCATCCAGAGACACACACACACACACAAACACACTTTTATACACAAACACACCAAAAAATCCAGATTATGCATGTGTTTTGCATTTTTAAAATGCTAAGTTTGATGGCAGATGGCATCTATCTCATTTCAAAAATTTCTTTTATGAGGCCTAGGCTTGACTCTAAAATGAAATACAGCTTTAATTTTTTTTTTTATATTTTTTTCTATAATGTTCAATGGGGGAAAATTTTGTCATAATTATTGCATTAATACTAATTCTATTTTTTTTTTGAAATTTTCTCAAAACACCAAAAAAGAAAAGAAAAAATATTATAAAAAACGAGCAAAAAAAAAAATCATGATTTTTTTAATAATTATGATTTTTTAATAATTTGCAATAATTATGACAAAATTTTGTCATAATTATTGCATTAATACTAATTCTAATTTTTTTATTTTTGAAATTTTCTCAAAACACCAAAAAAGAAAAGAAAAAAATATTATAAAAAACAAGTAAAAAAAATCATGATTTTTTAATAATTTGCAACAATTCTGACAAAATTTTGTCATAATTATTGCATTAATACTAATTCTATTTTTCTTTTTTCTTTGAAATTTTCTCAAAACACCAAAAAAGAAAAGAAAAAATATTATAAAAAACGAGCAAAAAACAAAATCATGATTTTTTTAATAATTATGATTTTTTAATAATTTGCAACAATTCTGACAAAATTTTGTCATAATTATTGCATTAATACTAATTCTAATTTGTTTTATTTTTGAAATGTTCTCAAAACACCAAAAAAGAAAAGAAAAAATATTATAAAAAACGAGCAAAAAACAAAATCATGATTTTTTTAATAATTATGATTTTTTAATAATTTGCAACAATTCTGACAAAATTTTGTCATAATTATTGCATTAATACTAATTCTAATTTGTTTTATTTTTGAAATTTTCTCAAAACACCAAAAAAGAAAAGAAAAAATATTATAAAAAACGAGTAAAAAACAACAACATGATTTTTAAATTTTTTTTTAAATATGAATCCCGCCCTTTGGGTCCATTCGGACCCGAACACCCCGAGTGTGACTCTGAAACGAACAACCCCAGAGGGGTAAACATTATTTGGAGTAAATCTTTATTGCACAATGCAAATTTCTTAATATTAAGCATAAAATGTGTTTTAACAACACTATTAGTAAGGATAGTATGATCTCTGTATAATATCAATCTTTAAATGCAAGATCATTAAAGTGTATGCAATAGTTCAACTTTAGCACTATTAAATATACTTCAGTTGAGTTGTACTTCAACACTATTTCTGGATCATTAAAGCAAATTAAGTGCCAAATTAGTAGTTCCAATTAAGCAGACTTTAAGTTTATCAGTTTAGTACACCAACAGTACAATTGCAGGGTATTTTTAATAAATACATAATTATGTAAATGTATTTGTAGTACACTTAGCATAAAATCAATATATTTCAAATACATTTTAGTGTATTTATTTTTCACTAGGGTTTCCATTCCACTCAATAAAGTTGTACTTTATGCAAATTAGCAGTGACACATGAGCGTGTGACACATTATGAAGTGACTGATCAGGAACTATAGATATAATAATATGATTTTCTGAAAAGATCTTTATAGTGAAAAGTGCTTTACACTTTAGTTGAAGTTAGTGATTCAGGAACAGTATTTTAGCCTTCAGTTAAATACGATGATTATTTTTATGTATTATGCATGATATTTTCATGTATATCATGCGTGAGTGCATAAATTCTTACCATTGTGTATGAAATGTGATAAATAAGCCTTGCCTTAGAAATCAAACTGAACTTGACTGTGCTCACGTAACCCATCCCATGTTCCTGTGAGTAATTTCACTGTTCTCGATGATTCATCTCTACCCACATGCGGTCATATAATAAAAACAGAATTTTAAAACAGAGCTTGATCTAATTTTATCTGGTAAAGCATCTCATGGGACGTCACAAGGATATATTATTCCTGTGAAAAACAGCAGATGTGCGGTGTGGAAGAACCTTACCAAAGGTCTAAATATAGCCTCCAGTTCACAAGCCATGCCAGCAGACATGGGCCCTGGCGGCTCGAAACTGCAAGAAAACACGTCACACACACAAACACACACAGGTTTGGAAATGATGACAGAATTTTCTTTTCACGACAAACACAGAGAGAGTCAGCAAAAGATGCCAGTACCACGTGTCACGATGCTCTGGCTTTAAAAGAGCATCCCTTCAATCACAACCAGACTTTTTATGTTTATGTTACAGTATGTTTACGCCCACCTGACTGACACATGATCTTTCAGATTCTGCGACACTCCCGACAGCTTACAGCAATTAGTCACGTATGTGACATTCGTCAGCGTGACTTTCTTCTTGTAGACCTTCCCAACATCGCAATCCTGCAAATACAGTTCAGAAACAACTGATTTAAATATATTAGATGCAATATAATTAGGGCTGTGAAAAGATTAATTACGATTAATTGCATCCAAAATAAAAGTTTGTGTTTACATAATATATGTGTGTAATTATTTTGTATATACTGTATAAATACACACACATGCATGTGTATATTTAAGGAAATGTGTTATTCATATAAAAATATTTATATATATATTAGGGCTGTCAAACGATTAATCGCGATTAATCGCATTCAAAATAAAAGTTTGTGTTTACATAATATATATGTGGGCGTAGTGTGTATAATTATTTTGTATATATAAATAGACACACATGCATGTATATATTTAAGAAAAATGTGTTCTTAATATATTAAATATTTATATTTATACATAATATTAATTATGTATAAATATATATAAAGTATATACTTTCAGATGATTTTTCTTAAATATATACATGCATGTGTGTGTATTTATATATACAAAATAATTATACACACTACACACACATATATTACGTAAACACAAACTTTTATTTTGAATGCGATTAATCACGATTAATCGTTTGACAGCCCTAATTTATATATAATATAGATTATGTATTTATATATATATATATATAAACAGTATTTGCGTGCACATAATTCTTAAATATATACATGAATGTAGGGCTGTGAAACGATTAATCGCATCCAAAATAAAAGTTTATGTTTACATAATGTATGTGGGGGCATTGTGTATAATTATTTTAGATATATAAATACACACACATGCATGTATATATTTAAAAAACGTTTTTTACTCATATATCAAATATTTATATTTATGTATAATATGAATTTTGTATAAATATATATAAAGTATATACATGCAAATATTTCTTAAATCTATACATGCATGTGTGTGTATTTATATAAACAAAATAATTATACACACTACACACACATATATTATATAAACACAAACTTTTATTTTGGATGCGATTAATCGCGATTAATCGTTTCACAGCCCTACATGAATGCAATGCATATGTATTTAAATATGCAAAATAATTACACACATATATAATGTAAACACAAACTTTTATTTTGAATGCGATTAATCACAATTAATCTTTGCACAGCCCTAAATATAATGTATTTCGTGTTGTACTTTAGAGGCACGACTTTGAGGTCTCAAATGACTCCTGGGTCTAAAAGTTAAGTGAGCTCAAACGTAAAAGTTTAGAAATATACAGCATATTTTATATTTTTTCCACCGCCACATCCCTTTAGTGGCTCCATACTTCAAGTGACTGAATTGAGAGCAAACGCAAACTGCATATTTAATATACAATAAGATAAATATTTCCCTCAGCATTGTCATCCACCTTGAATGGAAATTCATTGCAACGCATTATGGTGTTACATAACTAGTAAAGTAAATAGGACTTCGGTTCCTATAATTTGACAAAGTCTGTTCATTGGACCTTTAATCCCCGAGATGAATGTCGATGTAGGCATCTCAGTACACAGCTGTAATGATGAAAACCTTCGGTACCTTAAACAGAATCATCTCTGGTTTGCTGATGAACGGTGGTCCTTTTGACTCTCTCGCCTTTATCGTCTTTTTTGCTTCCTTTGAAAGCAAACCTTTGTTCATGTCAGTCCTCATGGTGGTGTGAGATGCTTCAAGATGAATGTTTTCATCTGATGTGGCCTAGGGGGACAGATATGACAAAAAACAATGATTTTGTAGCTAATATAGGATGAAATATAGTCTATTATAGCGTAATAAAAGCAGCATTGACGGAAGAGTAATAGTGCATTTTCATTTCTATTCTCACAAAGGGCAGTAACAGTTAAGGGGTTTCACATGCTTATGTATTTTATTGAAAATGTTACCATATCATCTTTGTGTTTGTGTTCCCAAAGGCCGGTGAACTCAGGCTGAGCCAGACTCATCTCTCTTATATCTTCATCCTCCATTTCTACAGAGTCTGAGGAGGAACTGACATCACTGTACGACCTGACGCCAGATGCTCTGGGACTCGACATCACATGCTTTTCCTGAATTAAACACAAGTGGAAAAAGTGATTGTTAGTGTTGCTTTCATCAGCATCTTTGATTTGGGCTCATGTTAGTCAGATGACGAGCTGATAACTGGAGTGGCTAAGTCGTGGTCGTGGCATGAGTAACACACTCCTAGCCAAAATAACCTTGAATTTGGTTGCATGACATTTTTGCCAAAAAAAATTATTTCGTTTCATGCAAGCAAAGTCAACAGTGGTTACAAGGTGATTGGTTTCATTTCTTCACTCATTTCATTTCTTTGTTATGTAATTAATGACTAGTCTATTCTTGGGCGATGGTAAGACAGCCCTTGAGCTTTGTTTGGACGTCTTTTAACCTTCAAATGGTCTTCCTGTTTACACTTCTGGGCTCCGGGGTCTATACGACCCCAACAATTGATTGAGTAATTGTACAAAAAATATATACATTTTTAATAATTAGGGCTGTCAAAACGATTAATCGCGATTAATCGCATGCAAAATAAAAGTTTGTGTTTACATAATACATGTGCGTGCACTGTGTGTAATTATTTTAGATATATAAACACACACACATGCTTGTATATATTTAAGACATATTTTCATGTATATTCTGTATATGGATTTATATCTAATTTATATTATATATTAATATAAATATTTTATATATAAATAACATTTTTTTTCTTAAATATACATGCATGTGTGTATTTATATATATATAAAATAATTATACACAGTGCCCCCACATATATTATGTAAACACAAACTTTTATTTTGGATGCGATTAATCGCGATTAATAATATATCTTTTTTTGTTAACTTCTCATATTCATTAATGCTGTGTTTTTGAAGACATAAAGTACTTTTGTAGCCATATACCACACAATTCCTCAACTACACCATTAGCTTGCATATGAAATATTATTTTTTTATGATACATTGCATTTATGCTCTAGTACTAGGCCTTCATTTCTGTGTAAAAATTTCCAGATTTATGCCGGATTTTTTTTTTTTTTTGACACATGAAGAAAATATATTTAGTAGGGCTGTGAAACGATTAATCGCGATTAATCGCATCCAAAATAAAAGTTTGTGTTTACATAATATATGTGGGGGCACTGTGTATAATTATTTTGTATATATTTAAAAACACCCATACATGTATATTTAAGAAAAAAATATTATTTTTTTTATAAAATATTTGTATTTGTATATAATATAAATTACATATAAATCTAAATACAGAATATACATGAAAATATTTCTTAAATATATACAAGCATGTGTGTGTGTTTATATATCTAAAATAATTATACACAGTACACCCACATATATTATGTAAACGTAAAACTTTTATTTTGGATGCGATTAATAGCGATTAATCGTTTTGACAGCCCTAATATTTATAAAAAATTCATATTATACATAAATATAAATATTTGATATATTAATAACATTTTTTTCTTAAATATACACATGCATGTGTGTGTATTTATATATCTAAAATAATTATACACAGTGCACCCACATACATTATGTAAACACAAACTTTTATTTTGGATGCGATTAATCGTGATTAATCGTTTCACAGCCCTAATATTTAGTTTTTTTCACATTTCCCATTCATTTCAGCGTGGGGTCATATTGACTCCGAAGACCAGTAGTGTAAAAAAGGGAACCTTTTTTTTTAATTAAGTAAAAGTCGATTGGGGTCGTATAGACCCCATGACCCGATTGAAGGCTACACGCAAACATTGATCAAAATTGCTTACTGAGTTGGTTTATAATGTGATCTCCATTTCTGCATCATTCATAAGCAAACTGTACTTTCTCTTCGTGGATCGCAGGATTGATAGTTTTACTAATAAGCGTATAGTGTATGGTGAGTGTCACTGGTACCTCTCTCTGTGTGTGTGTAGATGGAGGCAGTATGTTCTGCAGGAGTTTCTCCTCACGCTTTTTCCCATGACTCAGAGTCCGTACAGGAGATTTTCTACGCCTCTCCTTCATGTTCCTTTCCAATAGCAATTTAGCCACAATCTCCATTTGCCCCACTCTCCGTGAATCTTCAAATTCCCTTCAATGAAAAAGATAGAAGATAATACAGTATAATAGCGGTCCTCAAACCTCTTGAGCATTCACATCAGATGTTTATGGGAAATCCTCACGCTTTTTTCCTCCTGAAGCGCTCCTGCACTTTCAGTCGGTGGATGTGTTCAGTGCTGTTCAATCCTTCGGCCTCCAGTGACTCTTTCATGTGTTGCTCCTGCTCTCTCTGTTTCTGTTCGTAGGCTTTCTGTTGTAGTTTTCTAGCACACATAGTTTCCTAAGTACATGGAGAAGATCTATCATTGGCATATATAGACGCAAACACTCGGCCAGCATTACTTGTCCACATTCCATTACTCTTCACGATCTTGAAAAAAAGCATAAATCTATAAAACATCAAGAGTGCAAAACAGACACAACCAGACACACACACACACACAAACACACTTTTATACACAAACACACCAAAAAATTCAGATTATACATGTGTTTTGCATTAAAAAAAAAAAAAAAAAAAAAGATTAAATATTTTTTCTATTATGTTCAATGGGGGGAAATTTTGTCATAATTATTGCATTAATAGTAATTATAAAAAAATATATATATTTTTGAAATTTTCTCAAAACATCAAAAAAGAAAAGAAAAAATATTATAAAAAACGAGTAAAAAAAATAAATCATGATTTTTAAAAAAAAAAAAATTAACATTGAATCTAATACTACACATATTTAATTATTACAAATGTGTATTGGTCAATCTCAGGCAACTTTATTATTTTTTTTTTACAAGGTTTAAGCAGAATATGGACACGTATGTTTTCTCAATCCTGTTACTGAAAATCATGTGTCATTTAAAAAGTAAGTTTAGAAGCAGGTCAATTAATTCCTTTGTTTTCCCCACAAGAAAGTGTTTATATTAAATGAATTGTTGGTTATATGTTCAAAAAAATTTATATTTGTGCCAATAAAACCACTATTAAAGCAAGGTGTATTTTGATAAAAAAGGCATTTTTTCATTTTAAAGACGACCAAAGCCTCAAGCTTATAATTTTTTTTAGAATTACTTCATTAAATAATTGTATCATCATCTGGAATCGTTTAAAGCCCTTTGAACAGTTTGCACTGAAACTGCCTTTTACACCTTGAACCGTTTGGACCCCATTGAAGTCCATTATATGGAGAAAATCCTGGAATGTTTTCATCAAAAACCTTCATTTCTTTTCGACTGAAGAAAGAAAGACATGGACATCTTGGATGACATGGGGGCAAGTAAATTATCAGCAAACGTTTTTTTAAAAGTGAACTATTCCTTTAAGGCAGGTGCGTAGGGGGAAATCTCCCCATTGGTCCCCTCAGCTTTTCTTGCAGTTGGTGAGCCTCCAAAGAGGTGGCATGACAATATGACAAGGCCTCAAGAAGCATCACACACACACATACGGCTGATTGACAGTACCTGACTGGCAGCGAAACTGGCTTTAAGCGTCATCACTGCGGTCCGCCTCTTCTCTATGAGCTCCTTCCTCCTCTCTTTAGCCTCAGCCTCTTTCTGTTTCATCCTACAACACAACAGCACTTACATTACGTTTTATACTATGCTCTTTTAAAATACACTGAGACTGGCCACTAATATGAAAGCTGAAAATGTAAAGTTGTAATTCAACTATAGTTATTGAAAATGTGCATGTTGGTGTGTCACCTCTGTAGAGTCTGCTTGAGGAAGACGGCTGCTTTGAGACGGCCAGCACGAGCCTGTTCCTGTTGTTTCCTGAGCACTTCTGCCTGCTCTTGTAAAACCTTGTCACGTTCACTGACACAGGAGATGATACAAACACTTTAAACTAGAGGCCGACCGATAAAGGATTTTGAAGGCCGATACAAATATTTTTGGGTTTTAAAATCCGATATTCCGATATATCGGTCGGTATTTTTTATTATTAAATATTGTTGGATTTCACACACGTGTAAAAGAAAAGCTAACTTTTCTGCACAAGATACTTTTTCTCTGAAATGTTCACTCCTCGCAAGTATAACTTACATTTTACAACGCAGGGACTGTAACTAGAGATATGCTAGTTATAAATACAGTAATCATTACTTTATTTAGGCAGAAAAAGTTCATTGTGGTTTCCAAGCTCATTAATGTTAACGTTAGCGGTCTTCCACTGATGATAGTGGCGTTAGCTAGCTTTGTGGTTCGCTAGTCTATGATGAGCCATAATTTAGCAATAGATAACGTCATACTGCAAATTGTAAAACATACATTTTCAATATAACAGGCCAAGGAGAGATGATTGAAGCGTGTTTCGTCTGTTTTTATTTTTGAAATATTCATTTATCGGCCATTATAACTGCCGATACCGATATTTTGGAAAATGCCTAATATCGGCCGATAATATCGGTCTGGCTCTACTTTAAACAAACATTTTCAGGTGGTGCTTGCCCACTTACAGCTCGCCGCCATGATGTCGGGGTACTATAGGGTTTCTAGGCTGTTCTATAATTGACTAGAAAACCAGACGCCACTCTCTTTGCTGGTTATAGGTTAAAGACTACTTTGTTTTGTGAATCATTTTGAGTCGATGAGCCAATTCTTACTTAAACGGATCTTTTGGCAAAGAAAATACGAAACAGATTCTAAATTAAACTAAATTTAAAATATGTTTAAAATGTGTTGCATTGCCTTCTTTTCATTTTATCATCCATCATGTGACAATTCAGAGATAACCCAGATAGCAAACTGACGTTGAATCAACGTGGAAACATGACATCGAAACAACGTTGATCTGACATTGTTTTGCTCATCGAATTAACGTTGAACCAACGTCAGGCGCGGCGTTCTTCAAAACTAACGGAAAAATCAACTTGAAATCAATGTTGTTTCAACGTTATGAAAGCAAACCAATTTTCGATTTTCATTTAGCTTTGAAGAATGCCGCGTCTGACGTTGGTTCAACGTTAATTCGATGAGCAAAATCAACGTTGTCTCGATGTCATGAGAGACGTCGTTTCCACGTTGATTCAATGTCAGTTTGCTGTCTGGGAACTCTATTGTGATTTGATTTAGACTGTTAAATTTGCACGTGATTAGTGAGAAACGATGTTGATGGTTGAAATCGATCCTCAATCACCGCCTCTTTTCATTGCTCCGCCCCCAAATAGAGGAAAAACTATGCAACACAAGCAACCACTAACATCTAGTGCACATATGCATGAATCAGCTGTGATCCGACAAAAGCATATCTTGCTTCTTTGAAACATAGCAAATACCAATATTACTCATGTATCACGCAAAAACAATGATCCATGTTGCGTTCATATATGAGTCGAACCGAACCGAATTCATTTGGAAGTGGATCGAGTCTCATCTTTTCAGTGTCTCGGTCTGTTTGTTTGGTGGCACCAGCGTTCAGATGATAGCGTTCACACTTATTAACAGAACTATCGTACCGTCATTTTAATCCGACCAAACATGCCAAGGGCGAACAAATATTCAAAAAATTGTGTGTTTGGATGTTGATTTCATTTTCAACAGCATGTCTCAGAAGCGCTTACTCCCTCTTTAAATGGCTCAGGTTACGCGTTTTACATTAAACTGCAAACCGGAGTGGATGTGATAAAAGCGGTGTGACACATTTCACATTAAACTCTTACATTTTGTCACGTTGTGCTTTGTGTCTACGTTGTTTGATGACACTCTTCTCTCGCTGGAGTCTGAGCTGGTGTTTCTTCTTGTCCTGAGATTGGACGTTCCTCTCCTCCAGCTCAAGTTCCCGACGCAGAGCCAAGAAGTGACCCAGATCGACCTCCACCTGACACAGCTCCAGCCTGAACATACGACAATTACACTCTACGTCCACAACAACAGCATATTAAAGCAGTAGTTCACTTTTATAAAAAGACCCTTATTCATCGTCTGGAGTCGTTTAAAGCCCTTTGAACAGTTTGCACTGAAACTCTCATTTGGACCTTGAACTGTTTGGTCCCCATTGAAGTCCATTATATGGAGAAAATCCTGGAATGTTTTCATCAAAAACCTTCATTTCTTTTCGACTGAAGAAAGAAAGACGTGGACATCTTGGATGACATGGGGGCGAGTAAATTATCAGCAAAAGTTGTTTTTAAAAGTGAACTACTCCTTTAAAGGCTTTCTAGGCAACCATGGTTTGTAGATTCAATCATGCTGTGTAAAACTGGATTTTCAAGAATCAAAGTCTTCCTCCCCAATCCATCCAGAACAGATACTGAGATAAACTAAATTATGTCATCAAAGTCATTTTTAAATGTTATTTGAGAGCAAAATTAAAAGATCCACATCGTGAACCTTAGTTTGAGAGACACTAGTATAGAGTGTGGCCCTTAGAAATTACAGAATAAACACGTGAATATCCTACATTGCTTTTTTCATTGATGAGCAAAACAACCACTATATTTCCAGAACTAAAAGGGATAGTTCACTTTGAAATTCATTTTTCATATTTTTTATCTTACCTCAAGGGCATCTTTGTTTCCACAGTATTTTCAATTTTGATGTTTTTAGGTCAAACCATTCTTGTCCGTCAGTCATACACTCTCAGAAAAAAGGTACAAAAGCTGTCACTGGAGCTGTACCTTTTCAAAAGGTAAACTTTTGTCCATTTCAGGTGCTATTATGTCCATTGTAGGTGCTAATATGCACATTTTAGGTGGTAATATGTACATTTCAGGTGCTAATATGTACATTTCAGGTGCTATTATGTACATTTTAGGTCCTAATATGCACATTTTAGGTGGTAATATGTACATCTCAGGTGCTAATATGTACATTTTAGGTGTTAATATGCACATTTCAAGTGCTAATATGTACATTTAGGTGCTAAAATGCACATTTCAAGTGCTAATACGTACATTTTAGGAGGTAATATGTACATCTCAGGTGCTAATATGTACATTTTAGGTGCTAATATGTACATTTTAGGTCCTAATATGCACATTTTAGGTGGTAATATGTACATCTCAGGTGCTAATATGTACATTTTAGGTGCTAATATGTACATTTTAGGTGGAAATAAGTACATTTTAGGTGCTAATATGCACATTTTAGGTGCTAATATGCACATTTCAAGTACTAATATGTACATTTTATGTGCTAATATGTACCACTAAGGTACCAATATGCAGCCTTTGGGCACAAAAGTGTACGTTTTGAAAAGGTACAACCCCAGTGACAGCTTTAGTACCTTTTTTTCTGAGAGTGTATAATGGAGGTCTATGGTCACCACCTCAAAGAACAGAGAACTCCAAATTAAACATGATTTAATGACTCGTAAATTTAAGTACACACTGATGGTCTAAGACACGAAACAAGTCTTCGTATGGTTACAAGAGGTAAAAACGATATAAATACTGTTGGTTTTCTCACACAAACCGCTCGTTTCGTGTCTTAGGCCATCAATGTGTACTTACATGTACGAGTCATTAAATCATGTTTAATTTGGACTTCTCTGTGCATACTCTTTGAGGTGGTGACCATAGACCTCCATTATATGACTGACAGACAAGAACGATTTAAAAATAAAATACTGTGGAAACAAACACTCCAACATCTTGGATGCCCTTGAGGTAAGATAAAACATACCAAAAATTAATTTCAAAGTGAACTATCCCTTTAAAGCCGTTTACGTTTAAATATCAAGTTCTCAAGATAGGGAGAGATCATAATATAATGAAATCCACAGGTATTAGGTGTAGGATTATTGCAGATATGAAACTCACTCATGCTCTTTGAGGATCATGGCTAAATGATCGCCCAGATCCTCCTCCACCTGCAGCTCGGCACACACACGCTTGAGTTGAGCTCCAAGCCGGAGCACCGCCACGCTGAAAAAAGCACAACTAGACACTTCGTTCTCTTCTTCAGGGAACTTCGTTCACAAAAAAAAGTGTTTTTACCTGTTCTCAGCTCGTTTCTCTCTCTCTATATCCGACTCAATCTGCTCTCTGTTTTCCTCCAGCTCCGTCACATGAAGGTGAAACGCTTTGAGTTCCTCCCTTGAAGAAAATACAAACTCAGATTTACAAATACATTTGTGTGTTATAAAGAAGATAAAAATCTTCGTTTAACAAGTCACTGAACATGTTGTAGTTGGTAAGGAGTTGGTAAAGAATACATTTCCCATTGTAGAGTAATCTGTGTCGTGTGGACTGAATTTAGGTCACCATTCAAACCAATAAAACACACTCACAAGAGGGAAAAATCATGTCGCATCATATCTGACTGAATGAAAATGCACGTTTATAGTCTTTTATGACTGAGATTAGATTAGGGGTTTGACTTTATGCTTAATTTGATATTTGGCTCAGTCCAATTCATGATTTCCAGAATGTATCATGAAACGGGGTTGAAAAAATCCACATACTTGCACAAAAAAATAATTTTAATAAGCATTTCTTGTTTTTTATAGTCTTGTTTTTCAAGGAAAATATCTAAACATCACTCATTTTGTAAATATTTTTTCTTTTCAGTGAATTCTGTGCTTAAAACAAATAAATAAAAAAGTATTTCCTAGTGGAGAATAAAAACTTTTCCCTTAAAACCTATCATTTTAAAAATGTTGCTATACACAGTGAATATATCAGATGTTCAGATATATCTTGACATATTTGCATTGTGCTTCCTTCCTTTTAGCTCTACTTAGAGAATCAGTAGTACCAGTCTCAGTAAAAACAATTGGTTGTCGGTTGCACGACGTGTTTATATATATTTATATTTTATATACCGTTTTACGAGATGTAAACAACGCTGGTCCAAAGCACTTCCTGTTTCAGTTTGTTAACATAATAACACCTAAAATGTACATATCAGTACCTAAAATGTACATATTAGTACCTAAAATGTACATATTAACACCTAAAATGTACATATAAGTACCTAAAATGTACATATTAGTACCTAAAATGTACATATTAACAACTAAAATGTACATATTAGCACCTAAAATGCACATATTAGTACCTAAAATGTACATATTGACACCTAATGTACATATAAGTACCTAAAATGTACATATTAGTACCTAAAATGTACATATTAACACCTAAAATGTACATATTAGTACCTAAAATGTACATTTTAACACCTAAAATGTACATATAAGTACCTAAAATGTACATATTAGTACCTAAAATGTACATATTAGCACCTAAAATGCACATATTAGTACCTAAAATGTACATATTGACACCTAAAATGTACATATAAGTACCTAAAATGTACATATTAGTACCTAAAATGTACATATAAGTACCTAAAATGTACATATTAACAACTAAAATATACATATTAGCACCTAAAATGCACATATTAGTACCTAAAATGTACATATTAACACCTAAAACGTACATATACCTAAAATGTACATATTGACACCTAATGTACATATAAGTACCTAAAATGTACATATTAGTACCTAAAATGTACATATAAGTACCTAAAATGTACATATTAACAACTAAAATGTACATATTAGCACCTAAAATGCACATATTAGTACCTAAAATGTACATATTGACACCTAATGTACATATAAGTACCTAAAATGTACATATTAGTACCTAAAATGTACATATTAACACCTAAAATGTACATATTAGTACCTAAAATGTACATTTTAACACCTAAAATGTACATATAAGTACCTAAAATGTACATATTAGCACCTAAAATGCACATATTAGCACCTAAAATGTACATATTAACACCTAAAACGTACATATACCTAAAATGTACATATTGACACCTAATGTACATATAAGTACCTAAAATGTACATATTAGTACCTAAAATGTACATATTAACACCTAAAATGGACAAAAGTTTACCTTTTGAAAAGGTACAGCCCCAGTGACAGCTTTTGTACCTTTTTTTCTGAGAGTGTATTATATACGTATTCATATTGAATATATTTATATATATAGATGCCGAATCACTGTGCATGCACTGCTTTCGTCAGTCACATCATGTGACTCACATGACTGGCAAACTGTGGAGATTAGACGTAATTAATGTGTTTTGTACTTGAGCACAATATCAGATCTGCACCAATCACAAGTCAGCATTTTTAATTTGTGGGCTGTTTGCATCCCTGAATTTGAAAAGTAATCTCCTTCTCATTACTGTAATACATCACTAAAAACAGCAAACACGACCGTGACGGTATTGAAGGTAATGAGATCTTTTTTCATGACAGTAATGAGAATTTGGTGAAGAATTAACAATTCTTTAAACAAAATAGAATTACTGATTGGTTTTTGTTTATTTCTTTGCCTTAAAGCTGTGAATGCACTATTTTCAATGGATTTCTCCATCTTAGAAACAAACAAAAATACACCAGTAATGCATGGGCTGTGTTTACGGCTCTGAACTGCAGTCAGTACCTGACAGCTCTGCTCTGGCATGTGCTCACACCATGATGTACATTAGAAAACACAGTGGGAGGCAGATATTCAGAGTCGAAAAGCCTTCTCACCCTGAGAGTTATGGGAAGGGCCATGTTATCACAGTAAGAGGATACAGACCTGGCTTGAAGCACATTCAGTTTCTTCTGCTGGTAAAAGCTGTCCAGTTGGGTCAGAAACCTCTTAAGCTTGAATATGCGTTTCTTGTCGGTGGATTGCTTCTCCAAGCCTGTGTCATCTTCACCATCACTCATTTCCCTTAGACAAGGAAGACAAGAGCCCAGTGACTATGGAAGCTTGTTTCCGCCACAGATTGAAAAATAAAAAAGGTACTAGAAACTTTTTATCTCACGATTCTGATTTTTTTTCTCACAATTGCGAGATATAAAGTTTGAACTGCATTATACTGTATAAAGTCAGAATTGCGAGATATAAAGTCAGAATTGCGAGATATAAAGTCAGAATTGTGAGATATAAAGTCAGAATTGCGAGATATAAAGTCAGAATTGTGTGATATAAAGTCAGAATTGCGAGATATAAAGTCAGAATTGCGAGATATAAAGTCAGAATTGCGAGATAAAGTCAGAATTGTGAGATATAAAGTCAGAATTGCGAGATATAAAGTCAGAATTGTGTGATATAAAGTCAGAATTGCGAGATATAAAGTCAGAATTGCGAGATATAAAGTCAGAATTGCGAGATATAAAGTCAGAATTGTGAGATATAAAGTCAGAATTGCGAGATATAAAGTCAGAATTGCGAGATATAAAGTCAGAATTGTGAGATATAAAGTCAGAATTGCGAGATATAAAGTCAGAATTGCGAGATATAAAGTCAGAATTGTGAGATATAAAGTCAGAATTGCGTGATGTAAAGTCAGAATTGCGATATAAAGTCAGAATTGTGTGATATAAAGTCAGAATTGTGATATATAAAGTCAGAATTGCGATATATAAAGTCAGAATTGTGAGATATAAAGTCAGAATTGTGAGATATAAAGTCAGAATTGCGAGATATAAAGTCAGAATTGCGTGATGTAAAGTCAGAATTGCGAGATATAAAGTCAGAATTGTGAGATATAAAGTCAGAATTGTGAGATATAAAGTCAGAATTGCGTGATGTAAAGTCAGAATTGCGAGATATAAAGTCAGAATTGTGAGATATAAAGTCAGAATTGTGAGATATAAAGTCAGAATTGTGAGATATAAAGTCAGAATTGCGAGATATAAAGTCAGAATTGTGAGATATAAAGTCAGAATTGCGTGATGTAAAGTCAGAATTGCGAGATATAAAGTCAGAATTGTGAGATATAAAGTCAGAATTGTGAGATATAAAGTCAGAATTGTGAGATATAAAGTCAGAATTGCGAGATATAAAGTCAGAATTGCGAGATATAAAGTCAGAATTGCGAGATATAAAGTCAGAATTGCGTGATGTAAAGTCAGAATTGCGAGATATAAAGTCAGAATTGCGTGATGTAAAGTCAGAATTGCGAGTTATAAAGTCAGAATTGCGAGTTATAAAGTCAGAATTGCGAGATATAAAGTCGCAATTGTGAGAAAAAAGTCAGAATTGTGAGATAAAAAAATCGCAATTCTCTTTTTTTCTCACAATTGTGACTTTATATCTCGGAATTGCGACTTTCTATCTGGCAATTGTAATTTTATTTCTCAGAATTGCGACTTTATTTCTCTCAATTACGACTTTACTTTTAAGAATTCTGACTTTACATCTCGCAATTGCGACTTTATTTCTCAGAATTGCGACTTTCTATCTGGCAATTGTAATTTTATTTCTCAGAATTGCGACTTTATATCTCTCAATTACGACTTTATTTTTAAGAATTGCGACTTTATATCTCTCAATTACGACTTTATTTTTAAGAATTGCGACTTTATATCTCTCAATTACGACTTTATTTTTAAGAATTGCGACTTTATATCTCGCAATTGCGACTTTATTTCTCAGAATTGCAACTTTATATCTCGTAATTGCGACTTTATTTATTATAATTCTGACTTCATATCTCGCAATTGTGAGAAAAAAGTTGCATTTATTTATTTATTTATTTATTTTTTATTCTGTGGCGGAAACAAGCTTCAATAAGTGACAGAGTGAATTTTATCTATTCACTACTGTTATTTCTAAAAAAGTGAGTTTTTTTTAACAAAAGAAATGATTTCATTCAGCAAAAATGCTTTAAATTAATTGGAATTAGCATTTAAGGAGTCCTATTATTATGCTTTTTTCCATGTTCATCTTTCTTCAGTGAGTAATGTTTCTGTTTCAGTCACAATATTACTCATTTAAATATTTCCCGCTCAAAGCATTCGCAAAACTAAGGGGCACAGTCCTTTACGATTGCTTCTTGTCAGACCGTACGAACATGATCATAGCTGTAAGTCTCGTCACACTGTAAGATCTCAGTCGTCATTGATGACCATCAAGATGTGTTAAAAACTAACAAACACAACCAAACTCACCTGGAGTTTTACATCATCAATCAATGACACGCTCAGTGCTGCGAGCTTCATTACACGCGGGATTAAATGGTACAAAGAAATCTCTCATGTTAATTTTGTCTTGATCTTGAAAAACTAAGACAATTTAGTCAGTTTACTCAATTAAGACAGTTTAGACAGTTTACTCACATTGGTCACAATCATTTTAATTTATACTTTTACCTTTGCAGTTTATATAAACCACACATCTCACATATTTCAACAGGGTATCTTGCTTTATTATTATTTATCATGAATTTATTAAATAACCAAACTTCTCCAACATAAGGCCAGATCCTTCATCGCTGCTGACGACACTGTGAAGCGACGCTCGAGCGATCAAACATTTTAACACTCACCACTCAGAGCTGTCAAACCCTGTGGGCCAATCAGGGAAGTCCTCCTCAAACCTGAAGATGTCATCCAGAGAGCCTTCTTCTAAGGGAAATACAACATGAGGCATTAAACATTGGAGTTATGATAATACTAGTAATAATCAAGAACAAATATGATATATTTAGCTACTCTTTCACCATTAAAACAAAAGAGTTTTCTACTGTGATCCCTATCCTTTGATTTGACTGGCTAGCTCTATCATTCTCTATCACTGAGGCAGAAAATATGAATATAAATTTTAAAACTTGTTGTCATCCTAACGTCAAACAGAGAGGAGAGGAGAAGAGCAGCATCAAGAATATAAAATATCCCTGCAAATTATGGCCCTGTGTGTGTGTGTGTGTGTGTGTGTGTGTGTCTACATGTCTTTACCTTCTGTGTGTGTGCCAATACTACGAGGCTCATGTTGTTCAGTTGCAGGTGTTGAGAGATCAGCACTGTTGGCCATGTCCACGTCTCCACGTGATCCCCTTCACCACGTGACCTGCAGGAGTAAACCGGCTAACATGTTCAAGAATGTTTTGCTAACCTTCCATTGAAGGGATAGTTCACCCAAAAAACTGAAAATTCCGTCATCATTGAGTCACTCGTGATGTTATTCCAAATCTGTATTAATTTATTTCCTGTGCTGAACACAAAAGATATTTTGAAGAATGTTGGTAACCAAAACTAAACATTTGAAAATAAGAAGATAAACATACTAAATAAAACGTCCAACTAAAACATTTTTGAAAAAAAAAACGCAAAATACCGTTTTATTAACATTACTGGAAAAAAAAACAACAACATTTGTTCATAACTTTGAGAGAACCTTGCCAGAATGTTCTCTGTTAACCGGGAATATAGGCTAACGTTGCTAATGCTCAATAAAGTCGCCATATGCAGATCGTTATCAAAACTGTATTGTTTAAAAGCAGCCTAACGATCTCAAATGTTTGTCTGGCAATAATAGACAATGTCTTATAATAAAGTATTCGATCAAAAGAGAACGTATGCACTGGCTAAAAAGATATTTGTATGACAGAATTAGCGTGTATAGCTATAATATTACTATTACCTACTTTTCCTGTCAACTTCTGGAGTCGCTGCAGCCTCTGTTGTTTGTTTCCATGGCAGCGGATTCGCGCAGTACCTTGGGAAATGTAGTGTGGGCAAAGTGTTGTGTTGTGTTCGGTTGTGTTGTCCGAAATAAGAGCTGTTTCCTCAAAGTCACTCGAAATCAAAATGGACAATTCTATTGGACAATTGTTTTTTATGCAATATTGCAGTATTTTCCTAATCTTCTCGTCTCTGATGACGTGTTTATATTGATATTAGGCTACATTAAATACTGCAATATTCCATAAGAAATAAAAAGTGTCCCTTTTGATTTCATTGCGTTCCTTCGGGGCTGTTTTTTTATGTTATGAAGACTAATAATCTCTAATAATCTCATCTCTATCCATCTCTCTATTCTATTGTCTTCTCTTTATCTCTTTATTTCCTCTCGACAGCTACAAACTCCCAAAACAACAGCTCAAACACTTCAGTATCAATATTGAATAGCGTTAGGGTTTCTTAAAACCCTTCAATGTTCAATATATGTCAACAAGAGCTTATGCAATCAATGTCACTGAACGCACTATTACATCATTTAAGCTCATGGCCTTTATATCCGTCAGACAACAACACAAAAAACATCAGACAGGATACATGTACAAGTCTGACATTAAGACTAATGAAAATGATTGAACAAAGAACTTGGATGTGTTGATGCTTTATAAACCTCTTGAGAAGCATTCAGGGTGGTAGAGATGACAGTAAAGCAGGGGTGATGATGTTACGTAAGAACATTGTTTTATCGTGCGAGTGCTTGTATCCTCCACGAGCGGAGGATTTTAATCTGATGTGAAAGAAGAGGAGGGATCCGTTCATTCAAATGAATCGGTTCGTTCGAACAGTTAGTTTTGGTGAACCGATTCTATAAAAACAACGATTTAAACTGTTCTCTCTTTGTATTTTATGTCCAATCTTTTGCTGGTAGTGGTGCCTTTGCCGTGTAGGCTATTTTATGTGCATTTTTTATATAGCTATTGTATATCGATTGTAATTGAAATAAACAAAAACAGTTTGATTAGGGTTTGCTATTCTATTGCTTCGATCTCGTGGCAAGCCATTTTGACTTTTATTAATTTCCAAGAAATGAATTCTTATATCAACAATTAAATTACTACTAGTAACAATGGCAAATTTTGATAACAGGAATTGAAAATTTAATTGTTGATATCAAGAATTCATATCCTGAAAATGAATAAAAGTAGGCTAAAACGGGCTTACCATAATTGTAATTAAGAGGTGAGATGTCAATTTAAAGTGTAATGGAAGTTATTTTGAGTGAAGACTATGAGATTTGATCAAATAAAAAGTTTGTTATTCGAAAGTCGAGGAATCGGTTGGGGAATTTGACAGAATCGTTCGAACGAACCGACTCATTAGAACGATTCGTTCGAGAAACGGACGGTTTAACGGACCTCGCGATGGTTTCTCCGCAGTCGGGAAAAGGCACAGGCTAAAATATGGATCATTTTAGCAATTTTCCTGCGATTCTTCACAGAGACTGTGAAAACCGGGATATTTGAATCAGTCCGAACAGCGTTTGAGCAGAATGGATGCGCTGAGTTTGTCCGTGACGATCTTCTGGTTTGCGCTCATCGGTGGGAACAGGATGAGCAGGTGAGAAGAATGCGCGTGTCATTCACCTCAGGATGAAGATGAGGATGACGAGGATGCACACATATTCATACATTCATATCTGAGTGCAGAGTGCAGTTTGATTGATTCTCAAAATATTGCTCATCTTTATCAAATGGCTTTATAACGCATGATCTGTGAACATCCATGTTTTCAGAAATGGATTAAGTTGATATTTCCAGCTGCATCTTATAGCCTACGCCTCCAACACGAAACAAAAATGAACAAATATTGTTAAATCATAAGCTTGTAAAACAAATGTAACCTGAAAGTCATCATTCTCGTGGATATCATTAAAATATTGAGTAATAGGCTAGGTATTGTATCTGTAGAATCTTATTCACAATACAGTAGCCTACTTTATTATAGCTACCTCGTATTCTCGTTGTCTCTTGGAAATGGAGCATTTTTTTCACGTGCGCGTCTCTTATTTTATATAATAGATAGATCGCCGTGGTCATGTATGGTAGCTATAGTTATAGATTTTAATAATATGCTATCAGAAACATTGCTCTTTTTTGTAGTTCACGTGGAAACATCATGTTAAAACATTACAGGGTCTTTTGCCCCCTCGTGTACAGTTGACTTAATACTTATGGGGGGGATCATGACTAGTTCACATCTTAAATTCAGTAACTGACATAATATTATAGGAACATCTCAACAAAGAGGCCTTTTTTTTAAATATTATGTTTTTAATGTGTATTTATATAAGACAGATTGGTTTTGTTTTTTTCACGTTAGCCTATTTGTATCATTATACATTTTATCCATATGCTGTGACTCAAAAATTAAATAAACAAATAATTAAATAAAATAAAATACACCAAAAATGCAACACAAAATGTTCATTGCAAATAATGGGGCTCATTACAAATAAATAGGCTTAGAGAGCCCTTTTTTCACCTCACAGGGTTTCAAATATATTTTTACATCTTTTTTTGATGTTAACGTTTAATCAAGTGAATATGCTGCTAATAAGTGCAAATATTGTGCTGCAATGATAGCTTTATGTTGTCAGTGCTGGTAATTATTAGTATCTCTTATTTAATCCAACTAAGAAATAATAATAAAAACACACAATAAGACTTACACAATAATAATAATAATAGAATTCAATTTGTAGCTATTTTAGGATATTTTATCAAATTACAGCATATTTTTCATATTTTGCACAATAAAAATATAAATACCTTTTCACCGCTAACATGCGTCTTTATCTTTTTTGCTTTTTCTGACAATATAAATCTTTCCTGTCACTTTTGATCAATTTAATTTAAGTATTATGAATACTTTTGTTATATGAAAGTATCTTTTATAAAATGAAAGATAAAAAAGACTTATCAGTAGTGTATATTGTTACAAAATTGTATGTTTCTTTTTAGAAGTATCACAGGTTATAAAAAAATATGACGCAGCACAACTGATTTCAACATTGATAATAATCATAAATATTTGTTGATCATCAAATCGTCATATTAGAGTAATTTCTGAGGATCATGTGACACTGAAAACTGGGGTAATGATGCTGAAAATACACAGGAATAAATGACACTTGACTATATATTCACATAGAAAAACATTATTTTAAATTGTAATAATATTTCACAATATTACTGTTTTTCCCTGTTTTTTATCAAATAATGCAGGCTTGATGAGCAATTTTCTTTAAAAAAAACATTAATAATAGTATGTTTCCAAACTTTTGACTGGTATTAAATCATCAAGATTGAGTAGTTTGTAGCGTATCTAAATATTAGAGTTATGCATATATACTTTACATAGTGTTGGCCAAGCTATATGATGTTAGAATTATAGAAATTAAGACTTTTATTCTGCAAACATGCATTACATTGATCAGAAGTGACAGTAAAGACATTTGTATAATGTTGCAAGAGCTTTCTGTCTTTCTTTTGAACTTCCTGTTCATCGAAAAATCCTGAAAAAATGAGAAATGTACACGACTGTTTTCAAGGGAAAGTGAGGAGCATGTGTTTGTTTGGTCCCCGCAGGGCCATGCTGAGTGATATCGGGGAATACGTCGGCTCAGACATTGAAATATCCTGGTTGCCCAATCTGGATGATTTAATGAAAGGTTATGCTCGCAACTTTCGCCCAGGGATCGGAGGTGAGTTTGCCATCTACAGATCATCATGTTGGATTGCACTACGCTAGCTCAACCCATTCTGAGCATCAATATTAAAGTCCCCCTGTGGTGAAAGTCCAGCGTTTAACTGTTTCCCGAAACTATATTGTCGCAAAGTGGTCGTTCAATTGTGTTAGTAAAGTTAATAACGTTACGCAGGAGATGGAGTAATATCTACTTTTACTGAATCTGTTTGAGATTGAATTAATGCCATGGATGTTTTGCTATAAATTACTGACATGTTTCATGTCACACATTACAGACAATTCTCATTTTTTTCAGCTATTTTACTTTACCGTATGTCCAGATTCAATTATTGGCTCTTACACTCTCAGAAAAAAAAGGTACAAAAGCTTTCACAGGGGCTGTACCTTTTCAAAAGGTACACTTTTGTATCCAAAGGCTGCATATTGGCACCTTAGTGGAACATATTAGCACCTAAAATGAACATATTACCACCTAAAATGTACATATTAGCACCTAAAATGGACATATTACCACCTAAAATGTACATATTAACACCTAAAATGGACATATTAACACCTAAAATGGACATATTAGCACCTAAAATGTACATATTAACTCTTAAAAAGGACATATTAACACCTAAAACGGACATA
Organism: Cyprinella venusta; assembly: GCA_038021265.1. Taxonomy (NCBI): domain Eukaryota; kingdom Metazoa; phylum Chordata; class Actinopteri; order Cypriniformes; family Leuciscidae; genus Cyprinella; species Cyprinella venusta. The sequence goes on along the minus strand of CM075872.1, from coordinate 35,277,241 downwards.
TTAGCACCTAAAATGTACATATTACCACCTAAAATGGACATATTAACACCTAAAATGGACATATTACCACCTAAAATGTACATATTAGCACCTAAAATGGACATATTAGCACCTAAAATGGACATATTAACACATAAAATGTACATATTACCACTTAAAAATGTACATATTAACACTTAAAATGTACATAATAACACTTAAAATTGACATAATAACACCTAAAATATACATATTAACACCTAAAATGTACATATTAACACTTAAAATGTACATATTAGCACCTAAAATGTACATATTAACACTTAAAATGGACAAAAGTTTACCTTTTGAAAAGGTACAGCCCCAGTGACAGCTTTTGTACCTTTTTTTCTGAGAGTGTATAGGAAAAATAAAGGTTACAAAAGCAATGCAATACAAAATGTTTAGTTCTCCAAAGCATCTTTCAGAGCACACATTTATGTGAAGAACATTTTCATAATCTAAAGAACTTTTTTTCCATTATAAAGAATCTTTTTCATGGATGTTAAAGTTTCTTCATGGAAGATGCCAATAAAGAACCCATATTATTACATTTTTATGTGTATTACATCTACCTTTTTACTCTAAAAAGTTGAATATGGTACAAAAGTCCATTTATTTCAGCAATTCAACTTAAAATGTGAAACTGATATAGACTCATTACATGCAAAGTGAGATATTTCAAGCCTTTATTTGTTCTTAAAATTAGAATATTGTGAAAAGGTTTTCATCTGTAATCCATAATCATCACAATTATAACAAATAAAGGCTTGAAATATCTCACTTTGCCTGTAATGAGTCTATATAATATATGAGCTTCACCTTTTAAGTTGAATTACTGAATGAACTTTTGCACGATATTCTAATTTTTCCAGTTTCACCTGTACATGACTGACTTTAATGACCAGTGTTGAAGACTAACTTATAAGAGTAATGTGAGCGGCCTCAGATGAGCTCTGCACCGGTTCTCAGACCTGGATCAGGTGTGTGAAGAGCAGGACCGCAGCTGAGATCCACTGATCTATTTAATAGCACCAGGACGCCTTTTCACTATAAATAGACTGTAGGAAGTAGGGCGCTGTTTGGCAGGAACACTTAAGCGTGAGGTTTTGTTCTGCAGAGAGAAAAAAAGGCTTAAAGTCCCCTTGTAGACAGCAATTATATCCCTTAAAACTCATCTTTGATCACCAAAATGACATTTAAACGTGGGGTGAACAGGGGTGTGTTTCCCGAAAGCATCGAGCCAACTAGGTCGCAAGTTCTATTATTATCAGCAGTTCAACCAAACTATATTTACAACATTGTATTTGTATGATGTATTGTATATACTGTAAAAAAAAAAAAAAAAACACAAACAAAAAAAACAAAACAAATTGTTTTAACTTAACCCTCTTATTATCTTTGGGGTCTTTTTGACCCGCAAATGACTTTTGGTCAAATTTTAAAAAATGTTCTCTTTTTCCAAATGGTATGAAACTTTCTACGACTCTTTACACTGTCATGATCTACCAAAAAAAATATTTTGGAATGATGTCTGTCTTTATATTAGTATGAAAAAAATTCCAGCACTCTTTATCTTCGGGGTCCCTGGAGACCCCGCATAGTAATTATACAAAATTCATCATTAAAATCAGAAACAACGAAGAAACAACGCAGATCACATAGACAGAAATAAAGTGGCACACTTCCAACAATGCAAAAAACATCCAAAATGCACACACACACACACACACACACACACACACACACACATTTCAAATACCAACACCGCCAGTAAACAGTAAACACCTCCAGTGCACCACCAGTTTTTGTTCCTAATTGTTCAAAAAAATAAAATAAAATAATTGAAAATCATTTTTTTAGGAAATCTTTTATTTATTACAACGATTATATTTGTTTTACTGCTTTATTTTCTCATTTGTTATTGCTGTTCAGTTCATTGCATGTGTTTTTTTCAACATGTAATATAACTGTTCATTTCTGTTAATTTTTTTTCTTTTACAGTTCGTAACTGAAACATTGATTTAAAATTATAGAATTATATTAAAAACAGATAATTGAAATAAATGATCAAATCTAAAGACTCCAACATTTCTCTTTGTAACATCATGTTCAGGTTTGATTCTAATCATAATTTAACATTATTGAAAAAACTTTTGTCAGGACAAAAAATACTTAACTTTGATAAATTTTTTTTGTTATTATTGTGATTTTATAATATTTAGATATGAATCCAACTGGAAAAACTTGTGAAATAAATATAGTTTGGTTAGTCAAATAGCAAATAGCTTATAGTGGAGGTCTATGGCCATCTAGTGGTTAAAGTGATATTTTTTTATTTTAAAAGTGCATTTTCCCAAAAAATTGTCAAAAATCTTTCATTAAACCATTTTAAATGATCCATGTTATCTCCATGAATGATAATTAGAAATCTGGGTCTTTCATAAAGTGAATTTTACATACAATGCCATTTTTTTGTAAAAAGCCTATTTAAATAAATATTTATTTATTAATTTATAGAAATTCAAAAGATTTCAAAAATCCTCCAAAAACTGCACAAATGTTGAGTAAAAACATTAATAAATAGAGTAAAATTACATTTGTAAAAAAAAATAATATTATACTGCTTCAAAATTAAATGTTATTGTCTGGGGTCCCTGGAGACCCCAAAGATAATGAGTGTAGACACAAATGAAGATAATAGAAGGGTTAAGTTTGTGCTGTAACTTAATATTTTAAGATTAGCCAACTTGAAATGTGAAGTTGGAAGTGACAACTTGGAGTTACAGTGATGTAACTTGTAAGGCTGTGCTTTGTAGTCTATAAATATTACCCATGATTCTCAACATGGTCTGTTAGCCTTGTTTTTGGTGGCTATTTTTGAAACTGTATAATTATAATGATTACAATTGGCACTTAACCTGCAATATCATTCAAACTTTACGCAATCTAAAGAGGAGATTGATCATGCCTCTTCTCTTCACAGGACCTCCAGTGAATGTCGCCATGGCTGTTGAAGTAGCCAGTATCGACCATATCTCAGAAGCCAACATGGTAATGCTTATTGCATTTGTAATTTTTTTTAAATATTTTTGCCATTAGTGTAACTAATTTGCATTTTTGAATTTGCTAAAAGTACCCTTTGATTATATATTTCTCTTTTAAGAAGTAGTTTCTTTTACAAATAGAGTGGATTCACTTCCCAAATAATACATAAAATAAACAGTAGGATTGAGTCCAGTGCAATATATGATTTCTATTAATTGCGTTATTTGGGTCACACTTTAGTTTAGGGTCCTATTCTCACTATTAACCCACTATTAACTGAATTTTGCCTCAATAAACTCCTAATTACGGCTTATTAATAGTTAATAAGATAGTTGTTAAAGTCCCTCCTGTGGTGTAAATCCAGCTTTTAATGTTGTTTATGTGTGCATGTGTTGTTTTTAATACACTTTAACCATGTGTAAGTTGATAAGTGGACAGAATTGCTGAGTATTTCCTGCAGTGAACCAAAGACAGTCTCAAAAACACGCTTTCTGACGTCACAAACCACCTTGTAACCAATCAGATCAACTCAGTGGATCTCTGAGTGAGTGAGCGAGTGGAGGCGGGGCTAATTTGCATATTCATAGAGCCACGCATACTAAATGAGGCAAGGGTGTCGAGTTACATTCAATCTATTTTAAGATTTTACGTTTTTTTAAGGAAAAAAACATTTAAATATGTAATTTTGGTGACTTTAACTTTAGGATTAAAGGATGTAGAACATGTTAATGCAGAATAAGACATTAATATGTGCTTTATAAATACTAATAAACAGCCAATATCGCAGTAATATGCATGCTATTAAGCAATGGGTAAATAGTGAGAATTGGAGCCTAAACTAAAGAGTTACCGATTATTTCTACTTGACACTGGCGCAGAAGTTACTGTGATCACTGAAACAAAAATGTGTACCTAAACCTGTCTGAAAATGAAAAGTCTATGAAACAAATCATGCTGTTAAAAAGATACGGAAATCAAAGTTGATTAGTCAATCCATCTTTTAGACCATGCCAGCAAAGGTTTTGCCCCAAATCATCTCCAGATTTCTTTAATCGGTTATTTCGGCTTTTGATTGGCCCTGTTATTTGCTATAATAATAATTATAATCATCTATATTAATTATTGATTTTACCACGTTTAAGGGGGTCTTTAAATAAGGACAAAGCACAACAATAAGTCCCAGATAACTCATAAAAGCGTGGATGTTTTGTTTGTGTCTTCAGGAATACACCATGACAATATTTCTGCGGCAGAGCTGGAGGGATGACCGCTTGTCCTACAACCACACGAACAAAACTCTGGGCCTGGACAGCCGCTTCGTAGACAAGCTCTGGGTGCCGGACACGTTCATCGTGAACGCCAAATCCGCATGGTTTCATGACGTTACTGTGGAGAACAAACTCATTCGCCTGCAGCCCGACGGGGTCATTCTCTACAGCAGTCGGTGGGCGACGAGTTTTAAACCTCTTTCACGTCAATTGTGCTTTTGTATGGAAGCTTGTTTCCGCCACTGAATTAAAAAATTAAAATAATAATTGCGACTTTTTATCTCACAATTCTGACCTTTTTTCTCACAATTGCGAGTTTATATCTCGCAATTCTGACTTTATTTCTCAGAGAATTGCGAGATATAAAGTCAGAATTGCGTGATAAAAAGTCCCAATTGTGAGTTATAAAGTCAGAATTGTGTGATATAAAGTCAGAATTGGGTGATATAAAGTCAGAATTGCGAGAAATAAAGACAGAAGTGCGACTTTAAATCTCACAATTCTGACTTTTTTTCCTCACAATTGCGAGTTTACTTCTCGCAATTCTGACTTTATAACACATAATTGCGAGATATAAAGTCAGAATTGCGTGATAAAAAGTCGCAATTGCGAGATATAAAGTCAGAATTGCGAGTTATAAAGTCAGAATTGCGAGTTATAAAGTCAGAATTGTGAGATGTAAAGTCAGAATTGTGAGATATAAAGTCAGAATTACGTGATATAAAGTCAGAATTGCCAAAAAGTCAAAATCTGAGAAAAAAAGACAGAAGTGCGACTTTTTATCTCACAATTCTGACTTTTTTTCTCACAATTGCGAGTTTACATCTCGCAATTCTGACTTTATAACACATAATTGCGAGTTTATATGTCAAAATTCTGACATCTTTTCTCAGAATTGTGAGATATAAACTCGCAATTGCGACTTAGAAGGCCAATTCTAAGGGGGAAAAAAAGACTAGTTTAAATCTCACAATTCTGACTTTTTCGCTTGATAAGACCCTTATTCATCGTCTGGAATCGTTTAAAGCCCTTTGAACAGTTTGCACTGAAACTGTCTTTTGGACCTTGAACCGTTTGGACCCCATTGAAGTCCATTATATGGAGAAAATCCTGGAATGTTTTCGAGTCGTCTCACATATAAATGGTTTAAAGTCATTTTAAAATGCGAACAAAGGGATCCATAAGAGGGTCAGAAATTCCAAAAGTGTCCGATTATTATTTTTAGTCTGTTCAGAAAGTCTGCCTATCCACCTAAGTGCTATACCGGTAATTACATAAAAGCCACCACTGAACTAATTGCATTCATTTTACAAGCTTCTTAACAGATGATCAGTGTTTTATCGCCTGCTCCATATCTGAAATGTGTATTATGACGTTTTTCCTTTCAGAATCACATCTACAGTTGCATGTGACATGGACCTCACCAAATACCCCATGGATGAACAGGAGTGCATGCTAGACTTGGAAAGCTGTGAGTAAATCTGGCATCTCTCGTCATCATACAGTACGTCTGACGTATACATGTTTTATAGTCATAAAAGCAATTACTAAAGGCTTAAATAGTTTTGAGATTGAGCCACACAATTATGCTAAATAAACATGTTTCGAAAGCAGATGTGACAAAAAGTTCATTCAGAGCATCATGGAAACCCGACAGTCCCAGCCAATACAACTTATAAAACATACTATAAAATAAGTGAGGATTGAAAGAGAACAAGGACATGTGTATTCACTATCCAAATACCTCAAACACAACATAAAAGAAATGATATTGGAAGTTGATGTTTTCATCATAAAGCCTGGTTTAAAGCAATGACAAAATCCCGCTTTTCCTAATCATGGTTGTGTAGTTCCCTTGTCGTTTAATTTCTAATTAGTCCCTGATTGTTCCCAGGTGTGTCTTGTTATCCTCATTAGCTCTTGTGCTCTGTAGTCAATTAGTGTAATGGTTTCTTGTTTGCGCTTGTATGCCACATTCATTGTGTTACTGGTATTTAATAAAAAAATTAAAGGCGCACTATGTAAGATTTTTGGATCAAAATATCCCAAAACCACTACAGCGATGTTTTAGTTGATGTTGTGTACTTACATTATCCCAGATTTTTCTGAGAATGTTTAAATCCAGAGAAATAAGCAGTTTTATATCCTATCAGTTTAAGGTTTTATTTTGTAGAAACCATGGAAACACAAAAGACGCTTAAATATATGATGTTTCATTAGACAGGTGAGCAACTGTTTGGATACATTCATTAACAGAAAACGAATTATTATTATAAAGCTCAACACAGTCAGTCCATTTAGCCCTATTCGCACGGGATAAGTATTACCTGGGGACCTCGTGTGATTTAGTAATCACCCCCCCCCCATTCGCCCATTGTGATTTTACTCTAATTTATGATGTAAATAGGCTATTGCTTGGAAATGTCTTGTAGTTATACGTCTAGCTGTATGTTAAATCATGAACAGAATAATGTTCCTTACCGCATGCTGCTTCACTCTTAGAAGAAAAGGTTCTATATAGAATCTTAAAAGGTTCTATCAGCGCTACCTATTTGGAACCCCTAAAAGGTTCTATACACTCTTAAAAAAAGGGTTCCTCTGGGTTCTATATAGAACCCTGGGGTTCCATACTTGGCCAATAGAACCTTTTACTATAAAAAATGGTTCTATATAGAACCATTCTGGAGTTCCATATATGAAGCGGGGGATGGAACCATTTCTGGTTCTAAATAGAACCATTTCTTCTAAGAGTGTGTGTCATTCATCTCATATGAACATTAATACCTAATAAGAACAGCAAGTTTGGAAGACAAATTAAAGTGTCATGTGCAAACTGAGATGTGTTTCGTGTAGGGTTGGGTATCGATTCGAGAATCGAGTATCGATTGGAACCGGGACTAACTTTTCGTTTTTCCCGGAATCGTTCAAAAGTTAAAATTTCGATTCCTAGTTTCGATATTCACACTCCGCCGAGCGGAAGAAGAAACCGCTGAACAACACCAATGAAGAAGCGTCTACCAGAAGTGTTGGCGTAACCGCGCGAGTCGACCACGAGTAGCTTATGGTCCAAAGTGTGGCTTCACTTTTCTAAAAATATCAAAATCTTGGCAAAATCAGAGTATTTCCCTTTAGAAAGGAGTATTTCCTTCAGAAAGACCGTTGGTTAGCAAGGTTAGCTAAACTTTTTTGACCCTGCCTCTTAAAAGAATCGGAATCGAGAATCGTTTGGAACCGGAATCGAAACAAGGAATCGGAATCAGAATCGTTCAAACTCAAACGATACACAACCCTAGTTTCATGTCCTGTTGTGTTTGCAGACGGATACTCTTCGGAGGACATTGTGTATCACTGGTCAGAGAGTCAAACACTCATCCATGGACTGGACAAACTGGAGCTGTCCCAGTTCACCATCACTGATTATCGCTTTGTCACGGAGCTGTTGAACTTTAAATCCGGTGAGGCCTTTCATCATCCGATAGATCGGATTTAACTGAACTCTACCAGAAAATTTGGATATTGTGCAAAAGTTCCTTTATTTCAGTAATTCAACTTAAAAGGTGAAATTAATATATTTTATAGACTCATTGCATGCAAACTGAGATATTTCAAGCCTTTATTTGTTATAATTTTACAGCTTATGAAAAACCCAAATTAAAAATTTGAATATTGTGAAAAGGTTTTCATATCTGTAATCCATAATCATCACAGTTTTAACAAATAAAGGCTTGAAATATCTCACTTTGCATGTAATTAGTCTATATAATATATTAGTTTCACCTTTTAAGTTGAATCACTGAATGAACTTTTGCACGATATTTTAATTTTTAGATTTTCACCTGTATATTATCTGCTGATGATTTTAAAGACAAGTATTGTCATTCTTGAAACAGCAGGGAGATTTCCACGTCTCAGCTTACGATTCGAACTAAGACGAAACCGAGGAGTGTACATCATCCAGTCCTACATGCCCTCCATCCTCCTGGTTGCCATGTCATGGGTTTCATTCTGGATCAGCCAATCAGCGGTGCCGGCAAGAGTGTCTTTGGGTCAGTGTTTCAGTGCTAACTCGGCTAACAGGGACCGTTCTCAATACTCCAGCTATCATTCTGGCAAAGTTCTCTTACGTTACACAGGCGTTTTTCCCATAAGATTAATCGAATGTTCATTTAATGACAATATTGGGTCTTTAATGGAAGCTTGTTAGAATTGCGTGTTATTAAGTCAGAATTGTATAGATTATATAGATATAAACATGCATTTCAGAAAAAAAGTGTTTTGAATTTATTTCTCACAATTCTGAATTTATATCTCGCAATTCTGAATTTATATCTCGCAATTCTGACTTTATATCACAGAATTCAGATTTTTTATCTCGCAATTCTGACTTTATATCTCACAATTCTGACTTTATATCTCGCAATTCTGACTTTATATCTCGCAATTCTGACTTTATATCACAGAATTCAGATTTTTTATCTCGCAATTCTGACTTTATATCACAGAATTCAGATTTTTTATCTCGCAATTCTGACTTTATATCACACAATTCTGACTTTATAACTCACAATTCTGACTTTATATCTCACAATTCTGACTTTATATCTCACAATTCTGAATTTATAACACAATTCTGACTTTATATCACAGAATTCAGATTTTTTATCTCGCAATTCTGACTTTATATCTCGCAATTCTGACTTTATAACTCGCAATTCTGACTTTATATCTCGCAATTCTGACTTTATAACTCACAATTCTGACTTTATATCTCACAATTCTGACTTTATATCTCGCAATTCTGACTTTATATCTCGCAATTCTGACTTTATATCAATCAATTCTGACTTTATATCAATCAATTCTGACTTTATATCTCACAATTCTGACTTTATATCTCGCAATTCTGACTTTATATCTCGCAATTCTGACTTTATATCAATCAATTCTGACTTTATATCAATCAATTCTGACTTTATATCTCACAATTCTGACTTTATATCTCGCAATTCTGACTTTATAACTCACAATTCTGACTTTATATCTCGCAATTCTGACTTTATATCAATCAATTCTGACTTTATATCAATCAATTCTGACTTTATATCAATCAATTCTGACTTTATATCAATCAATTCTGACTTTATATCTCGCAATTCTGACTTTATATCTCGCAATTCTGACTTTATATCTCGCAATTCTGACTTTATAACTCACAATTCTGACTTTATATCTCACAATTCTGACTTTATATCTCGCAATTCTGACTTTATATCTCGCAATTCTGACTTTATATCTCGCAATTCTGACTTTATATCAATCAATTCTGACTTTATATCAATCAATTCTGACTTTATATCTCACAATTCTGACTTTATATCAATCAATTCTGACTTTATATCTCACAATTCTGACTTTATATCAATCAATTCTGACTTTATATCTCGCAATTCTGACTTTATATCTCGCAATTCTGACTTTATATCTCGCAATTCTGACTTTATAACTCACAATTCTGACTTTATATCTCGCAATTCTGACTTTATATCAATCAATTCTGACTTTATATCAATCAATTCTGACTTTATATCAATCAATTCTGACTTTATATCAATCGATTCTGACTTTATATCTCGCAATTCTGACTTTATATCTCGCAATTCTGACTTTATATCTCGCAATTCTGACTTTATAACTCACAATTCTGACTTTATATCTCACAATTCTGACTTTATATCTCGCAATTCTGACTTTATATCTCGCAATTCTGACTTTATATCTCGCAATTCTGACTTTATATCAATCAATTCTGACTTTATATCAATCAATTCTGACTTTATATCTCACAATTCTGACTTTATATCAATCAATTCTGACTTTATATCTCACAATTCTGACTTTATATCAATCAATTCTGACTTTATATCTCGCAATTCTGACTTTATATCTCGCAATTCTGACTTTATATCTCGCAATTCTGACTTTATAACTCACAATTCTGACTTTATATCTCGCAATTCTGACTTTATATCAATCAATTCTGACTTTATATCAATCAATTCTGACTTTATATCAATCAATTCTGACTTTATATCAATCAATTCTGACTTTATATCTCGCAATTCTGACTTTATATCTCGCAATTCTGACTTTATATCTCGCAATTCTGACTTTATAACTCACAATTCTGACTTTATATCTCACAATTCTGACTTTATATCAATCAATTCTGACTTTATATCTCGTAATTCTGAATTTATGTCTCGCAATTCTGACTTTATAACTCGCAATTCTGACTTTATATCAATCAATTCCGACTTTATAACGCAATTCTGACTTTCTGCTCAATTCTGACTGAAATCTCAATTATCTTTTAAAATGTTTTATTCTGTGGCCAAAGCAAGCTTCCATAATGTTCTCAAAACGTTGGCACAAAAAACATTATACATTTTTTTAAATCGTTTTAGTTAGAGGTTCGTCTAACATTTTTTAAATGTTCCGAAAACGTTTGAAGAATGATCAAATGAACATGTTCCTTAACGTTCGCATAACCAAGAAACGTTGGATTTTTTTTTTTGAATGTTCAGAGAACATGCACAAATAACATTTTCAGAACTTAACGGGAATGTCAGCTAAACGTTCATAGAACATATTTCTGTTTTTATAACATATTCTATAACATATATCAGAATTTGATAACATTTATAGTTTATAAAATGAACTATTTTTTGTCTATCAGTCAAGTTAAATGAGAACGTTTAACACAATCACACACACACAAATAATGAGTATTGGTGTTGGGTGTGTCCTAGGAATCACGACGGTGCTCACCATGACGACGCTGATGGTCAGTGCTCGTTCATCGCTGCCCCGCGCCTCTGCCATTAAAGCTCTGGACGTGTATTTCTGGATCTGCTACGTCTTCGTCTTCGCTGCCTTGATCGAATACGCTTTTGCTCACTATAATGCAGACTACAGCAAGAAGGAGAAAGCCAAAGTCAAGACGAATAAGAGCTCAGAGGTACAATTAAATACATTTAAAGAGTCTGAAACTCTGTACTAACTATATACTATAGATTAGTACTGCGTAATTAAAGCGCTTTTAACCTTCGGTAATTATAGTGTACCTATAACGTACTTACAATACAAGTATTAGGAAACAATAATTTAAATTTGGGGAATAAAGAGGTAACAACCAGGATATTAGGTTAGGATATAAATTATTTATACTTTCAAGTATTATAGAACTAAGGGGTACTTATTATACTTTTATTATGAAATAACAATCTTACATTTGGGAGCAATTTAGCAAGAACATACCTATTTGAAATAATGGTGAACCAGTACGTACATACTGTATAGGCTTTTTAAAACTTACAGGGTACATATCTATGCATTTATAAAGTAATAATTATAACAAAAGTGCTCTGAAAACAAAAACTATTGCAACTTTTGCTTAAATATTGGGGAAAGATACTCTTGTTTCATGTAGTTACTGGGTAAGTACAATAAAAATGCACACACAATCTTGTATCACTAACTCAGAAACCTTTATTTAATTATTATACTAGCACCACTTACCCTGTAACCACATGAAACCAGGCATATTTTCATTTTTATTTTGTTTATTTTTAAACCGCAATAAGTTTTATTTTTAACCCAGTTTATTTTTAAATTGCAATAGTCTTAGATTTTCTTCCCCTGAAACATGTTAGCCCTAATATAAACACCTGCACTTTTGCTTAAAAAAAATAAAATAAATAAAATAATAAAATAAAAATAAAATAATAAAATTATAATATATATAATTTAAAAAAAAAATAATATTTTTAATATGTAAAGTATATTTTTAATAAAATAAAATATATTTTTAATAAAATATAAACATAAAAATAAAGTATATTTTTTATAAAATATAATAAAATAAAATATATATATATAAATAAGTATCATAAGTATTAATTAATAGTGAATAATAGTGAAGTGCCCCTTAGTTCTATGATTACTTACAGTATAAATATATTTTTAATCCTTCTCCTGGTTGTCACCCCTTTTATTCCCCAAATTTAACATATCGCTCCCTTATACGTACATGTAAGTACTTTATAGGTACACTATAATTACAGAAAGTTACACCGTAAATTTCTCTTAATTACACAGTACTTTCCAGACTGTAATCTAAAGCGTTACCAATATTTTTCTTCATCAGCCATATGAGGGCGAGTAAATTACATAATAATTACATTTTTGGCTGAACTATCCCTTTAATGGGTTTTTATTAATATGGAACCAGATTTTCAGTAATACTCTATAAAAGAAACTAAAACTGCCGGTAGGTGGCGGTAAAGTCTAAATGACTCTTTCAATGTCAAAAATGCCTTAAATCAGTTTATGTTTGTTATTTTTCTTAACAAATTAATTAAAGTGTTAAATCAACACCCATTCATGTAATAATAAATTATAAAATATAAATATATTATATATAAATATATAAATAAAAATAAAAATATTCAAGTTTAGAGTGGATGACGTTTACGTGACTTTTCCCCTCGTCTTGGTTTGCAGTCCATGGTGAAAAACGGAAAGCAGGCCATGGTTCTCTTCTCTCTGTCAGTGGCTGGCATGAACCAGGGCCTGCTGATCTCCAACAGGCAGAGCCGGACGCAGCGGACGCCCGACGCTCCGGGAGAAGCGCACGAGGAGGCCGAGGCTCGGGGATCTCAGTCCCGCCGCGCGCAGAAGGAAAGCAGAGAGGAGAAGAAGTGCTGCAAGTGCAAACCCATCGACGCCGACACCATCGACATCTACGCCCGCGCCGTCTTCCCCTTCACCTTCGCCGTGGTCAACGTCATCTACTGGGTGGCATACACAATGTAATAATTGATCAAAGTTTGAGTTCTGCATGCATTTAAATCGATAAACCAATCGACATAACTATAGGATTATTAAGATAGGAATCGTTTGAATCAGTGAGATGGCTTTTAGATTATGCTAAATGCATTATGTTGAATTAAATTATATAGATTTGAAATATTCATACATACATACCTCTCTTTGATGCTTTACAATGACATTTGCTCATTGCATTGGTTGCTTTTTCGTAATATTTGCCCCAGCCTTCTAGCATGAAGGAATTAAAGTAGGGCTGTGAAACGATTAATCGCGATTAATCGCATCCAAAATAAAAGTTTGTGTTTACATAATATATGTTGGTGCACTGTGTATAATTATTTTATATATATAAATACACACACATATTTGTATATATTTAAGAAATATTTTCATGTATACACTGTATATAGATTTATATAAATTTATATTATATATAAATACTTTATATATAAAAATTAATTGCGATTAATCGCATCCAAAATAAAAGTCTGTGTTTACATAATATATTTGTGTGTGCACTGTAAAAATGAATATGCTTTATCTAATCAATAAAATTGTGGCAACAGATTACAAGCAATATTATTTATTAAATTGAAAAAATTAGAATTGAGTAATAGTTAATCAAATTAATATTCTAATTAATTCTAATTTGTACAATTTAATTAATAATATTGCTTGTAATATGTTGCCACAATTTTATTGATTAGATAAAGCATTTATTTTTTTCAGTGTGCCGTATATAATTATTTTGTATATATAAATACCTATGCATGCATGTATATATTTAAGAGTTATTTGCGCTTAAATTCTGTACATATATATATAAATACATAATCTATATTATATAAATATTTTATATATGAATAACACATTTTCTTAAATATATACATGCATGTGTGTGTATTTATATATACAAAATAATTATATACAGCACACACAAATATATTACATAAACACAGACTTTTATTTTGGATGCGATTAATCGCAATTAAGTTTTGCACAGCCCTAATATAAATAATATTTTTTTCCCTAATATACACACATGTGTGTATATATATATATATATATATATATACACAAAATAATTATACACATTGCACCCACATATATTATGTAAACACAAACTTTTATTTTGGATGCGATTAATCGCGATTAATCGTTTGACAGCCCTAAATTAAAGCACAACTTTATAGAATGAATCTTTAAATCTTTCCTGGCTAAATTTCTTTTTTAATGTTGTTGTTGCAATGGAAGAAATTACTATTGAAAATGGTCAAGTAAAACTGAGCAGTCTTTGATCAGTCATTATGCATTCTCTTACATCGTGTTTATCATTCTCTCGACATAGTAGGGGTTTAAAAATGTGCAAGTACTACTTTATGTTGTTGGAAAATATTTCCAGATTCGTGGAAACCCACAAGTGATGTTGTTATGCATGAGAGTTGAAGAAGTTGGTGATGTTGTTCTGGCAATTTATCCCTCGTTTGAAACTTTTCTCTATATTTTGCATTTACTTTAAATCTGCTTTTCTTCTGAAATGACAAATTTTGCCATCGTCATGACAATCAGCACACATTGTTTTTGTGCATGAAAACAAAGACTTGACAATGATTTTTTGTTTTCTTTGTAAATACATTAATGCCACTGCTATGGTGTTATCAAGGCCTCCGTACCGTAGGGAATTGACAAGATTAATGTACTTAGGGACAAATTTGATAAATAAAACTGTTCTTGCCACCAAATGTCTTGAGATTGTTGTATGAAGAAATGCACATTTTATTGGAAAATTCTACAATATTTAAATGATCCACAGTAATGGATTTGAATCCTGTTTCAAGCCATGAATATTTACTGCTGCAGTATTTCAACCAATAAAAATAATCTAAAACGCTTAAAGTTGGCATGATTTATTCAGTCATATTGCATGTTGCAATTTAACCCTTGTATTGTCTTCATTTGTGTCTACACTCATTATATTTGGGGACCCCAGACAATAACATTACATTCTGTAACAGTATAATATATATATTTTTCTTTACAGATGTAATTTGACTCTGTTTATCAATGTTTTTACTCATCATTTGTGGAGCATTTTAGATATCTTTTAAATTTCTATAAATAAATATTTATTTAAATAGGATGTTATTTATTTTAATGTATATATTTAAGAAAAATGTGTTCTTAATATATCAAATGTTTATATTTATAGATAATATTAATTATGTATAAATATATATAAAGTATATACTTTCAGATTTTTCTTAAATATATACATGCATGTGTGTGTATTTGTATATACAAAATAATTATACACACTACGTCCACATATATTACGTAAACACAAACTTTTATTTTGAATGCGATTAATCGTGATTAATCGTTTGACAGCCCTACTAAAAACACATCTCTTTAGAGCATTAATAAATATGAGTGTTTTTATCTATTCTACTGTACCTGATATGGGTGCAACTGGGACAAAAGTAGTTCTTGTCCTCGGAAAATATTAACTATTTCTAGGTATTATTGATCATAACTCACATGAAAAAAGTATGTTTTGTGTGATAAGTGTCCTGACTGTACTCTAAATCTGAAGTAAATGTACAACTGAATGCATGATAAGCTTACGTTGCATGGTGTGTTATTTAACCGGCATAATAAAACACATTGACTAGAATTTGACTGGATTTTTTCCATTTTAAATTGCTTATTTGTGAAATAAGGTTACGCAGCCCACATTCGTGATATTAGAACAGGTTAAATAGTAGATGTTAGTTTCATATGCAAGCATGTCAGCCAATCACAGCAGTGAATCCCAGACATGCCCCTTCTAAGCAGAGGCTAAAATGCCTTTTATTTCTAAATTATGACTATTTTTGATCTAAAAAAACATACGGGCAACCCAGGAAACATTATAAAATAATACAAAAAACCCATGTCAGGGGACCTTTAACTTTCCCGTGGCTGTTTGAGCTTGCGTAACATGTTGCTTTATGGCCGAGTGCAAAGCACAGGGGAAAGGGTGAACAGAATATCAATGACAGCGCTGGATAGCATTGAGAACAAGTCCTGTTTGCAAATTGAGGAACTCAAGAAAGCTGTCAGAAACTTTCTAGGAGAGTGGAAGACAAGACAGGATTAAGACTTAAGAAAAGCCCTTTTCTCCATAATGGAAATCCCTGATATGGCTTCGGTGAGTTCCCGGTAATAATTCTCTTTCAAGTGTTTTACGATAATATAAGAATGAATGTGTATCACTGTTAAACCAGATGAGTTAGTTCAACTCAAAACGTTTGAGGAAACCGATTGCCTTAAATCATTTAAGTTTATTAACTCAAACAATTTAAGTGTAAAACAAATTTGATTTGTTTCCAAGTAACTCAATAATTTATTGTTAAGATAACTTGGGTAAATAAAGTTAATAGTACTAATTAGTTACTATAACTTAAATCTATGAAGTACACTCTAAACCCGATGAAGTTGATTGAACTCAAATCACTTTTACTAGTATAACCTTAGTTAGCTTTAAAAGCTAATCTGCTGACGTAGTAAATGCTTACATATTAGAAACAGTATGTTATAAGCACTAACAAGCACAGTTAATATTATAAAGGGATAATTTGCTCTCAAATCAAGCTGAATGCACCACTTGTCACCATGATGGTAACTATCCTAAAGCCAACATTAGCAGAAATTCTTCTAAATTAGCATAACAAAACATTAATCACTACTAAATCTCACACTTAACATTAATATTACAAAAAAAACATTATATTGCACTTAATTTTAGCATTTACACACTCTTTCGAGTGCCATCGGCAAAACATGCTGGGAAATAGATATCCCAGCCGTTTCAGTTAAACTTAAGTTCGTCTAAATTAAAATAAATAATTTCATAAAACTCTAAACAATGAAACAGTTCAGTTTACTTAAAATATATCAGTTCTGTGAACTTGAAAGAAAAAGAAAGCGCTAAATACTCATAAAAATGAATTTGACTAAACTAATTTGTTGAATTTAAGTTTGTCCTACTCAAACCAATTAATTATTTTGACCATTATATTGGTATATTGGATATAAGTATATTGCAGTTTTAAAAGAACAATTGTGAGCGCTCAATCAATAACGTTGAATATTGGTATGTTTAGAAATGTGGATACATTTGCAAATACTTGTCTTGCATTAAATTCAATTTTTTAATTCCTAAAAGTGAATACAGTAGATGAAAATAAAAACATACTCTACAGGTAATGCAGATGTGTCTGAAATCTTTCTGTGAGGAGATCAGTGCAGTAAATATTTACCATTAAACTAAAACGTTTTCTATTCTGCAGCTGAAACTGCAGAGTCGACCAGAGATATTTGATTTTGAGGGCGTTTCCATGACTCACTTTTTCACAGACAACTGGGAAAAGGTGAAAAACTTTCAAGCAAGACCTGATGACATTCTGATCGCCACTTATCCCAAAGCAGGTGTTTTTATTCATTTTGATTTGGCCAAAGCATGCTGACTTAACTCTAAATAGCTTACTATTAAGTTAACCATTAGTGGACAGGATTATGTATTGTCTTTCCAAACTGACCTTTAAAACTCCCTTTCCATTGTATTACCAGGTACCACATGGGTTTCTTATATACTGGACCTTCTGTATTTTGGTCAGACTTCCCAGCCCATCAATATTAGAGTCCCATTCCTGGAGTCATGCTTTCAAGAGATCTCAACAGGTCAGAGATTTACAATTCAGTAAAGTCAATCATGTTATTTAAAGGGATACTACACTTTTTTTGTAAATAGGCTCATTTTACCACTCTCCCAGAGTTAAACAGTTGAGTTTAACCATTTTTGAATCCATTCAGCCGATTTTCTGATATTTAGAAGAATATCAGTAACCAGACAGTTTCTGGTCTCATTGATTTCCATAGTAGGGAAAAAATATACTATGAAAGTCAATGAGACCAGAAACTGTCTGGTTACTGATATTCTTCTAAATATCAGAAAATCGTCTGAATACATCAGAAAACGGTAAAACTGAACTGTTTAACTCTGGGGGAGTGGTAAAATGAGCCTATTTCCAAAAAAAGTGGAGTATCCCTTTAACTAAATGAAAATATAGCTGCAAGCAGCGATGACGGGCTCAAGCCCCAGCACAACCCTCACCCCGGTTTACACTATCCCAGTTTACTACAGCCAACTGGTGCCACTATGACTGTGAACCACTAGGTTTATAGAAACAAAAGCATTTTGAAAGTGAGAATCGTTTTTCAAACTATCCATAATAGCCGGCGTGGCTGGTGTGTTAGTGTGCGAAAGTTGTTTGACCCGATGAGATTCAGATGTTTAAGAAGTTTGGTTACTGAAGCGGTGCACAGAGCCAACCCTAACCTCAACTAACCCTTATAGTCCCCCGTGGTGAAAATCAGCTTCATGTGTCTATGTTGTGTTTTTAATGTGCTTTAACACACACCATGTGTGCGTTGATAAGTGGACAGCATTGCTGAGTATTTCCTGCAGTGAACCAAAGACAGTCTCAAAAACACGCTTTCTGACGTCACAAACCACCTTGTAACCAATCAGATCAACGTGTGATCGTCAACCAGTGGATCTCTGAGGGAGTGAGTGGAGGCGGGGCTCATTTGCATATTCATAGAACCAGGTATACTAAATGAGGCAAGGGTGTCGAGTAGGGTTGTGTATCGTTTGAATTTGAACGATTCTGATTCTGATTCCGATTCCTTGTTTCGATTCCGGTTCCCAACGATTCTCGATTCCGATTCTTTTAAGTGGCAGGGTCAAAAAAGTTTAGCTAACCTTGCTAACCAACGGTCTTTCTGAAGGAAACACTCCCTTTTTCTCGAGATTTTGTTATTTTTAGAAAAGTGAAGCCACACTTTGGACCGCCGACGTAAGCTACTCATGCTCGACTCGCGCGGTTATGCCAACACTTCCGGTAGACGCTTCTTCGTTGGTGTTGTTCACCGGTTTCTTCTTCCGCTCGGCGGACTTTGAATATCGAAACTAGGAATCGAAATTTTAACTTTTAAACGATTCCGGGAAAAACGAAAAGTTAGTCCCGGTTCCAATCGAGACTCGATTCTCGATACCCAACCCTAGTGTCGAGTAGAGCCAGACCGATATTATCGGCAAACTATCGGTATCGATATTATTTCCAAACTATCGGTATCGGCAGTTATAATGGCCGATAAATGAATATTTAAAAAAAAAAAACGGACGAAACGGACGTGGTTCACGCTTGAACCATGTCATGAGTGTTGGAGTTGTATAGTTTGTCCACCAGAGGGCACTCTACACCGTTCCTGTTGGCAACACTCTTTGAGTTGGGCTCGATACATACATCGCTTGAATAACAATTAAAAGATCATCCCCATCAGTTCTCTAAACTCAAATAAGCATGACAACATTTGTGACTATCATATCCAGTTTAAAATAAATAAATAAAATATCGTCCGATATATCGGAATATCGGATTTTAAAACCTAAAAATATTTGTATCGGTATAGACCTTCAAAATCCTTTATCGGTCGGGCTCTAATTTAAATTGAAATAAATAAAATAAATAAAATGAAATACATAAAATATCGAAATAAATAAAATAAATAAAAATATTGAAATAAATATTGAAATAAAATATTGAAAATATTGAAATAAATACAATATCGGCCGATATATCGGAATATCGGATTTTAAAACCAACAAATATTTGTATCGGTATCGGCCTTCAAAATCCTTTATCGGTCGGGCTCTAGTGTCGAGTTACATTTAGCACATTTTAAAGGGATCCTCCACCCAAAAATGAAAATTCTGTCATCATTTACTCACCCTCAAGTCTTCTGCTGAACACAAAGGAAGATATTTTGAAGAACGATTGGAACCAAACAGTTGTTCGGCACCATTGACTTCCATAGACTAAAGTAGAAAAAAATGACTATAATTAGGCCTCAAATGGGTTTTGGCATCACCTCAATGATAATGACAATTTATACAACATCTACTTATCAGTTACAGGGACAGAAATGGCTGATAATCTTCCCACCTCTCCTCGTCTCATCAAAACTCACTTACCTGTCCAGCTTGTGCCCAAGTCCTTCTGGGAGCAGAACTCAAGGGTAAATACTGCGGGTCTTTTGATATAACAAGTCCTGTGTTATGCTAATGCTATAATATATATATATATATATATATATATATATATATATATATAAGGGCTGTCAAAACGATTAATCGCGATTAATCACATCCAAAATAAAAGTTTGTGTTTACATAATATATGTGGGGGCACTGTGTATAATTATTTTAGATATATAAACACACACACATGCTTGTATATATTTAAGAAATATTTTCATGTATATACTGTCTATGGATTTATATATAATTTGTATTATATATAAATATAAATATTTTATATATAAAAATATTTTTTTCTTAAATACAGTATGTGTGCTTTTATTTATATAAACAAAATAATTATACACAGTGCCCCCACATATATTACAAAATAACTTTTATTTTGGATGCGATTAATCGCGATTAATCATTTTGACAGCCCATATATATATATATATATATTTTTCTTTCACTTATTCCAGGTTGTGTATGTAGCACGTAATGCAAAAGACAATGCCGTTTCCTATTTCCATTTTGATCGAATGAACATGGTGCAGCCTAACCCGGGAGATTGGAACAGCTTTTTAGAAAAATTCATGAAAGGGAAAAGTAAGTAGATTGGGTGCAATCATTTACAGAGTTCCTACAGGTTTCTTCAAGTTAAATTCAAGTCTTTTTAAGACCATTTATATAAAAAAGTAATACCAATTTCTCGTCCCTACCAGCAAAGAAAAACAAAATCCTTCAACTTGTGTTGATTTATTTTTCAAATGTGGAATAGGTAAAAGATGATAAGTCAAGCAGGTAAAATAAAAACATTTCAGTAGGCCACAAGAAAGCTTGCCGAACAATGTTAAGTTGTGTTTTAACATTAGCTAAACACACACAGGACATCAGTTCTGACTGGATCGCTTCCCAAATCCACACTATCTAACATTTTCATCCAGTTTTTTTTTCGCTGACGAAAATGTCAATAGATTTTCGTCACAGTTTTTGTCATTCAAAACTAGCGTCTCGTTTTCGTCAGTGAAAAAATGTTGTTGAAGAAAAGTTTATCATTATTTTCGTCAATGAAATTAACACTGACATACAGCACAATTTAAGACCAAGATATCAAAATTCAAGACTTTTTAAGCTATTATTTCCAAATTCATAAATTCAATGCTTTTAAGGCTTTTTAAGACCCTTATCACATAGAAGTAATACTAAATGTATATCCTAATAAAAGAGGTTTATATATACCTTTTCAATTGCATATTTATACAAGTTTTTAGATATTTTTCGCTCTCATCTTTACTTCCTTATTTAAAATATATCTTTCTCTACTTAAATATCATGAAACGCCCGGTGGAAGACAAAACAACTTTGTTGTACTTTATTGACAATAACTGATCATCATCAAACATCAGTTTTTTTGAAAGAGGATCTTCTTAAAACGCTCACATACTATAAAAAAAATATTGTTGGTTTAACTTAAAAAAGTAAGTAACCTGGTTGCCTTAAAATTTTAAGTTGATTCAACTGGAAAAAGTGAGTTATTACAATGAATTTTCAATAGATTTCTCGTTTTCGTCAGTGAAAAAATGTCGTTGAAGAAAAGTTTATCATTATTTTCGTCAGTGAAATTAACACTGACATACAGCACAATTTAAGACGCAGACATCAAAATTCAAGACTTTTTAAGGTTTTATTTCCAAATTCATAAATTCAATGCTTTTTAAGACCCTGTAGGAACCCTGACTTATCATTTTAATGTCATCATTTCAAATTGAGATTTCTTAATTACAATTACAACCCCTACATTATCAAGAACTTTGTCTTGAAGGTTTTGTTTTAACGTGATTTCCCGTCAGATGTGTTTGGGCCTTGGTATGATCATGTCAGCGGATGGTGGGAGAAAAAACAAACATATTCCAACCTACTCTACTTGTTCTACGAGGATTTGGTTGAAGTAAGTTCAATTCACAAAGTGAAGTGTAAAGTCAGTGTTAAATGTGTCTAAAGTGTGTATTTTCCTGGTCTTTTCCAGGACACTGGACGTGAGGTGGAGCGTTTGAGCTCCTTCTTGGGTTTGTCCACCTCAGCCGAAGAAAGGGAGAACATAACAAAAGGGGTTCAGTTCGATGCCATGAAACAGAACAACATGACCAACCATGTCAACATCCCTTTCATGGACTTCAAGATCTCACCCTTCATGAGGAAAGGTTAATTAATCGCTGAATCATCTAATTATCTCCTTCTGAGTTCTGGCCTTTGACTTGCTTTTCTCTTCCTGTTATTCCAAAAGGTAAAGTCGGAGACTGGAAAGGTCACTTCACAGTGGCACAAAATGAACGGTTTGACGAGGTCTACCAACAGAAGATGGAGAAAACCACTGTCAGATTCCGCACCGAGATTTAATATTACAGTTCTAGATCTGGACCAGGATCAGGTCAATCGCAGCTCTTCTGTTTTCACATAGAGGACATTAAAGATGCTAAGATTTAAGGAAAGGTTTTTATACACAATGGTAATTCAAAGTGCTTTACGTAGAGGGAATTAAAATAATCAAAAGAAATAAGAATAAAACAGTTTAGAATAAAAAAAGATTCTAATTCTAAATTTTAAAGATTCAAAATGTAAAATTCTAAAAACTTAAGTTAGGATTTAAAGCTGTGAAATCAATGAAATCTACCTCATTTAATTGATCTAAATAACTACATTTTGGTACCATAATGAAATAAAACTGAGCCGACCAAATTAGTTACGGTAACGATGTTTTTTTTAATAAATAAAAGAAAAAAAGAAAAAAATGAGTATATAGCTAGCCATAGTAGCATCATAATTTATTAACTTTACAGTAACTGAGCTGAACTGTATCAACACTGAACTGAATTGAGCTGAATAATGACACTATTGTATTTTTAGACCTAATTTACAACAGAATTAAAATTTGTCTCCTGTTTTGATAAAGTTTGCATAATTATAAACATATCTTCCTGTTTTCTACTGTGAATCTGCATTGTATAAAGCATGGTATAAATAAAGACCACTTGACACACAGTTAATTATTTCTTTTAATATGGTTTAAAGGAATACTCCCAGAGTTAAACTGTTGAGTTTTACCATTTTTGAACCCATTCAGCCTATCTCCGGTTCTGGCGGGACAACTTTTAGCATTTAGGCATTACAATGTATTATTCAATATATTAACAAAATATATTGTTCTGTATATTTTCAAATTTACTATTAAACCATTTAATCTATTGAGCATTCATAGGGAAATATATTTTCTTTTCATAAGGGCAGGAATGGCAAGGCGTCCTGAAGGATGATGTCTCGGAGAAGGGTATAGTTTGATGAACAAGTCTAAAAATGTTCCATGCATGCTTGAAAATATTTTCATTGGCCTAGAGAAAATATTCTGAGAGTCACAACTACAAAAGAGGAAGAATGGCCTCTGTATGAGTGCAGGCACTCTGTATGAACACTGACCTTTTCTTGCAAGGAAATAAATCATCTTTAAAGACAATTGGACATATTTGTCTCGTATTCAGTTATATAATTTAGTAGTAATCTTTTCTGATTATTTATGTACCCCTGTCTAGTGTCTTTTTTCATTCCATTTATTTGTTCTATATTGTGACTGTTTTCTTCTTTGCTTATAATGTTTTCAATAATTATAAAAAAAAATAGAAACGCTTGCGCCAACTTCAAGCATAACAATTACAAAGACGGACTCCATCGTGTTTCTGCAAATGTTTCTCTTGGCTTTAATCCCCCGATAAAGGATTTTGAAGGCCGATACCGATACAAATATTTTTGGGTTGTAAAATCCGATATTCCGATATATCGGTCGGTATTTTTTATTATTAAATATTGTTGGATTTCACACAAAAGAAAAGCTAACTTTTCTGCACAAGATACCTTTGATACTTTTTCTCTCTGTCTAAATGTTCACTCCTCGCAAGTCTAACTTACATTTTACAACGCAGGGACTGTAACTAGAGATATGCTAGTTATAAATACAGTAATCATTACTTTATTTAGCCAGAAAAAGTTCATTGTGGTTTCCAAGCTCATTAATGTTAACGTCTTCCACTGATGATGGTGGCGTTAGCTAGCTTTGTGGTTAGCTAGTCTATGATGAGCCATAATTTAGAAATGGATAACGTCATACTGCAAATTGTAAAACATACATTTTCAATATAACAGGCCAAGGAGAGATGATTGAAGCGTGTTTCGTCCGTTTTTATTTTATTTTTGAAATATTCATTTATCGGCCATTATAAATGCCGATACCGATAGTTTGGAATATGTCTAATATGGGCCGATAATATCGTTCTGGCTCTACATCCTCTACATCCTGGCTCTTCACCGGAAATACCACCATGCATAGAGCCCATTAGGAAAAACACTTATTAAGTACAGTTTGACATAGATGTTGAAGTTGTTATTTGCATTGGAAATTGTTTGTGCTTGCACTTCACAAGTTTAAAAAAAAATAATTTAATGACTAAAGTGTAAATAAATTTGCACAGCTGAAAGTTATGCTACTAAAGCGGTAGCTGTATATTGATATTGAAAAGCAACACAACTTACTGACACTGCGACAACCACAATAGTCTACAAGCATAATGACAATAATATTAATAAATACCACGGCACTTACCATTTAGAAGTTAAATGGACTTCGTTGACGATGATGCCAAGCAGGTTGGTACTATCAAAGTCCTTTCAGGCAAGTCATGCCACTCGACCACGGATTTTCTTTCTCGGGACACAGCTGAGTGGCAGATATTCCACGGTTGACCGCTTCTTGTACCTGATGGTCCTCCAATAGGGCGATTAACGGCGAGACAACAATAACGACTGGGGTCTCGCGAAGTTTAACCCCAAAAGCGGCTCTTTTTCTAAATAAACTTGCATTCTAAACTACTTAAAACAATATCTAAGGCTGCATCAAAAGGTAGCTTCGCATCAGCTGCCATGTTGAATCCAGAAATAAACAAACTGCCTTGGTGTGTGGCATAGATGTCGTCATCGTCTTGCTGCTCCCTCCGCGTTCTGTGATTGGTTCCCTAAATGAGGCGAAAACCTGGCTAATCCAGACTGCCTTTCAGCGTGAAACCATTTATTTATTTGTAATGTATTTTTTCCCCTTGCAAATATCCTTATTTTTTGTACTTATGCGACTTTTATTTTCTTGCTGTATTAAGTGCTGCTCCCAATGGCTCTATTTTCTTTGTACACTATATAAGAAAAGGAAGTTATGCAGCCATGTTTGTTTGTAAATCTTGAAATCACAAAAAAAAAAAAAAAAAAAAAAGCCTTTCAACGTGAAAAAAATCGTGCTGCGGAAACCCAGACTACCAAAATGGGGGACTTTAATTTCAGAGAGGACTTTTATTTTGACACGCTGATGTGATGCGCATGCGCAGGCAGAGATCCTGTGATCACGCCTAGTGAACCGAGAGTCACACGATCATCTATGTGATCAGCGCTTTATTCTCCATTTAAAGCGCTTTTATTCTTGATATCTCTAAACATTCACTCTTAAGAGGATGTTAAAAACACCGAAAGCTTGTCGCTAAGGAATAAGGTAGATGAATGTGTTCTTTTCTCATCTGTCAGTGTGTTGGTTAGGCCTGTTTACAAACTATCATACACAGACAAGGAGCCTGACATACAAATAGAGGACAAATCGCACATTTATTAAGCTAAAACACAATAACGAACAAAATAAGGTTAGTGTAAAAATCCATAAAAGAGAGTTAACATCTGTTAAATTCACAATAGCTCTGCTGATCAGTGAAGTCTCTTATTGATCACATGTAACGTTTGATAATCGGAATGACACTAGTATACTTACATTAATATTCATATAATAAAACCAAATTATGTTTATTTTCAGATTAAACATCGCAACAGATATTTATCACTCAGTTTAGTTCTCCTTAATATGAATTGATTTAAATTAAATGAATGATAACATTATGTAGGTGTATATGATATTAATGTACACTGTAAAAAAAATATTTTCAAGATTTGTTATCACAACATATTTTCTTTTGTCAAATGAACTTTATAATAATTTATTTAGTTGAGATAACTTATTATTTTGAGTTTCTGGTGATTAAATTAATATCCTTCATTGTATTAACTCACTTTTTTTCCAGTTCAATCAACTTAAAATTTTAAGGCAACCCAGGTTACTTACTTTTTTTAAAGTTAAACCAACAATATTTTTTTACAGTGTAGTAATCACAACATTTTTTTCTTTTGTTAAATTCAACTTAAATCATTTATTTAGTTCAGATAACAAGTAATTTTGAGTTTCTGATGGTTAAATCTATTGTATTAACTCACTTTTTCCAGTTTAATGAACTTAAAATTTTAAGGCAGCTAGGTTACTCACTTTTTTAAGTGTAGGTTACGTTGTTTTATAGTGTAATAATTGATATATTTTTAAATATATTATGCCATCCTACGGGCACTACTAAAGCACTTATTGTGCAGACAATATTGTATTTAAACAGGTGTTTTATCTTGAGATGTCACATTAATATATTTTTTTATTGTTTGAGTAATGGAAAGGGTCTGGGGTGGCCGGTGCTGTCAGACAGGTGCAGCGTGACCTCAGAAGCGGTGGATCTGACCCAGACTCTCTCACACACACACACACACACCCGTCCATGGCCTCCATCTACGCGCCGTCATTAGAGGACTCGGCCGAGGTGAAGGAGGGCTTCTTGTGCCCGCTCTGTCTGAAAGACCTTCAGTCCTTCTACCAGCTGCAAGGCCATTATGAAGAGGAACACTCCGGAGACAACCGGCACGTCGGTGGTCAGCTGAAGAGTAAGTCTGAAATAAAGGCTCCCTCAAATTAAAGTTTTTTTAGCTGAAGAAGCTGAAATCTCCTGGCCAGATCCTGTCCTCTCCGGACCATACTGGACCGAGGTGGTCCCGTGTCACACACACACACGCGGATCTTTCACCATGAGGCGTCTCTATACAACGCTTTGGGCGAACTTACCCTTTAAAAGCCCAAAATAACAACACCGTAGAAGCCTTAAAGAGAAATCAAAATTATTATTTTTTAGCTCTTAGTATGAATATTTTAGCTTTAGTTGTGAATAAGCTGGTGGTGTGACACAATTCACATTTAGGAGATAAGCATTTAAAGGGGAGACATCTTCCAAAAGATTTCTGAATTTTACTGTAATTTTGGTAACACTTTACAATAAGGTTCAGTAGTTACTACATTAGTTAACATTAACAAAGAATGAACAATACTTATTCAGCATTTGTTAATCTTTGGTAATGTTAATTTCAACATTTACTAATACTTTATTAAAATCTTGTTAACATTAGTTAATGCACTGTGAACTAACATGAACAAGCAATGAACAGCTAGATTTGTATTAACTAATGTTAACAAAGAATAACAAATACAGAAACAAATGGTTAGATCATGTTAGTTAATGCATGAACTAATGTTTAGTAAATGAACCTTATTGTAAAGTGTTACCGTAATTTTTTATCTATATGATATGACAACTAGTAAATACACAAGTTGTCGTCATCCTTGCTTGTGTGGAAGTGTTTAAACCGAGTTTTGCAACTAGTGTGCGTTAGTTTGTGCCCCCTCACTCCTTCTTCTACCACACATGTTAGTTTACATCCTAGTGAAGGAACTGACGTATTGGTCATTGTTTCTCAGGCCTGGTGCAAAAGGCAAAGAAAGCCAAAGACAAGCTGTTAAAGCGGGACGGAGATGAGCGGACAGACAGCGGCTACGAGTCGTTTTATTACGGAGGAGTGGACCCGTACATGTGGGAGCCGCAGGAGCTCGGTAAGACCGTCACATTCTTCAGCAACAAGTCTCTCTCACTGCTGTCAGTGCTATGCAGTTTCATGTTGGTTGTGTTATTGTACATGCATTCAAGCTGTTCCTGGATCATTGGGTGTTGACCAGTCCTTCCAGATTTTTTTTTTTTTTTTGTGGGCAAAAATCCTTAATTATGCGGCCCGTTTTCTTTAAAAATGCGACGAAATTGCGGGAACGTGCAAAAACTGCGGTTTGATGAAAAAGGGAAAAAAGTGATTCCCAACACCCTGTTCTCACCCGGCTCCTACCTTAATGTAAAGAGTCATATGTTTATGACTTCCTATGATAAGCAAGCATATACATCACAGACAGTGCTGGAATATTTCAGTTCTCTAGATCTTAATAAACACATCAAACTTACAAAACATTGATGAGTCAAACAAGTTCTGCAGCTTTACAAAAGGAATATGCTACAACTTACAGCTTTTCGATGATGTTTATGTCACGCAATTACGTCACTTCGTAACATTCTCTTGACAACAGGTTACATCACTTCATAACGTTCCCATGGCAACAGGTTCCGTCACTTCATAACGTTTCCATGGCAACAGGTTACGTCACTTCATAAGTAGGGGTGTCAAAATTAATCGTTTCTACGGTGCATCGCGATGCAGAAGAGGACGATTCGGTATCGGTTCAGTAATAGCCCATAACCGGTTATAATGTACTGACGCTTTTCTGACGTCACCACCACGCCGCCTTGAAATCAGCTCCGTGCAATACGTTCCCAACGGACGTCGTACTTCAGTGAAAAGCGTCGGACGCGGGTAGAACAAAAATCGCGTTAAAATAGTTAATAATTCAGGTTTGTTTATCAGTACCATAGCAACGCGCGTTGAGCGCTCAACTTCCGTCCGTAGCTTTTCGCACGAGTTCAATTTTTTGAACGCATCCGGATGCCCAACGGACACGATTTTCTTCGCACCGCACACGGTCGGACCCGTTTCGGACCCATTCGCATGCGGTCTGCGAATCTCCATAGGAAATGAATGACTTCTGGTCGTTTCGCAGCCGCATCGGAGCTGATTGGCGTCACGGCATACATTGGCAGAGGGTGCATTAAACGACAGAGCGTGCATTAAAGCCTGTCAGTGCCCTAAAAGAAGCACTCTTAAAACCAGAGCATGTGCCCAGTGCTGTTATTTTGTTTTCTTTTATTTTGTGTATTAAAAAAACCCTGCTGAAGTGCAGATTTAGTTTTTTGTTGTATATTGAATATATTCAAGTAGGTTTGACCTCTTGTTTATTTTAGTTTGTAGTTTAATTTCATATACATTTGTCAAAATTTAAACGTTTTACAAGAAAGTACACTGCACTATATAAGTATTTAAGTACACTCCTTGCATTATGCACTTTTAGTACGTACTTTCTAATCTAATGCTGCTGTTGTCTTCTGTGCCCAGACTTCAGTTTTATTTGATGTTTGATACATTCAAGAAGCGTGTTTTCAGGTAAAATTAAAGGTTCAGTTCATATATCTGACTGCTTGTATTTATTGACAAAATTGTATACATGTGAAGCAAAATTGAAATATAAGGATGCAGTGCATCGTCAATGCATCGTGATGCATCGAGTTAATCGAATTGAATCGAATCGAAGACCTGATAATCGTAATCGAACCGAACCGTGACACCAGTGTAGGTTCACACCTCTATTCATAAGTAACGTTCCCATGGCAACAGGTTACGTCACTTCATATCGTTCCCATGGCAACAGGTTACGTCACTTCATATCGTTCCCATGGCAACAGGTTACGTCACTTCATAAGTAACGTTCCCATGGCAACAGGTTACGTCACTTCATAACGTTCCCATGGCAACAGGTAACATCACTTCATAAAGTTCCCATGGCAACCAGTTACGACACTTCATAACGTTACAATGGCAACAGGTTACGTCACTTCATAACGTTCCCATGGCAACAGGTTCCGTCACTTCGTAATGTTTCCATGGCAACAGGTTACGTCACTTCATAACATTCCCATGGCAACAGTTTATGTCACTTCATAACATTCCCATAGCAACAGGTTACATCACTTCATAACATTCCCATGGCAACAGGTTACGTCACTTCATAGCGTTCTCATGGCAACAGGTTACGTCACTTCATAACGTTCCCATGGCAACAGGTTACGTCACTTCATAACGTTCCCAAGGCAACAGGTTATATCAATTCATAACATTCCCATGGCAACAGGTTAATTACGTCACTTCATAAAGTTCCCATAGCAACCAGTTACGACACTTCATAACGTTACAATGGCAACAGGTTACGTCACTTTATAACATTCCCATGGCAACAGGTTACATCACTTCATAACGTTCCCATGGCAACAGGTTACGTAACGTCGTACCGTTCCCATGGCAACAGGTAACGTCACTTCATAACATTTCCATGGCAACAGGTTACGCCACTTCGTAACGTTCCCATGGCAACAGATTACGTCACTTCATAACGTTCCCATGGCAACAGGTTACATCACTTCATAACATTCCCATGGCAACAGGATACGTCACTTCGTAACGTTCCCATGGCAACAGGGGCAAACGGCTGCTCTCTACATTTTTCAACTTTCTGCTCAGATATATGTGACTTTTTTGCAACGAAAATGCGAGGATTATGAAATCATGCAAGCCCCGCATATCCTGCACGGAGATCGGCAATTTATGGGGCGAAAGTGCAGCATATTTGAATAAATGTGGCCCCGCGTGAATATGCAGACTTGCTGATTATGCACTGAATCATGATATCGCATACTCATGTGTTTCCGGAGGGACTGGTTGACTACAGTCGGTGGTCATGGTCAGACTGTAATGTGTCTTCTGTTGAAATAGGAGCCACTCGCAGTCACCTGGATTCTTTCAAGAAGCAAAGAGCTGCCAGAATCGACCATTATGTTATTGAAGTCAATAAATGCATCATACGACTGGAAAAGGTGAATGTTTGAGCATCGCACTCCTAGTAATTTCATTATGCGTGATTGTTGATTTACTCGAATGCTTTCCCAGCACACATTGCATGTCCATGTGTAGAACATACTTAAAGTGCCCCGGTTTTGTTTTAAAGTCTCCTAACTACTTTTGCTTTCCATTTCCAGCTCACCTCCTTTGACAGAACCAGCATGGATGGAGCGCAAATAAGATGTATGTGAACTAAATATCAAACTTGTACTGTGTACCATTTTAGTAATAAGTTTAAATGTGACTACTGCGCTTCTTTGTTTTTCCAGCACTTGAGAAATCGGTGGTCTCGTGGGTGAATGACCAGGATGTGCCGTTTTGTCCTGATTGTGGAGGGAAATTCAACATCCGCAACCGCCGCCACCATTGCCGGCTCTGCGGGTCCATCATGTGCAGGAAGTGCACTGAGTTTCTGCCTCTGCCAATGGCATGTGAGTTACACGTATGTTAGTTAACCCTTTGGTGCTGCTCATTTAGTCAAACAGGGCCGGATGCCTCAAATGTAGCCGTTTCCTCCCATTAAATTCAATGCAATATTGTCGTTCAATAATATTTTTTTTTATTCATATTTTGAGGAAATGTTACGGTACTGAGTAATATGTATGCAATAATTATGATGCATTTGTTTTCACAGTTTTGCATCACAATTATTATTTATTTATTTATTTATTTTTTAAATAATTTTCTGTTTTGAATTTTTTAAAAAAATCACAGCTTCATCAGAAGGTTATGATACTTGTTGACATTTCTGGCATTTGATATGTGAATATAAAAAAAAATTGAGTTCATGATCTGAGCATGCTAAGTGGTCTAAAAAAAAATTTTACAATTTTTTTTTTCCATTTTTTTTTTCCATTTTTTTTTTCACAATTTTATTCTTTGGTCAAAAATGACCCCCATAGGAAATGAATGGGAAACACTTTTTTATCACTATTTCTAAAAAAAAAAAAATCTTAAACTTAATAAGAAATCGTATTTGAGACTGTTTCAAATATATATTCAAATCCACCAAAAAAAAAGTAAATGTGTTGATAAACATCTGGGTAATTCACATGCTTCTCCATAGAGAGCTGTACATGCCATCTAGTGGTCACACCATGATTCTACGCTTTTTCTCTATACTGTAACCAGATGGTGCTAATTTTCTTCAAAAAATATATTTTTCTGAAGGCCTAGACTCTATATTAAACTAAAATACTACATTAGTAATTAAAAAATAAATAAATAAGAATAAATAAATAAATATTTATTTTTTTTCCCATGGAAAAAATACACTATACGTAAATATTGCATAAATAAAAAAAAATAAAAAAATATTTAAGTATTTTTTTCCCATGGCAAAAATGCACTATAAATATTGCATAAATATTAATTAATTTTCTGTTTTGAATTTTTAAAAAATCACAGCTTCATCAGAAGGTTATGATACTTGTTGACATTTCTGGCATTTGATATGTGAATATAAAAAAATTGAGTTCAGGATCTGAGCATGCCAAGTGGTCTTAAAAAAATAGTCACAATTTTGGTCTTTGGTCAAAAATGACCCCCATAGGAAATGAATGGGAAACACTTTTTATATCACTATTTAAAAAAAAAAAAATAAAATAAAATAAACTTATAAAAATAAAATAAACTATAAAAATAAACTTATAAAGATAAACTTATAAAAATAAAAATCGTATTTGAGATTGTTTCAAATATATATTCAAATCCATCAAAAAAAAAAATGAAACTTAAAAAAAAAATAAAAACTTTTAATGAAAATTAAATGTTAATTTTCTTCAAAAAATATATTTTTTTCTGAAGGCTTAGACTTTTTATTAAACTAAAATACTGCATTAGTAATTAAAAAATAAAATAAAATATATACACATATATATATATATATATATATATATATATATATATATATATATTTATATATACATTATATATATATATATATATATATATATATATATATATTTTTTTAATTACTAATGCAGTATTTTAGTATATATATATATTTTTCCCCATGGCTAAAATACACTATAAATATTGCATAAATATTAATAAAGTCAATCCTGAGTTTCAGAGCGTACGGTAATGTGCTTTTAGATAAATTAACCAGTGGATCCCGGGAGGCGCTGTGGGCTCCTGGCCAGACTGGCTCTCCAGGCCCGCTGACCCAGCAAACCCTTCGCCGCGGGTCCATCAACAGCATCTCGTCCGTCACCTCTGTGCTGGAGGAGAAAGATGAGGACCGCGTGCGCTGTTGCCATCACTGCATGGACGCGCTGCTCCGCTACCAGCGCAAACTGGAGGAGAAAGACCACGTGCCGGATATCGTCAAACTCTACGAGGTACAAAATAAGTCTCTGATGTCACCAGAGTGTGTATGTGAAGTTCTAGCTCAAAATACCCCACAGATATTATTATATAGCATGTTTAATGTGTCACTTTTTGAGGGTGAGCAAAAACACACAGT
Organism: Cyprinella venusta; assembly: GCA_038021265.1. Lineage (NCBI taxonomy): Eukaryota > Metazoa > Chordata > Actinopteri > Cypriniformes > Leuciscidae > Cyprinella > Cyprinella venusta. The sequence goes on along the minus strand of CM075872.1, from coordinate 35,243,598 downwards.
TTTTGTGTGTGTCCCTTTAAATGCAAATGAGCTGCTGCTCTTGGCGCAGGGGGCGGAGCTTCAAGAGCTTGTATGTGTATTAGCAGCTCTGATTACCTCACACACACACTGAACATTTCAAAAACTTTTAGCCATTTATGTCCAAACCAGTCGGACAAATATGGAGAGACTCTAGAAGTGATGACATATGGAGGAACAGGACATTTCTGAATGTTTAGTTGATGAATTTATGTGTCTGATGTGGAGTTAACTATCTTCAAATCATTGATTAGCATATTCTGTCATGATAATTTATTTTAAATTTGAAACTTTCCGCATGTATTGCTGTGTGTATCTGTTAAGACGTCCCCACAGTACTGTGTGTTTGCTGTGCAGAGGTTAAGGACGTGCATGGAGAAAGTTGAAGCGAAGGCTCCAGAGTACACACGCATGGCCGAGTCGCTCAAGTAAGCCGACACACACACACTACACTACTCGTGCGCTTCAGTTCACTCATCTAATCATCTTATAATCGCACAGACATGCAGGAGTGGGGGGCACAAACTAACGCACGGCGAGCTGTCACACACTATGGGGCATGTTGTCACACTTCCATTCGAAGTGAACAAAACCACATAATTGTACTAGACGAGGGAAATGAATGTGGGAATTAATAAATACTCTGAAGCCCAAGTGAGTTAACACAAACTGAGATGTGTTATGTATAGTGTGTACTTGGATATCATTGCTCTTCCTGCGCTCGCAGTGCTGGCGAGACGGCCTATAGTCTGGAGAACGCTGCCGGCCTGAGGATGGAGATCCAGAAATACTACGAGCTCATCGACGTCCTCAGGTAGACTGAACACACACTGTGCCATACAGCTGTCACTTTAGTGGAAAAATACGGTTCGAATTGAGACGTAAGTGTTCACTGAATCAGTTTTCTGTCTAAAGACGTTTCCATCTCGAAATAACGAGATATTTATGTCGTTAAAACGAGATATGTCGTTAAAACAAGATATTTATGTCATTATAGCGAGATATTTATGTTGTTAAAACGAGATATTTATGTCGTTTAAACTAAATATTTGTCGTTAAAATGAGATATGTCGTTATAGCGAGATATTTATGTCGTTAAAACAAAATATTTGTCGTTAAAACAAAATATTTGTCGTTAAAATGAGATTATGTCGTGAAAACGAGATATTTGTCTTTAAAACGAGATATTACGTCGTTAAAAAGAGATATGTCATTATAACGAGATATTTATGTCGTTAAAACGAGACATTTATGTCGTTATAGCGAGATATTTATGTCGTTAAAACGAAATTTTTGTTGTTAAAATGAGATATGTCGTTAAAACGAGATATTTGTCTTTAAAACGAGATATGTCGTTAAAACGAGATATTTGTCTTTAAAACGAGATATTAAGTCGTTAAAACGAGATATTATGTCGTTATAACGAGATATTTATGTCGTTAAAACGAGATATTTATGTCGTTATAGCGAGATATTTATGTCGTTAAAACAAAATTTTTGTTGTTAAAATGAGATATTATGTCGTGAAAACGAGGTATTTGTCTTTAAAACGAGATATTACGTCGTTAAAACGAGATATGTCGTTATAACGAGATATTTATGTCGTTAAAATGAGATATGTCGTGAAAACGAGATATTTGTCGTTAAAACGAAATTTTTGTTGTTAAAATGAGATATGTCGTGAAAACGAGATATTTGTCTTTAAAACGAGATGTGTCGTTTAAACGAGATATTATGTCGTTAAAATGAGATATTTGTCTTTAAAACGAGATATTATGTCATTAAAACGAGATATGTCGGTAAAACAAGATATTTATGTCGTTAAAACGAGATATTTATGACGTTAAAATGAGATATGTCGTTATAACGAGATATTATGCCATTAAAACGAGATGTGTCGGTAAAACAAGATATTTATGTCGTTAAAACGAGATATTCATGTCGTTAAAAAGATATATTATGTCGCTATAACGAGATATGTCGTTAAAACGAGATATGTCTTTAAAATGAGATTATGTCGTTAAAATGAGATATGTCGGTAAAACAAGATATTTATGTCGTTAAAACGAGATATTTGTCGTTAAAACGAGATATTTATGTCGTTGTAATGAGATATTTATGTCGTTAAAAAAAGATATGTCGTTAAAACGAGATATGTCTTTAAATTACGCACAAATAATGGCGCTTGTTCGCTTGCATTGAAGTAATAGCAATATTAAAAAGCATTTGGTTCACAGAAAAGACGTTATTTTCCAGCATGTTCCTGTATTGATCTGTCCACCTAACACTCGTTTGGTAAAAGCCGTTAAAATCGATTCCCTATTTTCGTTTTCGAAACTTGTGTTGGTCCGATTACGATTTTTGCACGTAAAGTGACAGCCATAGTGTACAATGTGATGGATGTATCAGGGTTCTCAGAGTGCATCTGTGTGTGTTCCTGTCGGCATTAGTAAGAAGATCCTCACGCTGGGCCTGAAAGACGAGGTCCAGCCTCACCCCAAAGCCCTGCAGCTGCAGAGGATGGTGCGATACACCGCCACGCTCTTCATTCAGGTGCGCCAGCAACATCTGGAGCTTACGGACATCATCGTAGAGTCACACTATCATCCGGTTCGCTTATCTTGGCGCGTTTTAAAGGACGACTCCGGCACAAAATGAAACTTTGGTCTAATAAAACATCGGTACCTGAGATTTGTTTTCATGATAATCGAATGTAAGGAGTTTTATCTCTAAAAACTGTTTAGCGTATAATGCTAGTACTTCGTGGTTTGACTAGTCGAGACTATTTTCTAAGATGGATCCTGTTGCAGTTTGTCGCCAGAGGGGGCGTAGTTCTGCAAAAACTCAGACTTGCGCAATGCACCTTTAAATTATATTCTACATTCATATTACAGTAACACTGCAGCAAACGCGCTCTCTCTTGACCTCCCTGTCTAGAGGTCATCAGTGTCCACACACACACACACACACACACACTATGAATATTATAATGCAGATTGAGCTGGAATCAAGGCTAATTTGTATAAATTTGATTATTTTGTCCTCTGTTAATTATGGAAGCTTGTTTACGCCATAGAATGAAAAATATAAAAGGTAATTGCGACTTTTTTTCTCACAATTGCGAGATATAAAGCCGCAATTGCGAGATATAAAGTCGCAATTGCGAGATATAAAGTAAGAATTGTGACTTTTAAAGTCAGAATTGCGAGATATAAAGTCAGAATTGTGAGTTATAAAGTCAAAATTGCGAGATATAAAGAGAATTGCGAGTTATAAAGTCAGAATTGTGAGATTTAAACTAGTCTTTTTTCCCCTTATAATTGGCCTGATTAAGTCGCAATTGCAAGTTTATATCTCACAATTCTGAGAAAAGATGTCAGAATTTCGACATATAAATTCGCAATTATGTGTTATAAAGTCAGAATTGCGAGATGTAAACTCGCAATTGTGAGAAAAAAAGTCAGAATTTTGATTAAAAGTCGCACTTCTGTCTTTTTTTCTCAGAATTGCGACTTTATTTCACCCAATTCTGACTTTATAACTCGCAATTGCGAGTTTTTATCACACAATTCTGAATTTTTATCTCGCAATTCCGAGAAATAAAGTCAGAATTGCGAGATATAAACTCGCAATTGTGAGATAGAAAGTCACAATTATTTATTTTTTTTTAATTCAGGGGCGGAAACAAGCTTCCATAGTTAATAGCCTAACAATGGCAGTACTGAAAAAAAAAAGTGATCCATCTTATATATTCTGAAATGTTAAACATCTTACGGGTTTTGGAACGAATGGGCGCAACTGTAGGTAAAGGTAGAAGCTCATGTTCAACACTTGATCATCCCATAGGAGAAACTGTTGGGTCTGACGTCCCTCCCCACCAAGGAGAAACACGAGGAGCTGAAGGAGAAGAGAAGAGCGGAGCTGGAGAAAAGAGCTCAGCAGGAGAGACAGGTGACGCAACATCTGATCAGCTTAATCGCACAGTTTGATGATTTCATTACTTTAAAATTAGTTGAGCTTCTCAATTGTTGCGTATTTCCGAGTGAACAAGAACGATTGTGGGCGGGGCTTGATTTTGATTGGATGGTTATGGTTTTCTATTGGCTGATCTCAGTTGAATGTCGGCAACCAAACAGTTGATGGACCCCATTGACTTTCCTAGTATGAAAGTCAATGGAGTCCATCAATAACTCTTTGGTTGCCGACGTCATAGATATCCATAATGAAGGCTAGATGTCTTACGGCGGAGTCTCTATCGTCATCACCGGCGGCCATCTTGGCACAGGCAAGCTTTCTGACGGGCTCTGTGGTTACTGATGTAAGATGAGTGGTCCGCACGAACTCAAATACTCTTATCTCGCTGAAATCTTAGTTTCTTAGATTTGTTATTAACCCTAAAACCGTATTCTGGACAAATGTGGGATAAAAAAGTTTTGATTTATTTTTAAAAAATACCTCCCTTGATCTGAGCGGTACAAAACTTGGCTACTTTTCCTAAGTTTGCCTCCTGAACACACACATTTTTTTTTGACTCAATTCTACAATGTTAAATGGGTGAAAAAACCTCCTTAATCTTGTTGTATTTGGGTCAAAAAAGGGCACAGATAGAAATGAATGGGAAAAAACTGTCTAAAATAAGCCAAAATAAGACACCAGGTGACGGCAAAGTCACTTCATCTTTAGGTTTTAGCTCGAAGAACTTATTGGAATGATATTTTAATGTAGTTAAAAAAAAATTAAAAAATAAAACAAAAATAAGCATAATTTACATAGATAATATGGTACTTTTTGAAGTAAATAAATTCAAAAATACCCCCAAAATTAAAAAAAAACACCATAAATGGATAGACAAAATTTTATTGAATTTTATTTATATAAAAATTAGGATCACACCTGAGTCCTCCGTGCCCACATTTGTCCACAATACAGGATTAAGGGCTATAAAGTGAATACGGTTTGAGGGTTAACGTGGCTATTATTATAGGATTATTTATTGAAAACGGATTGTAGTGTCATAACTACATCTCTGACGTTTAACAAACCAAACCGGTAGAAAATCGAGCAAGTTATGGTTATTTAAAAAGTACACGCACCATTAAAAAACAATGTTACGAGTGAGCGAGCTGCCTGTGGCAAGATGGCCGCCAGTGCGGACGTTGACCTCCATATCTATATCTATGGCCGACGTTCCTCAAAATATCTTCTAGATTGACACAAAAAATACTAACGTTCGGACGTTAAAATTGAAAATGTTGTTCATGTGACGTTTGGCGTAAAGCGGATTTTAACTCTAATCTTGTCTGGCGTAACATAGGCAGGCTTAGAGGCACAGAAGCGTCGACTGGAAAACGAGAAGAACCGTCCGGCCCCCAGCACGAACGGGGATGTTCCCGGCCCACGCATGACCAAAGCTGCCGGCTGGCTCCCGCAGTCAGACACTCGCTCGGAGCTGGACGACCCGCTTCTGCAGCAGATCAACAACATCGAGTCGTTCTTACGCCAGGCTCGCTCCGCCAACCGCAGCGACGAGGTGGCCATGCTGGAGGAGAACCTCAGGCAACTTCAGGACGAGTTCGACTCTCAGCAGACCAGTCGAGCCATCAGACTCTCACAGAGACTGGCCGAGGAGACCGACCTCCAGCAGAGCCAGATCCAACATCTACAGCAGAGAGAGCTGGAGCACAGGACACACACTAAAACCCCCTCAGACTTCAGAGAACCCAACGAGGAAGACGAGCCCCCCGTCGGAAGCCCAAACCTGTCGGACACACACACACCAGCCAGGAACCCGTTCGAAGAGGGCGAGGAAGAACCTTCAAACTCTCAGACGGCCAACGGAAAGAAACAGTACAACCCATTTGAGGATGAGGATGATGATGAAGATCCCGAGAAAGCAAAGTCGCCTACAAATCCCTTTGAAGAAGATTGTGAAGATGGGAACCCTTTCAAAGAGGCTACAGACGAGATTCCAGCCGCGTCCAACAACCCGTTCGATGAAGACGATGACGACACGATCGAGGAAGAGCTGCTGCTGCAACAGATTGACAATATCCGCGCGTACATATTCGACGCTAAGCTGAGCGGACGTTCTGATGAGGTGGAGCTTCTGTCGGAGAACCTGAAGGAGCTGCAGCACACACTACAGCAGCAGAAGAGGAAACAGTAGCGGACCACGCTAACCCCACAAAACCACTTTCGTTTTCAGTTACTAACACATGGTAGCTTGTTTACGACACACAATAAAACAATTAAAACGGTAATTGCGACTTTTTCCTCAATTCTGATTTTATATCTCGCAATTCTGACGTTCTAACGCACAATTGCGAGTTTATATCTTGCAATTCTGACTTTCTATTACGCAATTGTGACAATTTCCTGATATAAACTCACAATTTTGTGTTAAGTCAGAATTGTGTGAAATAAGCTCACATTTGCGTGCTATAAAGTCAAAATTGCCAGATAAACTCGCAAATGCGAGAAAGTGTCAGAATTGTGAGTGATATAGGCACATTTTTGTGTTTTGTCAAGATATAAACTCGCAATTGCAAGAAAAAGTGTCAGAATTGCGAGATGTAAACTTGCAGTTACACGATATAAAATTAAAAATGTAATTGCGACTTTTTCCTCAATTCTGACTTTATATCACAATTCTGACTTTAACACGCAATTCTGACGTTCTAACACACAATTGTGAGTTTATATCTTGCAATTCTGACTTTCTATTACGCAATTGTGACAATTTCCTGATATAAAGTCAAAATTGAGAGATATAAACTCACAATTTTGTGTTAAGTCAGAATTGTGTGAAATAAGCTCACATTTGCGTGCTATAAAGTCAGAATTGCCAGATAAACTCGCAAATGCGAGAAAGTGTCAGAATTGAGTGATATAGGCACATTTTTGTGTTATGTCAAAATTACATTTCATTTTTGTGATATGTCAAGAAGATATAAACTCGCAATTGCAAAAAAAAGTGTCAGAATTGCGACATGTAAACTTGCAGTTACAGAATATAAAATTAAAAATGTAATTGCGACTTTTTCCTCAATTCTGATTTTATATCTCGCGATTCTGACTTAAACACAATTATTACTTTATCACAATTCTGACTATAACAAGCAATTCTGACGTTCGATTACGCAATTGTGACAATCTTGTGATATAAAGTCAGAATTGCGAGATATAAACTCACGATTTTGTGTTAGAAAGTCAAAATTGTGAGATAAGCTCACATTGGCATGTCAATTGCGAGATAAACTCGCAAATGCGAGAAAGTGTCAGAATTGTGATATAAACTCAGAATTGAGTGATATAGGCACATTTTTGTTTTGTCAAGATATAAACTCGCAATTGCGAGAAAAAGTATCAGAATTGTGAGATGTAATCTTGCAGTTACACAGTATAAAAATGTGTATTAAAAAAAATTACACAGTATTAAAAATGTAATTGCGACTTTTTCCTCAATTCTGACTTTATATCACGCAATTCTGACGTTCTAACACACAATTGTGAGTTTATATCTTGCAATTCTGACTTTCTATTACGCAGTTGTGACAATTTCGTGATATAAAGTCAAAATTGTGAGATAAACTCGCAAATGCGAGAAAGTGTCAGAATTGCGCGATGTAAACTTCTAGTTACACAATATAAAATTAAAATGGTAATTGCGACTTTTTCCTCAGTTCTGACTTTATAACTTGCAATTCTGACGTTCTAACACAATTGCGAGTTTATATCTTGCAATTCTGACTTTAACATGCAATTATTACTTTATATCACAATTCTGACAATAACACGCAATTCTGACGTTCTAACACACAATTGTGAGTTCATATTTTGCAATTCTTACTTTCTATTACGCAATTGTGACAATTTTGTGATATAAAGTCAGAATTGCGAGATACAAACTCACAATTTTGAGTTAGAAAGTCAAAATTGTGTGAAATAAGCTCACATTTGCGTGTTAAAGTCAGAATTGCGAGATAAACTCTCAAATGCGAGAAAGTATCAGAATTGTGATATAAACTCACAATTGTGTGTTAGAAAGTCAGAATTGAGTGATATAGGCACATTTTTGTGTTATGTCAAGATATAAACTCGCAATTGCGAGAAAAAGTATCAGAATTGCGAGATGTAAACTTGCAGTTACACAATATAAAATTAAAAATGTAATTGTGACTTTCCTCAATTCTGACTTTAACACGCAATTCTGACGTTCTAACACACAATTGTGAGTTTATATCTTGCAATTCTGACTTTCTATTACGCAGTTGTGACAATTTCGTGATATAAAGTCAAAATTGCGAGATAAACTCGCAAATGCGAGAAAGTGTCAGAATTGCGAGATGTAAACTCACAATTGTGCGTTAGAAAGTCAGAATTGTGTGATTGGCACATTTGTGTGTTAGTAAGTCAAAATTGTGAGATATAAACTCGCAATTGCGAGAAAAAGTGTCAGAATTGCAAGATGTAAACTTGCAGTTGCACAATGTAAATTTAAAAAGGTAATTACGACTTTTTCCTCAATTCTGACTTTATAACTTGCAATTCTGATGTTCTAACACACAATTGCGAGTTTATATCTTGCAATTCTGACTTATATTACGCAATTGTGACTAAACAAGTCGCATATTAGTTTCAATTTCGTTATATAAAGTTAGAATTGAGAGATAAACACTCACATTTGTGTGTTATAAAGTCAAAATTGTGAGATATAAACTCGCAACTACGAGAAAAAGTATCATAATTGCGAGATGTAAACTTGCAGTTACACAATATATAATTAAAAGGTAGCTAATTTCGACTTTTTCCTCAATTCTGACTATAACTAGCAATTCTGACGTTCTAACACACAATTGCGAGTTTATATCTTGCAATTCTGACTTTAACACACAATTCTAATGTTTTAACACAATTGTGAGTTTATATCTCGCAATTCTGACTATATTACGCAATTGTGACAATAACAAGTCGCATCAGAAAGTCAGAATTGTGTGATTTAAACTCACAATTGTGTGTTAGAAAGTCAGAATTGTGATATAGGCACATTTGTGTGTTATAAAGTCAAAATTGTGAGATATAAACTCGCAATTGTGAAAAAAAGTGTCAGAATTGCGAGATGTAAACTTGCAGTTATCTTTTATAATGTTTTATTCTGTTTGCGGAAACAAGCTTCCATACAAACATGCTATTGATGCACTAGACAATATAAAACAAATGACGAGTTTCTGTGCAAGAGAAACACAAAGCATAGAATTGTAAACAACTTATATTAGCAATTTAATAAATAATATTCAAATTCATGTTTTATGCGAACAAAACCTTAGTGTTATTTTCCATTTAATAGGTCGTTTCAAGTCACATAAATGGGTAGGCTTTTACGCGAAAAGTTGCTCGAAGTATCTAAAGTAACAGTTTTTCTGTTCAACAAAGTCAGTATTTTGTGCACAAAGCTACTTTTATTTCAGTTTTTCTTTATTATTGATCTAATGGATAAGCACTAAATAGAAATCCTGTGTTTTTATCTCAGTGACTTCATTCTGTTTCTTTGACAAAATTTGATTGGTCTAATCAATGTCGGATATCTTGGATGTATGTAATTTAGATCTGTTAATAACTTTTTCTATTTATATACTGATTTCTGTCGCACCGAAATGATTTAGCACTTATACACATCCAGAAAGCATCAGTTTCCTTCTCCCCCATTGATATGCTTAAATCTCCTGTTTTACTTGCATGTTTTAATTGTTCACTCTACCCATCAACGCTGTCGTGTATAACTTACATGATCTTCCTCTACAGAATATACACTGTATTTGAAGAGCTTAAGATTTATTTCATACGGCATGAGAACACACAAGCATAGAGTTGCTGAATGAAATGCTTTTTGTGATTACTCATGTTTTTTTGTCAACAGAGCAACAAATTTGACAGTAATATTAACAACCTGTCCATTTGCTTTTGGATAATGTTGTGTGTTTACACCGAGCAATATCAGGAATCATATAAATGTAACACTAGTAATTAATAAAACCGACTGAATGAAAATGTGGTCAGAAAGTATTCTTTTTTTACTTGTTTGCTTTCCGTAGTCCATCACAGTTTGGGTTAAACTTACGAAATCACGTCCACTCACCAAAAACACATTAGTTTAAGATTTTTCTTCCAGAGTCCAAAGCGTTTGCCACTGTAACGGTTTTTAGTTGTCGGATGTCGCAGCCAGTTTGGCCCTGTATTTGCCCGTCATCTCTTTGGGAAGCGGGACAAGACCGGGATGAGGAACTTGACCGTCCACTTCACTCATACACTCCCGCAGGAAATATTTCTTGGGCCCGAAGTTAGCGGGGTTTGACAACTCCATCTTAGCCAGAGCTTCAGCTTCGAGAACTTGACTGTTGAAGACAGACAGCGGGACATTATCATGAGGTTTTGTGCTCAATGTGACAGGGTTTCTGCAGGTTTCACAAAGTCAAATTTAAGACTTTTTTAAGACCATTATGAATGAAATTTAAGACCTATATCACGATAAAAAAGAAAAAAACTTACAAAGGAAATGAGTCTCTAAAAAGCAAAATCCAAATCAGCAAAATCGGATCCTAAATTCAGATATTTCAAGCCAAGTATCGCTGAACTTCCACGTCCCCATAGCTGAAAAAAATCTATTTTATGTCTGTCTGTGGTATCTGAGATACCTGCCAAACCTCAAAACTGATTGGCTGTTGCACGTTGGTCTATTTTGTAGTCGTAATACAGCGAAAAAAAATAAAAAAAAAATTAAAAATTCCAAAGCGCTGCAGGAGCATTTCAATGAGATTTACATTGGACATAGGAAAATTAAGACACATTTAAAAAGATTTAAGACCTAGAACACAATACTTCAGCAAATTTAAGACTTTTTAAGGCCTTAAATTGTGATTTTGAAATTTTAGACTTTTTAAGACCCCGCGGAAACCCTGTGTGATCAGGGGTGTGTTTCCCAAAAGCATCGTTAGCCAACTATGTTCATAAGTTTTGTCGTTTTCATCAATTCGCCCTCAGATTTAAGGGGGCATGACAGCATTGATGATTGTGAATTAATTTCGATCGACACCCTTATTTATAATAATAATTTATTCTATAGTGTCTAGGGGTGCCACGATACATCACAACACAAAAATATTATGTACACAATACAAAAATACGATGTATTGTGGATATTTTCCCCAATAAAATAAAATTTCCCAAATAAAAATTAGTGTGAGAAAAGAGTAGTTTAATGTAGTGCTGACACTAAAACTATGCATAATGTTGATTATAATGTATAATCAGTGTTGGGTGTTTATTTATTTAATTACTTAAATAATTAAATAAATAAATAAATGGTAAATTATAAATAGTAAATAGTAAATAATATAAATAAATAGTAAAAAAATAATAATATAAATAAATAAATTTATAATAAATAAATTTAAAATAAATTTAAAATAAAAAAATAAATAAATGTATTAAATTTAAATAAATTTAAAATAAATAAATTACTGCTATTTAATTACTTTTCCCTTCAAAGTGTAAAGTAAGGGATTACTCTTCATGTATCTGTAATTTAATTACAGTCACTTCTGATGTAATTGAGGGAAATAAATACTGATCAATCCGATCTCACAGCGATTCGCATGCATTTTATGAGTTGTTTGACCGCACTCGAACAAATATGTATGAAAAAAGTGTGAAATGTCATGAGATCAGACAAAACAATAGTGGGTTTAACATCAAAATGTATTGTCTGATGCTAAAAAGTATGTTTTTATAATGTAACCTTCTCCACCTTGGTCAGTATAAGGATAATTCATGCGATTTTATAGTGTTTATTTGAAAGAATTAAAACAGATTCATGTCTATCCTTGTATTATTCAGCTGGATGAGACTGATATGGGATTTTGAAAGTAATTAAATACTTTTTAGAAAGGTTAATTTTAGTACAGTAATCTAATTACACTGTTTAAGAGGTAATCAGTAACTAGTGAAAGAGTGCAAGCATATTCATCTAAAATAATTCTGTATTTTCAGCTTCACAATCTTGAATATTGTTATTCTGGTGTCATCATTGTCCTTGGGTTACAAGCACCTATTTATTTCAACCCCACAATATAATAAAGTTAGCATTTTTATCAACAGTACAATTCTTTTTTAACCTTTTACCAAATGTCTTGGAGTATCGCAATATTGTATTGTGAGTTCAGTATGGTGATATGTATCGAATCGTGACATCTTACACCCCTAATAGTGTCCATTTCATCAATTTAACATATTTAATATTGGGTGCATCCAAGTTATTTGACACAGGCCTATTTTAACTCTTTTTTTTTTAGTAAAGCAATAGTAGTTGGTGAAAGACACCTAATGTGAAGTCAAATGTGACGTGAGTTTGATCTCATGGGGACTTTACAGCCCATAATGCTCTGCTACTTACTCCGACTTGCCGAGGATCTTCTTCACATGGTGTGTGATATCTTGATGATGCTTTCCTTCCACATCCACCAGCACCTGCTCTCCATCGTCTGAACACAGAGGCAGGAGTTATTAGAGGATCAAGCTGATCTGAGAACAGCCTGAGAGACAGTGAAACACTCACCGAGGTAAAAGCGCAGGAAAGGGGACGGCGTCATGTTTTTAAACATCATTATTTGAACCCAGGGGTTTCTGTACTGGATTTGAGGAATGTTGAAGAACACGAACTTCCTGTCAAATACACACAAAATTATCCTTCACACACACGAGTGACTTTGAAACATCTGTCATGTTTTAAACCTTCAATTCTCATTAATTTTAGGTACGTGACAAACTGACCATATACGCGCGAGCGTTTTGTTCCCGCGGCTGTGTATTCAGCGCAATACGCGTTGGTGACTAAGGAAGTCTTTCGTATCTTTGCTTTGTGACTACCTCTAAAATTGATATACTAGTGACGTAAATTACATCATCACGTTGATTCTGACGTTCAAATTTCCAAGATAGCTGTAGTAAGAAAAAAGTTATAAACAAAGCAACATTTCCCTCGTGTTTGGTATCAAAATCCTCTATGAAAGGGAGTATTTTTTCGTTTCAAACCCAATACTTTTGAAAGATTATACATTTAACTTGAATTAGGTAAAGTTTGGGATTGATTGTAACATTCGCATGTGTTTTTTTACGATCCGCGAGTGACGTTGTTTTGATCAAATTGGCTTCCAAAACTTCTCCCAGTTTTTAAAATAATCGTCAACTATTTTAGTAATCGTTTTGTTGATAGAATTGTCTGATTTTTAGCTTGAATTACAATACAAGTTTGTATTTTTTTTGATGAAAACTCTAGTGATGTAAGTGATGTTTTTAGATCTAGTGATGTAAATTAACCTCTATCTAACATATGTAAGCAGAAGTAAAATTGCTTTGTAGATTAAAATGATTAATAATATTTTACCATTTAAATTGCTTGCCAGCATTTAGTCAAGAAACGGCCTACTAATGAAACAATGAAATTCATGTGTCAATGCCAATTGTCTGAAAAGATATGTGTGGATTGATCCTCTCGGTTTTATCAGAGGAAGTGGTTAATAGAAATAATAAATGTGCATCTATTCCTTTTAAAAAGAGGTCATCTTAATCTGGTTGGGCTTTTAATTATCTACACTATGGTGTTTGAATTATACAAATAGACCAAGAAATGAGGAAGTTATGATATTTTGAAGTGTTTGTTCAAGAAGAAGAGGTCACAGTTTTTCATTGTTTTATTGTTTTAATTAGGTACAAAAATGACCCCTAATTTCCGAATTAAAAAATTCCATAACTTTCTTAAATATTATCCGATTTTAATCATTTAAAAACATTTTTTTAGGTATTTTTATTATCTATCATATGGTGATGATTATATTTGAATTTTCTCGTATTGATTTTTTTTGTCACGTACCTATATATTTAATCTTCTTCTGACATTACACAACACAAATAGTATTTTATCCGACATATTGACTTTGAACACAGATAAAGTCAGCTGTTGTTGACGTTGTTCTGACCTTGCGCCTTCACTCAGATCTCCGTGCGTGTTGTAATTGACAGTCATAATCTGTACCGATTTTTTAAACACAATTTCTCCTCTCTGCAGATACTCCAGCGTCCTCCGGATGGGGAATCTTCCCTTCATCGGCATGATTATAAAATTTATTAGAGTAACACTGCTGATCCACAGGAGTTATCCAAACACATCGGCTCATGCTGCTCCAGTCTCGCGCCTACTGATGACGTCAGACATACGCCGCGCGCCGCCTAGAGGACTGGAGGCGCCGCCTAGAGTATTGGAGACAATAATTTTTGTTATTGTCTCCCTTATTGTTTTGTTTGTTATTATGTGATGTATGCTTTCTCTTTTGTATTGTGTTGTAATTGTTTACCCTGTTCTCAGCATTAATAAAAAAAATAAAAAAAAGGAAGAAAAAAAGGACTGGAGGAGCAAAAAAAAGAGGACTTGAGGAGCGAGCAATCACGCGGATCTTTACAGGCTAAATAAATCCATTCACAAGCAATTACATTATTAAATATGTCATGATTTTTGCGGTGAACAAAAGTACAAAATAGTATTGAGGATAAATTATTAAGGCGCGAAATTCACCTTGAAATAAAGTGCAGCAGAGAGAGCACAAACTAATTTAATACAATACATCGTCGATGAAATAACTATGGCAGCTTGTTTCCGCACTGAGTAATGTTAAAAATAATGATAATTGCCACTTTTTATCCCACCTTTGTGAATAACAGATGCTGGCAGGCCACAGTCACGTGATTATTATGACCAAGTCTGACTTTATTTCTCGCAATTCTGACTTTATAACTCGCAATTGCGACTTTTTATCACGCAATTCTGAGAAATACAGAATTGCGAGATATAAACTCGCAATTGTGAGAAAAAAAGTCAGAATTGTGAGATAAAAAGTCGCAATTATTTATGTTATTTTTCATTCTACGGCGGAAACAAGCTTCTATAATACTGAGAGAGAAAAACTGCAAATTCAAATCCAATCACTGTGAGCTCCAGTGGGGTTTTGCTGGCACCCAATGGGGAAAATATGTTACGCCCAAACAAACTGTTACCGAAAGCTCATTTTTGGAGATATCATCCTCAAATTTGGAACACAACCTATTTAGATTTATGGCTTTGATTTTATTGCACTTTTGAGTTCAACCTGATTTATAAAATATAAATTTTATATAAAATATTTTTTATAAATAATTTTTTTTTTTATAAATTATACCTATATAACTTTTTTTGGATTTACTTATTATTTTTTTACTTCAGCAATAATCTGCAAAGGGTCACATTTTTACAGTTTTTTTTGACATGGACATTTTTGTCCTCTTTTTACCTATGAGTAACTTTTTTTAATTGATGCACAAGGGTTAAAGTCCCCCTTGTAGTGTCCATTAAAACTCACCTTTGATCACCAGCATGACATATTTAAAAATTACAAGGTGGTTTGTGACGTCAGAAAGCGTGTTTTTGAGACTGTCTTTGGTTCACTGCAGTTTTAAGGAGGAAATACTCAGCAATGCTGTCCACTTATCAACTTACACATGGTGTGTGTTAAAGCGGATTAAAAACACCACACACACACACACACACAGAAACAACATTAAAAGTTGGATTTACACCACAGGGGGACTTTATAAAAACAGCAAAGTTATCACAAATTTTAGCGGTCACTTGTTACGAGGGATGAATTTAAAACATTTAATGTTGCAGCATAGCAAAATGTAAGAAATTAAAATAAAAAGGTCTTCATATACTTTCTAAATGCACTGTAAATGTCATTCCCCCCTTCAAGCAACAACATTTAAACTCCACATCTGTATAGAATTTAATAAAATTCATAAGCTAGTTCATGCACAGCTTTTCTTATCGTCTCACGGACAGATGAAAACAGAGAATTACAACATGGCATTATTTACAACACCTAAAAACCAGTCACTGATGGTTAAACCTTTAGGCATCTTAACATACATACATACACAGTTTTGTTTAAAACAATAGTCTGCCAGTGCTTAAAGCATATAAAAAACGGGTCATGCTTATCAAACAATAAATATTTGTATCTTTTGGACATAATGTAGTAACGATGAATTGTAAAACAACGATATGAGAAACAGGCTCCTGTTATAGAGGTCAGAACTGAGAAATTGCTATAAAGATTCATTTTGAGATTACTAATGATTAAAGTTGATGTCAATGTTTGTATTCTCATTTACAAAGTGAACACACTCTATTATAATTATATACTTGTCAATGGACATAAAGTATACTTCATTTTTTATGCGAATGTACAGAACCACGAGTTTCATCATTAGAGGTTTCATTTATATGTGTTATTAATATATATGGATAAGTTGTGATTTTTCTTATACGATCTTGACGGGAGAATATGCGTCTATTATGCGTCTATTACATATATTATGTAAACAGACTTTTATTTTGGATGCGATTAATCACGATTAATCGTTTGACCGCCCTAGTTTTAACTACACAAATAATGATCAATAAAGGCCTATCTGTTTCCATTTAAAATATAAAGCAATTAAAAATACTATTTGGCCAGTGGAAGATGTATGAATTTAAGAAATGTGTTTTATACTATTTAATTTATTTATTCAAAAACACGGCAAAGATCGGCTACTAAATGATTTTTAGCAACGTAAAGTGACGCACATCCATATCTCTTATTTACCTAATGTCTTGTACCGTTAAACGCAATGCATATGCAAATGATATGCAGATGAGGATATGCATAGTAAAACAAAGCTTAATGTGCCACAATTTTCCTCCAACTGGGATTATAAAGGGAATTTTGCACAGGTTTTGGCGTACGCGTGGTTTTATAAATCTGAATATTTTTTGCCATACGCCATTTTTGGCGACAATAGAGGCATACATTGACGAGAGATTGTGCGAAGTCCTTATATGTACATGAAATAACACTAAGATATTTACATAGGTTGTAACTCGAGGTGAGAGATTGCGTACGCGTAAAAAACGAAGTATACTTTCTGCTTTATTCAACAGCAATCACTTTATAGTAGGGATGCACCGATATGAAATTTTTGGCCGATACCAATAACCGATAATTCTTTATATTTGAAAGCCGATAACCGATATATCGGCCAATAAACTTAAATGCAAATTTGTATCTAATTTTGAGAGCCTGATTACAAAAACAAAAGCCTCACAATTAAATCCATGTCCCAAGCGAACAATCATAATGATGTTCTCATTATAGTGTTGAATAGACGATATGACAGATTTGCGCGGCACATGTTGTCCCGAACCGTATTTTCATTTTTTTAAAGAGATTTCAATAATATTTCTAGAAAATCAAAAACATAAACAGTGCTCAACAAGTGTCTCAGCTGGAGGGAATAATACATTATTTATCGGCTTTAATATATCGGCCACATTTTCTTACCCGGCCGATACCGATAACATTAAAAATGAACTTATATCGGCCGATACCGATAACGATAACATTAAAAATGAACTTATATCGGCCGATAACGATAACATTAAAAATGAACTTATATCGGCCGATAACGATAACATTAAAAATGAACTTATATCGGCCGATACCGATAACGATAACATTAAAAATGAACTTATATCGGCCGATAACGATAACATTAAAAATGAACTTATATCGGCCGATAACGATAACATTAAAAATGAACTTATATCGGCCGATAACGATAACATTAAAAATGAACTTATATCGGCCGATACCGATAACATTAAAAATGAACTTATATCGGCCGATACCGATATGCTGGCCGATATATCGTGCATCCCTACTTTTTAGTAATGTTTTTTGCACTTGATCGACCTCAAACGTGTTCAGAGTTCAGCCCAAAATGGTCTTGCTGCATAAGCAAAGCATGCATAGGCAAAACCAGCAGTTTAGCGAGTTAGGTTTTCAAATACACAAAGCACATTTTGGGCAGATCACAAGAATATGGAGTTAATGGTTAAATATACACTGACCACAGTTACAGTGGGAGTGTGTGGTTTGGTATCATAAAAAAAAACAATTTGGCTAACCAATCTGGAAGTTCAAGTACATTTACTTTTTCTTTTTTAAACCCAAAATGAATATAGCCTAGGTGAATATAGTTCTGTTTCAGAAAAATCCTGTTAAATAAGTGCATTTTAATCGCTATAAACCAGGACAATACGTGAAAGATCGGCAAATTAAAGCATGTTAGTAATCTAATTGCATTAAACCATCATGGTTGTGCATATATTACATCTGAAAGGAAGCAGCGGTCGAATGCTATAAAGATATAATATCAAATATGCCATTTAATAACACAGATGATTTCTGAAATCATCTACATGTGTATGGACTTTAGAGTTGGACTCAGTGAAATAATAAATAAAGGATATCGAGGAGAAGCTGATTGTCTTGTACAGAGCAATAATGAGCAGTGGGAAACACAATATTCCCATTCATATCAATAAATGCATTATGATAACTGTAAAATGTGACCTAGATTCAGAAACGTCTTGATATCGACGGTTACATTCAATCGAGGATCTCTGTAGATATTATTTTCATAAGTCATAAAAAAAAATCTTGGATTGTATCCATTGGAATCATCATGAAGTGCTCAACAGTTTTTAAATTATGGTTTAAAAAAAGAAAGGCATTTGTTTAACTTTTGAGGCAAACGTCCAGTCCCAGAATGCACCTTTCTGTAAACTACAACACAACATTTGTAGGGTCACACACACTGAAAGGCTTTCACTGTCGCAGCTCCTCTTGAGGTAGAGCTTGTTGGTCGGTTCAGTATGATGTCATCTATGGGAGTTGTGTGTGAGATCACACAGCGAGGCCTGTCGATTGGCTGTTGTAGTCCGCAGTGTCCATTTTAAGGATATATGGGATGATGCTGTCGATCGGTACGTTGCCAATAAGGCCTGTAAAAAACAGCTCCTCCGTTATATTGGAACTCATCGACCGCAACGCCGGCAAACGCAACAGGATTCGGGCCAACCTGCCACACCAATCAGACAGTTAACACACACCTGAGGCTAACAAAACAGATATTCATCCGGATACATCGGAAAATATCTCTCTTTTTGCCAAAGACAGAAAATATAAGTCATTTTTTAAAGATAAGTAAAATGACTTTGGAAATGAAATCTTGTTTCCTAAAAAAATTTAGATTAAGTGCAACAAGCAAAGAAAAATAATTTAAAAGTAAATTTTTTCTTACCCCACTGTCAGATAATTTTGATTGTTTTAAGCAAAAACTTTTTTTTAGATTTTATTTTAGGAAACGAAATTTTTTTCGTTTTACTTATCTTAAAATTTTTTACTTATATTTTCTGCCGTGGACAATAATCTTTTGGCAAAACTCTAAGTTAAAAACAAGCAAAGAGAAATAATCTTAATTCAAATGGAAAGCAAAACATTTTTTGTAAACAAGATATAAGTTCTTATGTCATTTTACTTATCTTAAAAATGTTTACTTACACTTAAAAAAATCTTAGTTAAGTTAAGTGAGTTTTGCCAAAGATTGTTGTCCACGGCAGAAAATATAAGATAAGTAAAATAAATCATGACATAGGAAATGATATCTTGTTTACTAAAAAAATCTAAATTAAGTGCGTTTTTGGTTAGAACAAGAAAAGAATTTTTTATTTATTTTATTTTATTTATTTATTTATTTATTTAAAAAAAAAATTAATTATTAGTTTTAAGCAAAAACTCACTTAATTTAGATTTTTTTAGGAAACGAAATCTCATTTCTAATGTAATTTTACTTATCTTAAAAATGTTTACTTATATTTTCTTATATTTACTTATATTTATAATGTTTACAATAATCTTTTGGCAAAACTCACTTAAAAAATCTAAGTTAAAAACAAGCAAAGAAAAATAATCTTAATTCAAATTGAAAAATATTTATTTGTTTTAAGCAAAAACTCAATTTAGATTTTTTTTAGTTAACAAGGTATCAGTTCCTATGTATGGAAGCTTGTTTCCGCCACTGAATATAAAAATAAAATAAATAATTGTGACTTTTTATCTTACAATTCTGACTTTATTTCTCACAATTGCGAGATAAAAAGTCAGAATTGCGTAATATAAAGTAGCAATTGCGCGTTATAAAGTCAGAATTGCGCGTTATAAAGTCAGAATTGCGAGATATGAAGTCAGAATTGGGTGATATAAAGTCGCAATTCTGAGAAAAAAAGACAGAAGTACGACTGTTTATCTCACAATTCTGACTTTTTATCTCACAATTGAGGAAAAAAGTCACTGGCTTCATGTGGATGTGGCCTGAAAGTGTTTTTGATCTAGGATGCATGTAAACCTATTTTAGGAGATTTCGAAATAACATGAGGAGTCTTAAAAACAGCATAACTGAGGCACTGTAAATCCGTGCACGTCACAGACACTGGTGATAGAGAGGTAGATTATCACTGTAATATGGAGCAGACCTGTAGGTATCCTCAGGATAGGTCTTCTGCACGTAATCCTGGAGCTCCATCTGCGCTTTTTCCTGGAACTTCTCAATCTGGCCACAGCTGCTCAAACCCGGATGATCTTGTGAAGAAACAATAAGTGTTTTACAACAGCTGCTGACGCTCAGGGGTTGAGTGACGCTGTGAGCACATGTACCTGGACTGAAGAGGACGATGGCTTTGAGATAGGCGTACTCGTATCCGTCCGTCTGCAGCTTGGCCATGCTGTTGCAGAACTCCTGCAGCTTCCAGATGTGCTCCATCACCAGCTTGATGCGCTCACTCGATAGCTTATCTACTGACAGGAGATCAGCTGTTAGATCACTAGATATTACCATCAGTTGTTGAAGATTTCTTTTGTACATAGTTGTCTACTTCTATCTCAACAACATGTTTGCTCCCGTTCATTTGCTTTTAATTCACTTTGCACTTTTTTGACAACCGTATACATCCAGAAAATGATTGCGATTGTTCATGTTTAAGTGATCCGTACCGTCCTGGATACTGGACTGCAGATGATTGACGATGGCAGCGAGAATAGTGGACAAACTCATGATCTGAGCGCACTGACCCAGACCCAGAATAAACAACTCATTCCAGCATGCTCGTACCAGAGCCGTGTTACACTCCTGCCTACACACAGAGAGAGAGAGAGCGAAAGAGAGATAGTAAATGTATTTATATTTAACCCTTCTATTATCTTCATTTGTGTCTACACTCATTATCTTTGGGGTCTCCAGGGACCCCAGACAATAACATTTAATTTTGAAGCAGTATAATATATATTTTTTTTTTTACAAATGTAATTTTACTCTATTTATTAATGTTTTTACTCAACATTTGTGCAGTTTTTGGAGGATTTTTGAAATCTTTTAAATTTCTATAAATTAATAAATAAATATTTATTTAAATAGGCTTTTTACAAAAAAACGGCATTGTATGTAAAATTCACTTTATAAAAGACCCAGATTTCTACTTTTCATTCATGGAGATAACATGGATCATTTAAAATGGTTTAATGAAAGATTTTTGACAATTTTTTTGGAAAATGCACTTTTAAAATAAAAAAAAATATCACTTTAACCACTAGATGGCCATAGACCTCCACTATAAGCTATTTGCTATTTGACTAACCAAACTATATTTATTTCACAAGTTTTTCCAGTTGGATTCATATCTAAATATTATAAAATCACAATTATAACAAAAAAAAAACTTTTTATCAAAGTTAAGTATTTTTGTCCTGACAAAAGTTTTTTCAATAATGTTACATTATGATTAGAATCAAACCTGAACATGATGTTACAAAGAGAAATGTTGGAGTCTTTAGATTTGATCATTTATCTCAATTATCTGTTTTTAATATAATTCTATAATTTTAAATCAATGTTTCAGTTACGAACTGTAAAAGAAAAAAAATGAACAGAATTGAACAGTTATATTACATGTTGAAAAAAACACATGCAATGAACTGAACAGCAATAACAAATGAGAAAATAAAGCAGTAAAACAAATATAATCGTTGTAATAAATAAAAGATTTCCTAAAAAAATGATTTTCAATTAATTTTTTTTTTTGAACAATTAGGAACAAAAACTGGTGGTGCACTGGAGGTGTTTACTGTTTACTGGAGGTGTTGGTATTTGAAATGTGTGTGTGTGTGTGTGTGTGTGTGTGTGTGTGTGCATTTTGGATGTTTTTTGCATTGTTGGAAGTGTGCCACTTTATTGTTTCTTCGTTGTTGCTGATTTTAATGATGAATTTTGTATATTTACTATGCGGGGTCTCCAGGGACCCCGAAGATAAAGAGTGCTGGAATTTTTTTCATGCTAAAATAAAGACAGACATCATTCCAAAATATTTTTTTTTGGTAGATCATGACAGTGTAAAGAGTTGTAGAAAGTTTCATACCATTTGGAAAAAGAGAACATTTTTTAAAATTTGACCAAGTCATTTGCGGGTCAAAAACACCCCAAAGATAATAAGAGGGTTAAATTAAATTCTAATATTTTCCTCTATTATTTTGATGTTTATTATTATTATTCTATGAATTCCTAGCTTTGGCAATATTGTATTATTTACAGCCATGCCAAAACAAAGCCATTTTGACTTGAATTGAGAGATACAGAGAGAAACCCTGCGATGTAAATCTCACCCGAGAGCAAGGAATGCTGGGATAGAGCGTGCCCAGTGCATGGAGAGGAAGAGCAGGCGTGACGCAGACTCACAGATGTAGTGCACGTTCAGATACTCAGGCATCGGGCTGGGCATCGTCAACTACGGAGAGAGAGAGAGATCAATCAAACACACTCCTTTCAGTTTCTTTCACCGTTTACAAAAGTGAACAGTCTTGCATCAATACGTTCTCCAAATGTAAATGTCTCGGGAAGTTTTATTAGCCGCACTTCAGAGTTTGATATCTTAATTCG
This sequence comes from Cyprinella venusta, assembly GCA_038021265.1. Taxonomy (NCBI): domain Eukaryota; kingdom Metazoa; phylum Chordata; class Actinopteri; order Cypriniformes; family Leuciscidae; genus Cyprinella; species Cyprinella venusta. The sequence goes on along the minus strand of CM075872.1, from coordinate 35,220,627 downwards.
TTTGACAAAAAGAGAATTGCTCTTCTCTCAAGCTCTTGAAAATATGAAAAAGTTTTCCTGAAGCTTTTGGTCATGATGCACTAAAGTGATCCTCTTTTCTTCAGTGTTTCAGACATCTACAGACTCTCAAATCAAGATTTACTGGAGATACAGAACCACATCATATATCAAGTCTTGTTTTCTGGGAAACAAATCATAATGAAGTGAGTTTATGATTTAATGAATGAATGAATGAATGAATGAAAAAAGTTTATTTCGAACATGTAGAAAAAACAAACAAACAAACTAACAAAAAACAGAGGGGGAAAAAAAACAATTTTTTAACTTATACATGTCCGAAAAGGAGTAGGAAGAAGCATAAGCTTATTCAATCCTACCCCACCTTCAACTAATTATAATTAATTAACCGGTTGACTGAATATTTTAATTTATTTATCTCTACACACCAAAAACAAAAACAACATACATATCTACCTAAGTGTATATACATCTTCAAAAAAAAAAAAAATTACATAAGAAAAAAATAAATAAAAAATAATAATATTAAAAAAGAGAAAAAAAATGAAAAAATATAAATAAACTATCACCTAACTAATAACCTTCATCCTCTCTATACCCTGCAAATATCATATTTTTACTTTTTTTTTTTTAAACTGAATCAAACTTGGGCATTGTTTAAGTACTGAACTTAATTATCCGTCAATGGACTTCATAACTCACGGACAGATGTGTGTGTTCTTGTTTTAAGCTTAAACTGAAACTCAAGAGTTTACATGTGTGTCTCAAGTACATGAGTCTTGATTTAAAGAGGTTTAGATGTTTGTATTGGAAAGCAGGACACAAATACAGAGGAAGATACTTATTTTTTATATGCACGCAACATTTAATGCCACGATTTTACGACTTTCTGCTCTGATTTAAGGCCTACATAAGTGTACTGTTGGATCGAAGATCTGGATCATGTACTGAGAAAGTAGTTTTTATTAGACTTAACACATTCCACTAACTATAAGTAATTTTGAAGCTACATGTCAACTAGCAGTCATTAGAGTAAGACTGTGTAGCCCTCAAACCGTGACTTTATAGCCATTAATCCTGTAATTGAGGACAAATGTGGGCACAGAGGACTCAGGTGTGATCGTAATTTTTATTTATTATAAATGTTATATCACTGTCTTCGATAAAGTTTTGTCTATGCATTTATGGTGTTTGTTTTTATTTTGGGGGTATTTTTTAATTTATTTACTCCAAAAAGTACCATATTTTCTATGTAAATTACGCTTCTTTTTATGTTTTTTTGTGATCCTAATTTTTATTTATTATAAATGTTATATCACTGTCTTCGATAAAGTTTTGTCTATGCATTTATGGTGTTAGTTTTTATTTTGGGGGTATTTTTGAATTTATTTACTCCAAAAAGTACCATATTTTCTATGTAAATTACACTTATTTTTATGTTTTTTGTGATCCTAATTTTTTTTTATTGTAAATGTTTTATCACTATCTTCAATAAAGTTTTGTTTATCCATTTATGCTGGTTTTTTTTATTTTGGGGGTATTTTTGAATTTATTTACTCCAAAAAGTACCATATTTTCTATGTAAATTATGCTTATTTTTATGTTTTTTGTGATCCTAATTTTTATTTATTGTAAATGTTTTATCACTATCTTCGATAAAGTTTTGTTTATCCATTTATGCTGTTTTTTTATTTTGGGGGTATTTTTTTAATTTATTTACTCCAAAAAGTACCATATTTTCTATGTAAATTACACTTATTTTTATGTTTTTTGTGATCCTAATTTTTATTTATTGTAAATGTTTTATCACTATCTTCAATAAAGTTTTGTCTATCCATTTATGCTGTTTTTTTTTATTTTGGGGGTATTTTTGAATTTATTTACTCCAAAAAGTACCATATTTTCTATGTAAATTATGCTTATTTTTATGTTTTTTGTGATCCTAATTTTTATTTATTGTAAATGTTTTATCACTATCTTCGATAAAGTTTTGTTTATCCATTTATGCTGTTTTTTTTATTTTGCGGGTATTTTTTGAATTTATTTACTCCAAAAAGTACCATATTTTCTATGTAAATTATGCTTATTTTTATGTTTTATTTTTTTAACTACATTAAAATATCATTCCAATAAGTTCTTCGAGCTAAAACCTAAAGATGAAGTGACTTTGCTGTCACCTGGTGTCTTATTTTGGCTTATTTTAGACAGTTTTTCCCATTCATTTCTATGGGTGCCCATTTTTGACCCAAATACAAGATTAAGGAGTTTTTATTTTTCACCCTCTTAACATTGTAGAATTGAGTCAAGAAAAAATTGTGTGTGTTCAGGAGGCAAACTTAGGAAAAGTAGCCAAGTCTTGTACCGCTCAGATCAAGGGAAGTGTTTTTTAAAAATAAATCAAAACTATTTTGCCCACATTTGTTCAGATTACGGTTTTAGGGTTAATATCTGCTAACACTTTCTACTGATTATAACTAACTTTGCAAGTACAACCCTAACCGAACAGTCTAGTTAGCGGACATGTAGTTGGAAATTAAGTAAAATGTCTAAAGTGAACTATCGAAATGAAGTGTATTTAATTGCGACCGTTAGCAAAGAGTGTGAGAATGGCGTGTACACACCTTAAAGCTGACGTGTGTGTCTGTGAGCAGAGGTCCCTCGACTTCTATGAGCGGTGCGATCTGGTCCCTGCTGATCACCTGTATTGTAGCTCCGCCCCCACCGTCCACCTGTGACAAGCTCCGCCCCTCCGCCGCATCACTGGGGTTCAGGGCTTTAGCCAGCGTGTCGAAGGCACTGCAACGCCAAACACCAAACATTAATGCATTCTCACCTTGTTTTAATGGTACAGTTACAAATGAGCTCTTTAAAAATCCAACGTCAGTCCAAAAACGTAAAGAAGCAAAGGAACTGGAGTAAGCGTGAATAAAAAATGACGTAATGGTGACTAGCAGATATCACCATGAAACTTTCCCAGTTGATTACCTACATTAAGATGAGAAAAAAATATACTACAAGTTTTCTGTAATTTTAATGTTTAAATATATGAAAATTAGTGCATATTTACTTCGATAATGCCTCATTTGTATATTTTAAAAAATATTGGATGAAGCCAGATTCAAAATTATTTTTTCATTGTGTTCACATATTAGATGAGAAGAAAATTACAGAGGGATTTATGAATATCTACTTTTGTTATCCTGTAAATATAATCCCATATACTACCAATTAGAGCCAGACCGATATATCGGCCGGACGATTTTAGGAATTTTCTAAAATATCGGTATCGGCAGTTATAATGGACGATAAATGAATATTTAAAAATTACAATATAAACGGACGAAACACGCTTCAATCATCTCTCCTTGGCCTGTTATATTGAAAATGTGTGTTTTACAATTTGCAGTATGATGTTATCCATTGCTTAATTAGACTAGCGAACCACAAAGCTAGCTAACGCCACTATCATCAGTGGGAGACCGCTAACGTTAACATTAATGAGCTTGGAAACCACAATGAACTTTTTCTGCCTAAATAAAGTAATGATCACTGTATTTATAACGAGCATATCTCTAGTTACAGTCCCTGCGTTGTAAAATGTAAGTTATACTTGCGAGGAGTGAACATTTAGAAAAAGTATCAAACGTTTATTGTGCAAAAAAGCTAGCTTTCCTTTTACACGTGTGTGAAATCCAACTATATTTAATAAAAATAAAAAAATATCGGCCGAATTATCGGATTTTAAAACCCAAAAATATTTGTATCGGTATCGGCCTTCAAAATCCTTTATCGGCCGGGCTCTAGTGCCAATTGCCTTAAAAAAAAAACGATCTTTGCTATGTTTTTTTTTGGAATAAACTGTAATATAAATCAGGCTAGGAATAATATATTTACAAATCCCTCAGTAAATGTCTTCATTATATAACTAGGTACAAGACTGGAAAGTTTGGTGTGTATAGGTGCTACTGAAGTGGAGATTTCAGACATGCATTATGAAAGAAAAGTCATTTTGAGAAAAGATTGCGCATTTAGAGTTAAATCCCGCCCAAAAAACAATGTTTTTGCCTGTTGTAGGAAAATGGGAAAACAAGATCGAATTTCTACTCATCTATTAAATGCTTCTTGATTTAAGAATGTTTCTATATTTGTACTGGAAACAAGACAAAAGCCTTTTTTTTGCCGTGTGAGGCGACATCTCTTCACTGTGTAAACACACACGTAACACATCATAACACACCGTGTGATTTCACTGGGTGAATCCTCCAGCTGAGCGTCTGTCGATTCTCCATTACTGAGCGAGTCGTTCAGGTTTGCTAATGACGAAACCACATTAGCCAGCGTCCCCAGATCGCCCTGTCCCGACTCCGCCTGATCAACAGATCATTTCAGCATGAAAAACCAAAACAAACATAGAGATATACAGCTGATCTGAATGATTATAATAGGCAAAATCAATAATAAAGTTTCACAGCAATAAAAACGCCAAGGTTAGCTCGGACTGGACTACACAGAACACAAAAGACTGACAGACACAGAACGGAGATGTTTTTACTTTGTCTGTTGCTAATAGTAATGTGCCATCAGCCTGTATTAAAGGTTGTTGGATATTGACAAGCATCCCAGAGTCCAACAGCCGGGACCTGCACAGAGGATTAAAGCATGATCAAAACACATTCATTTAGCTGATGCAATGTGTGCCTAAGAAATGAGAGCGCCACATTAAAGGAGTAGTTCACTTTAAAAAAAACTTTTGCTGATAATTTACTCACCCCCATGTCATCCAAGATGTCCACGTCTTTCTTTCTTCATTCGAAAAGAAATGAAGGTTTTTGATGAAAACATTCCAGGATTTTCTCCATATAATGGACTTCAATGGGGTCCAAACGGTTCAAGGTCCAAATGAGAGTTTCAGTGCAAACTGTTCAAAGGGCTTTAAACGACTCCAGACGATGAATAAGGGTCTTATCAAGCGAAACGATCGCTCATTTAATAAATAAATAACAAAGTTTAAGTTTTATAAGCTCAAACGCTCGCCTTGCTCTGTTCTGTGATGAGCGTTCGTGACTCTCCTGTTCGAACTCGTTCATCAAAATCAGTGGTGGAATGTAACGAAGTACAAATACTTTGTTACTTTACTTAAGTACATTTTTCACGTATCTTTACTTCACTTAAGTAGAATAAATAGTGGCTACTTTTTACTTTTACTTCGTTACATTTTGCAGCAATTATTATAGTTTCTACTCCGCTACATTTCTACAACTTCTGTTACATTTTCTGATCAGTTTTTCCCCTGCCAAACATAATCTGACCGTCCGTCCGTTGCACGTTTGTCTCACCAGTGACGTTTGGTTGCCATAGATACATCAACCCGGTCACGCTAAATGCGTCTCGCATACAGTGTGTTTATTGTGCAATTTATACACGAAAATTTGTATTTACGTGCATAGGAAACGCACCGTGTGTAATATACGTTTGGTTAGGATTATGGCAAGCCAAGAGGTTCATAATTACACCATAAATAAATCACGTTTACTGCAAAACATAGTTATTAACATATAGTAAGGACAAGCATGATGTGTATATTGCCTATTGCAAGCTTGTTTCAGAAATGGTGACAACAAATTTTTTCCATCATTATAGGAGTATTAGGTTGAATGAGTTCGAATTAAATGTTTTATTAATCATTAGAAAATAGACATTAAGAGAATAAATTGTTATGCAAGTACTTTTACTTTTAATACTTGAAGTACATTTAAAATCGGGTACTTTTTACGTTTTACTTAAGTATGATTGTCATTGTGTTACTTCTACTTTTACTAAAGTAAATATTTATCTGGTTATTTGTACTTTTACTTAAGTCCTGAGATTCAGTACTTCCTCCATCACTGATCAAAATGAACAGGGCCCGGTTCCCCGATAACGCTCACTCTTAGCGCGCTAAGAAGACTGAAAAAGATATATCTTACCGAAAAGGTTTAGGTTCCTAAGTGTGTTCCCCGAAGTATCCCTTAGGAAGCTTCTTAACTCGCTCCTCTTACGTTCGACGTTACGAAGGCGCTGTCCCAAGTGAAGGTGCTGAATTAGCTGGCATCGATTGCTCAGGAATCGATTTTGCACTTCACGTGAAGGTGCATTACGGCGTTAAGAAAGATAACACGTTCTATGCAAATGAAACATTCCTCAAAAGATTTCAGTAACATTTATTTTACGTAACATAGTTTAAGTTATCAGTAAAATATAGACTATTAATTCAATTCTGAAATTGTGATATGTCAAAATGTTTGAGGTGACCGATCAAAGCAGGATTTATGTTCACGAATCCCAACGCGACGCTTCATGAGATAAGATGTACGTGGCAAAACTAAACAGCTGTTTTACGATAGACGTTTTAAACGACGACATAAATAATCAGTTTGCAAAGACTGTATCAATCAAAGCTCAGCTTCGGGAAGGGGATATTTACAGGTAAAGATAAAGAGACTGAGAGAAGAAGAACAAGAGAAGGAGATTTGAAGCTGCTTTGATACAATCTGTATTGTAAAAAGTGCTATATAAGTAAATGTGACTTGACTTGATTTGACTAGATGGAGATAAGAGAGGAGAGCAAAAGCCTATTGCATACTGTGACCAGAATGAGAATAACTTTCATGCAATGGATTCCTATTTAACATAGATATACATAACATAGCCTAAGTTCTTTGACAATTACAGTGGAAAAATAATATGCCCACGAACACTAGCAAGATCACTTTTGGGACCTCTGTATTTATAAAACCCTGTGTATGGCTTTTGCACTGAATAGAAAATGATATTTTTTTAAAAAAATACAATGAGTTACAAGGCTGTACAGAAGAGTGCACTATTGCTGACTTATATACTGAGGTTTTCATTACATTTTTTTAATATAGCCACGTGAGGCAAAATGTCAAAAGGGCTTAAGTTTTGCCGAATAAAAAAATTGACATGGACTAAACGGCTCCGCGGTCGGCGCCGTCTTTGATTCAACACAAGGACACGTTGGATCGCTGCCATAGTTGATCGCTTACTGGACATCACCATGCATACCCATTTATAGATCTTAGCCATTTAGAGCCAAATTGTGTACCAGATTACCAGATTTTAATTAGCCTATCAAAAGTGATTGCCAATTTAAACACTTTAATGACATTACGAAATAGCCAAGGCTAATTACCACCATATTAGTTCTGATACCAAATAAAGTCAACCTCATAAATAGGCCTGTATCAATTGCGAATATATTTTATTATTAGTCTTAAAATGTCCATAACATAAAATCATTGTTGAGCCACAACATTGACAACATACCATAGTTTGACTTGTACTGCGCTGCGCTGATGTCTAAAGACTGCTGCACAGTGGTGGCGACTAGCGTCTTGAGCTCAAACAGCACTAAGAGAGAGCTTACGAATGGTCCAGACCAACCTTACGAAAGTGTGACTTAAAGAAGATATACTTAGTGTACGAACGTTTCGGGAACCGTGCCATAAGGTTAAGAGAGAGGTTAAGGAATAGGTTAAGAGCTACTTAGAGATAAGAACTTTTTGGGGAACCGGGCCCAGATCTTTTTCCGAGTCAATTCGTTCGTTTCGTTCGTTGAATGAACCAAATGACTCAGAAAAAGATAATTTACTTGCTGATAATTTACTCACCCCCATGTCATCCAAGATGTCCATGTCTTTCTTCAAAATGAACAAATCTTTTTCCGAGTTCATTTGGTTCATTCAACGAACAAACAAAAAATTGACTCGGAAAAAGATTCGTTCATTTTGATGAACAGGAGAGTCACGAACGCTCATCACAGAACAGAGCAAGGCGAGCATTTGAGCTTATAAAACTTAAACTTTGTTATTTATTTATTAAATGAGCGATTGTTTCGCTTGATAAGACCCTTATTCATCGTCTGGAATCGTTTAAAGCCCTTTGAACAGTTTGCAGTGAAACTCTCATTTGGATCTTGAACCGTTTGGTCCCCATTGAAGTCCATTATATGGAGAAAAATCCTGGAATGTTTTCATCAAAAACCTTCATTTCTTTTCGACTGAAGAAAGAAAGACATGGACATCTTGAATGGCATGGGGGCGAGTAAATTATCAGCAAAAGTTTCTTTAAAAGTGAACTACTCCTTTAACTCCTTTGTTTTGAAGCTAGTCGTCTGGTTTAAGCTCGGTGCAAATTGTTTGCATTTGTGGACTCAGGTCTCACCGTGAAGCGTCTCTCTCAGAGATGAAGGTCGGTGTTGCGATGAGGGGACTTCGCAGGTCTTTCCTGATGTAGATCTTCTCAGTGGACGCCGCACAGTTGGCCGGTTTCTCTCTGGGAAGATCGATGGGTTTCCTCTCGCTCTGTACAGCTGCGGGAATAACATGACACACACCGTCAAGACATTCAGGCGTTTCACTGCGCAATTAAGATCCACAATCTGCCAGATCCCTCAGATGAGCTCAACACAATATTGATGGTTAAGGGGGGTAAAGAAAAGAAGTAGGGCTGTCAAAACGATTAATCAAATCCAAAATAAAAGTTTGTGTTTACATAATATATGTGGGTGCACTGTGTATAATTATTTTAGATATATAAACACACAAACATGCTTGTATATATTTAAGAAATATTTTCATGTATATTCTGTATATGGATTTATATATAATTTATATTATATATAAATATAAATATTTTATATATAATTTTTTTTTTCCCTTAAATATACATGCATGTGTGTTTTTTTAAATATATACAAAATAATTATACACAGTGCACCCACATATATTATGTAAACACAAACTTTTATTTTGGATGCGATTAATCGCGATTAATCATTTCACAGCCCTATTAATAACATATCTTTTTTTTGTTAACTTCTCATCTATTCATTAATGCTGTGTTTTTGGAGATATAAAGTACTTTTGCATCCATAAACCACACAATTCCTCAACTACACCATTAGCTTGCATATGAAATATTATTTTTTTATGATACATTGCATTTATGCTCTAGTACTAGGCCTTCATTTCTGTGTAAAAATTTTCAGATTTATGCCTGATTTTTTTTTTTTTTTTTTGACACATGAAGAAAATATATTTAGTAGGGCTGTGAAACGATTAATCGCAAAAAAATCGCATCCAAAATAAAAGTTTGTGTTTACATAATATATGTGGGGGCACTGTGTATAATTATTTTAGATATATAAACACACACACATGCTTGTATATATTTAAGAAATATTTTCATGTATATTCTGTATATGGATTTATTTTATTTATTTATTTTTTATTTTATTTAATTTACATTAAATATAAATATTTTATATATAAATAATATTTTTTTTCTTAAATATACATGCATGTGTGTTTTTTATATATACAAAATAATTATCCACAGTGCACCCACATGTATTATGTAAACACAAACTTTTATTTTGGATGCGATTAATCGTTTTGACAGCCCTAAAAAGAAGAAGTACAGGTCAAGGTAATCCTGTCAGGCACATGATCATGTGGTCTGAATTGGTTTTAAACACTCACACTCCATCTTCATGCCCATCTCCAAGCACTTGCGGAGCCGGCAGAACTGGCAGCGGTTGCGGTGGTGTTTGTTGACCACACAGTCCTGGCCGCTGCGACAGCTGTAAGTCAAACTCTTGCGCACACTCCTCTTGAAGAAGCCTTTACACCCTTCACAGCTGACCGCCCCATAATGCCTCCCTTCAAACACAAACACACACAGAGACGAGACGCATCAGTGAGGGTTTGAGTATTGCATGTCAAAATGTTACTTGCATTGCAGGGACTATCGCTTTGCTGTGGATGTGCGTGCTTTGGCTTGCGATGCAGAATGAGACCTCTCTCGTATGTAATGTGGCATTGGATGTGTGTGTACCTGAGGCTTTATCTCCACACACCAGGCAGTACTCTATGGACTGGGCTCGGCTCATGTCTGCCCCTTTACCCAGAAGCCTCTCCACTGACACTGCATCTGTCACAAACTAGCAGAAAAGGCAGAGGATTACTCACTACCGTTCAGGGTTAGGATTTCTTAACCCTCAAATGGTCTTCGTTTCCTGCTACAAATCGGGGCATTGGGGTCAATATGACCCCAACAATTGATAGAGAAATTGTACAAAAACTATACATTTTTAATAATACAAATAATATATGTTTTTTTTTGTTTACTTCTCATCTATTCATTAATGCTGTGTTTTGGGAGATAAGAAGTACTTTTGTACCTATTTACAACACAATTCCTCAACCACACCATAAATTTGCATACGAAATCTTAATTTTTTTATGAAAAAAATCACTTAAATAATGATCAAAATTTCATTTAAATTGCTTCTGGATATTGAGCTAGGTGTTATTTGTAGAATTGCGCCATCTACTGGTTAGAGATAAAACTAAATTCTTTACAGTTTTAGAAATAAATAGTTTTGACCAGCAGAAGGCAATAGAGAGCCATTCATTTTACTGCATGTGGCCTACTACTTTTGTCACAACTTTTGAAATACATTTTATGAATTTTATATTTATATAAACATAAGAAAGGACATTTAAAATAATAAACATTTTTAAATAGTATAATTGTTGTAGTTTTTGATGCATTTTGAAACGTCTGTTTTTACAAAGTGCCACAGAAAAAGGACACCTAAATGCCACATAAGACACACCTAAAGGACAAGACTTGGAGTCAGATTTTAGTTGCACATTGTTGATTTCATTGAAAAAAATGTAAAAATAAATAATTAACGTTAGAATGCAAAATAAATAAAATAAATAATATGAAAACAAAAGCAATATGAGTGAACATCTAATCTAACATTTTTTCCAATAAAATTCTGAACTTAAAAAGCAATAACAAGCTACAAAAAACATGTAAAACAAATTGTAAAACTATAATCAGTGTGTGTGTGTGTGTGTGTGTGTGTGTATTAGGTCTCACACTTTAATATCTTTGTTCTGCATTTGTGACTGATTTCATTTGTGAGTTCTAAAAAATGCTCTCCGTGGCAGTACACTCATACATGTTTGTTTGTGTGTGTTTTTGTGTGTGTGTGTGAGTGAGCATGTCTTTTCTACATCACATTTATGCTCTAGTAGTAGGCCTTCATTTCTGTGTGGAAATTTTCTGATTTATGATGGATTTATATATTTTTTTGGAAAAATGAATAAAAAATATTTAGTTTTTTTTCACATTTCCCATTCATTTCAATGTGGGGTCATATTGACCCCGAAGCCCAGATTTGTAAAAAAAATTTTTACACACCTTCAGAACAACCGAATCAAGCCCAGTTTTTTTGTGTGTGTATAGATAGATTATGTAAGAAAAGTCACAAAATCTTATTCCACTCAGATAGAGGAAACCACTTTTTTTAATTAAGGAAAAGTCGATTGGGGTCATATTGACCCCAAGGACCGATTGAGACACTAAATATGTTGTTATTATTGCACTGTTTTATACACTGCGGGGCAAATAGTACCTGACACGATCTGCACCAAGTAACTATTTGCACTCAGTGCAACAAAAATACTGGCTTTTGTCACTGTGTAAATATAATTTATCATTTAAATGCACTCTAACGTAAAGAAAACACTTTTTCCCTCTCTTTATACTTAGTATAAATAGCATCTTTTGCTATTTGCATTTAGTGAAAACAGCGCTGTCTTTTCAAAAGTAGAAGCTGGGAAATTGTAACGATTCAGCTTTTTATGATGGACGTTTTTGATGGAGGTTTTAAGATTTGTAATGTTTTTAGATTTTTAAAGAAGTCTGTTCTGCTCACCAAGGCTGCATTTATTTGATTAAAAATACAACAAAAAGTGTAATACTGTGAAATATTATTACAATGTAAATTAGCTGTTTTATATGTGAATATATAGTAAAGTGTAATTTATTCCTGTGTATTTTCAGCATCAGTCTTCAGGGTCACATGATCCTTCAGAAATCCCTCTAATATGAGGATCTGATGATCAAGAAACATTTGATTATTATCAATGTTGAAAACACTTTTATTTCAGGATTATTTGATGAATAGAAAGTTTAAAAGAACAGCATTGATCTGAAATAGATGAGCTTGGGTAATATTAAGCACTACAGTTTGGGGTCAGTTTTCAAGAATTTTTATTTCATTTTTTGGGGGGCAAATAAATCAAAATAAATCAATACATTTTCATAAAGGATTAATTAAATTGATTAAAAGTAACAGTAAAGACATGTATAATGTTACAAAAGATTCTATTTGAGATAAATTCTGTTCTTTTGAACTTTCTATTCATTAAAGAATCCTGAAAAAAGAAATGTACACAAGTGTTTTCAACACCGATAATACAAATAAATGTTTCTTGATCATCAGATCCTCATATTAGAGTGATTTCTGAAGGATCATGTGACACCATGAAGACTGGAGTAGTGATGCTGAACATTCAGCTTTATAACAGGAATAAATTACATGTTAAAATATCTTAAAATAGAAAACAGTGTCATAATATTACAGTTGTTGTATTTTTAATACAATCGTGATTAATCGCATCCAAAATAAAAGTTTGTGTTGACATATTATATGTATATAAGTTTGTGTTTACATAACACATGCTTGTATATATTTAAGAAATATTTTCATGTATATACTGTATATAGATTTATATATTATAATATATAATATATTAAATTAATATTTAATTTAATATATATTATATAATTCAAATTATATATAAATATAAATATTTTATATATAAATAATATATTTTTCTTAAATATACAAGCATGTGTGTGTGTATATATATATATATATATATATATATATATATATAATCACACACCGTGCACCCATATATAGGTGATTCTTTAACTATGGTACTTTTCTTGTCCCTGGATGAAATAATAAAATCTAAAAAACATTTCTTCTTTTTTGTTTTTGTCAAACTTAATTCACCCTAAGGGGAACTTAAAAACATAAAAAAAATTTATCATGGCTCAATCATTCTTTTTATTATATAATATGAGGCCTTTCATGCATGATTTTTACTGTTTTCCCCCTGTCCCTAAGCCAGACTTTGTACCATCAACCTCGCTTAATTCTAAATTAAATATTTAAATAATGTAGATTTTAAGTACAAATTATAAAATAATGTCTATTTCAATTATACATATTAAATATTGCAATATTTATTCACATTTTCTCATATTTTTCATAAGTAGAACCCTTGTCCCTTGGGTTCACTGTCATTTCCGCCACACTGTACAAAATAGAATCCTGCGATCATTGTTTTCGGTTTGAATACTTAGTAACCATAGCAACAGAAACTCCACAGTGAACACATGGCTGGGTGAAAGGGTGACCTCTTTAGGGGGTAACGAAAAGAAGAAAAATCAAGGTGAATATGACTAAAACTGAGAGTATGTTTATTGGCCGTCATTTCCAAATGGCTCATATTTCACATGGACGTAAAAATAACTGGATAAAATTAATTTAATAATGTGTAATTTGTGTATATTTAATGCTAACTGTAAAACTCATATTAACAGGCTAACATAGCATGATATTTTAGAGGAAAAGGGGGGAAATGTCATTTCCACCACGGTGTTCATTGTGGCGGTAAAGACAGGTTGTGGTGGAAATGACATTGTTCATGCTAGACAGCAAATTATTTTGGGCTATAATACTAAAACGTTAATGTAAAAACAAAAAACATACAATTAATTAAGTTAAGGTAGTGAGAAATATTGCATTATTTATTATTGCTACAATATTGTTGGTAAATAAGAGAACTTGGGCGTTTTCTTGGGCTGTCAGATAAAAATGCCAATTTATATATATATATATATATATATAAACATATTATTCAATACAAATCATCGCACCTGGTTCCTAGACAGATTGAGAAACTGTAAAACTAATATTAAGAGGCTAACATAGCATGAAATTTTAGAGGAAAAGGGGGGAAATGTCATTTCCACCACGGTGTTCATTGTGGCGGTAAAGACAGGTTGTGGTGGAAATGACATTATTCGTGCTAAACAGCAAATTATTTTGGGCTATAATACAAAAACGTTAATGTCTAACTGTAAAACTAATATTAAGGGGCTAACATAGCATGAAATTTTAGAGGAAAAGGGGGGAAATGTCATTTCCACCACGATGTTCATTGTGGCGGTAAAGACAGGTTGTGGCGGAAATGACATTCGTACTGAACAGCAAATTATTTTGGGCTATAATACTAAAACGTTAATGTAAAAATGAAAAAAAAACATACAATTAATTAAGTTAAGGTAGTGAGAAATATTGCATTATTTATTATTGCTACAATATTGTTGGTAAATAAGAGAACTTGGGCGTTTTCTTGGGCTGTCAGACAAAAATGCCAATATATATATATATATTATTCAATACAAATCATCGCACCCGGTTTCTAGACAGATTGAGAAACCAACTGATGCTAAAAAACTGTTTTTAGAAATGTTTTTATTTTCTGAAACTGTCAAGCTCAAAGAGTACCATAGTGGAAGAATCACCCATATATTATGTAAACACAAACTTTTATTTTGGATGCGATTAATCGTTTGACGGCCCTACTTTTTAATCAAATAAATGCATCCTTGGTGAGCAGAGGAGTCGTACCAATCCAAAACTGACTGGTAGTGTGTTCACAGTTTCAGAAACACTGTATACCTGTATCCGTCCGGGCACCAGACTGTCAGCGGTGGCGAAGATGAGCTGTTTGGCACTGCTGCTCTCCGGCGACGCCAGGATGAACTGCTGTTTGGGGACAGTGTTCGAGTCCAGTGCCGTCACTATCTGAATCTTTTGACCCGTCTGCTGGTCAGTGACTATCTGTGGGAGAGAAAGTGTGTGTGTGAATGTGTCTGTGTCATCATCTATGACGAAAGTGTGCATGTGTGTGTGTGTACCTGTATTCTCTGCGGGGTCGTGATGGAGGGGTCAGTGGAGATGATCTGAATGCGCTGAGGAGAGTTGCTCATCACTGAGCTGTCTGACGGAGATGACTGTACCTGCAACACACACACACACACTACATTCATCTTCATCTGAGAGTCAAAGACAGTGTGTTTCCATGGTAACTAAGTGGTTCGCTTCAACAAAAGAGCCCAACAAAACAATTGAAACATAAAACATATTTTCATATGCATTGAGCACAGATAATGATGAGAATGAAACATTTCCCACAGTTCTCAGTTCATGTTCAAATTAATGGCTCGAATGTGTCCATTATTGGCGTTTATCAACCACTACTGTGAACTGCAGTGAGTGATTATTATTAGGGATGGGCAACGATTAATCGTGATTAATTGTTAGCAAAATAAAAGTTTGTGCTTTTACATAATATATGTGTATGTATTGTGTATAATTAATTTGTATATATAAATACCCACACATGCATGTATATATTTAAGAAAAATGTGTTATTAATATGACAATTGTTTATATTTATATATAATATTAATTATGTATAAATATAAAGAATATACATGCAAATATTTCTTAAATATATACATGCATGTGTGTGTATTTATACAAATTAATTACACACACTACATACACATATATTATGTAAACACAAACTTTTATTTTGCTAACGATTAATCGCGATTAATCGTTGCCCATCCCTAATTATTTTTATCTTCATTTGTGTCTACACTCATTATCTTTGGGGTCTCCAGGGACCCCAGACAATAACATTTAATTTTGAAGCAGTATAATATTTTTTTTTTTTACAAATGTAATTTTACTCTATTTATTAATGTTTTTACTCAACATTTGCACAGTTTTTGGAGGATTTTTGATATCTTTTAAATTTATATAAATTAATAAATAAATATTTATTTAAATAGGCTTTGTACAAAAAAAATGGCATTGTATGTAAAATTCACTTTATAAAAGACCCAGATTTCTACTTTTCATTCATGGAGATAACTTGGGATCATTTAACATGGTTTAATGTAAGATTTTTGACATTTTTTTTGGAAAATGCAGTTTAAAAAAAAATTACTTTAACCACTAGATGGCCATAGACCTCCACTATAAGCTATTTGCTATTTGACTAACCAAACTATATTTCTTTCACAAGTTTTTCCAGTTGGATTCATATCTAAATATTATAAAATCACAATTATAACAACGAAAAAAAAAATTTTTTGTCAAAGTTTTTTTTATTTTATTTTATTTTTTGTACTAACAAAAGTTTTTCAATAATGTTACATTGTGATTAGAATCAAATCTGAACAAGATCATGTTACAAAGAGAAATGTTATATTGTGATATTATATTATTGTGATTGTGATATTATTGGCCTAAAAGCTGTTTATGAAAGTAAAAAGTCTCAAAGTGCATGACATATGAAGTGATTTTCCTCCACAAAAAACAATTATGAATTGCCTGAACGAGTCGTCACTAATTCCAGTCTTATTCCAGCACAAAGACTTGCACTTATCAAAATTACAAATTACTTGCTCTATCATCTGATCACAGCTTTTTATGTCTCTAACTTCCTTTATAATGCTTTTTAACACAATAAACCATGAGGTTTTCTTGGATAGGCTCAACAATTAAGTTACATTTGTGGACAGACGTTAGCATGATCCAATCACAACTAGCTTGTTAGTGACGAGATGTCAGACCAAACACAAATACGGAGTGCCACAGGGCTCTGTATTCGGTCCTATACTTTTCTCCATGTATGTGCTTTAGTAAAGGAAATTTTTAATCTAACTTTCTTATTAACATTTAGACTAAATGACTTCTGACAATAGGTATTAGTTACTGAAAGTTCAATAAATAAACTTTTCAAATAGTTCAAATTTTGCGTACTAGAGCCAACAAATACGATTATATCAACCCAATTTTATCATCACTTAATTTTACAATTTTTCTCATGAACATAAATGTCAGATTTGGGGGAAGGGATGAGGCGAGGACTCAAGACGCAGAACAACGGGCTTTTATTTGTTATAAAAAATGACAAAAACTACCCTGTGATGTAAAACAGGACCGTTCAGCTTGACTTGGCAGGACAAGACTCGGTAGCAGGAGACGACATGGCTTCAGGGATCAAGACACAAGGAATGTATGACAACGAACTGGCAGAGGACTGCAAACACAAGGAGAATACATGGGGCAGGTAACGAGGGAGGACAGGTGGGGCAAACGAATCAATAATCAGACAAGAAAGGCACGGTTAGACGACAGAGGCAATGCGTGTGACGTAACGGTCGGCTGGAGTGACTGCGGTAACACACACATTGAGTGACTGAAACACACAAAACACATCTAAAACAGGAAAGAGCTTAATTGAGATTAACTGTACATAAGTATATTAGGTATATATGAGACTGACAGATTATATATTGTATTTACAACTCATCAATTTAATACTAACCATCATATATTCTGCATAATTGGATGTTTTTAAATAAACACTGACAAAAACTATCATTTTTAGTGCTGGACAATGTGATGACACACAGGTGAAACTCATTGCGACACTAGAGTCCTATTCAACTATTGTTTTAATAACTAAATGCCAAAAAGTGTCCCCCATTTTGATGTTATGGAAATGGCCACCCTTCCTATAATAAACCCATTATATCACTCACCTCTGAAATCTGCTCAGTGCTCAATATCTGCTGAGCCAGCACCTCCATGTTGGTTGTCATGGTCATGTGAGGTCATTAGAAGCGTCTGATTGGACCAGTTCTGCATCTGCCAACAACACCTCCACCTATGTGCCAATCAAACATTGATTATGAAGCGTAGCCAAGCCAATATTTGTGTTTCGCAAGTACAACGTAATATCCAATACTTATAATAGGCAGAAAATGTTAACATTTTTCTGAAAGATTTTATCGGTGGTTTGATCTAGGCAGGGGAAAACACATTTTACAGATATACTCATCATCCACGAACGAAAGAAAACACGTGTCGTGTGCATCACAATCAGTAAAATATTATCTGTGCATTTATTATGCCTTAAAGTGACAGCAGCCTAATATTTCTGCTGCTTGTGTTTTTAATTCTGCAAAAAATCACTCACTGCTCGATTCATCTATATTAATTTATACAGTGAATTATTCAATTTCTTTACCTATTCTGAACTGTTAGATTTACCTGAAAAACAGTGTAAATTTCATTTAATCTTTGTTCAATTGAGTTTATCTGTGGTTTTGCTTGTAGTTTGATTATTTGATTACAGAATTACTTATGGAAGCTTGTTTCAACCACTGAATATTTTTTTTTTTTTAATTGCGAGATATGAAGTCAGAATTGTGAGAAATAAATTCGCAATTGCGAGAAAAAAAGACAGAATTGAGAATTTTTATCTCACAATTCAACTTTTTTCCCCCCTCAGAATAGTTTATCTCACACAATTCTGACTTTACAACACGCAAATCTGACTTATATCTCGCATTTCTTACTTCATAACATTTGCAACTTTATATCAATCAATTCTGACTTTATATCTCGCAATTCTGACTTTATAACACGCAACTGCAACTTTATATCACGTAATTCTGACTTCATATCTCGTAATTCTGACTTTATATCTCGCAGTTTTTTCTTACTTTATTTCTCAGAATTGCGTTATTTAAAGTCAGAATAGCGAGATGTAAACTCTCAATTACCTTTTTTATTTTTCATTCTGTGGTGGAAACAAGCTTCCATACTTACTTGACCCTAATGGTGTTTGAAATTTAAAAGTTATATTATACTTGAGTAGAATTTTTTATTTTGCATTGTTCTTGCATTCCATGTCTGGTGAGAAAATAACAAAATGACTAGCCAATGGCGACTTGAGCGTTAGTGTGTCCATAGAGGGTTGGAGTTTATAACATTTTGCGGGGGAAAAAGTCAGAATTGTCAGATTATAATAATTCACATTTACTTTTTTAATTTTTTTTATCCCGTGGTGAAAACAAGCTGCAATACAACTGATCATATATATATATATATATATATATATATATATATATATATATATATATTATCTAGAAACCTGTTGTATTTAGAATGTTGTTGGATAACCAAAAAATAAGCTAAAATATTTGGGACAAATTCTTTATCAATGAATTTAAGTGTATAAAGTCGCAACCTTATTTCTTTGTATTCAAAAGTGATGTGAGTTAGATGGTTTCCTTAATTTTTTTATTAAATTATTTGTGTGCTTTGCTTTAGGTTTTCTCTTTCTACACTTACAAATGTCGTTATAAATGTATATTTCGTTTATGTTCAATGAAAAGCACCCTACCGCCTCATAGCGGAAGTCATGTTCAAAACACAAAACAAAATGGAGATTCTGGCGCAAAGCCAAGAAAGAAACACACAACATAAAGGCTTGGTCAAACGTCCGTTAAAAGAATTAATACTGAAAACACTCGTTATTACTCATGGCCGCAATATTCATGTCAGGTCAGACAAATCGACCAAAATTAGTGAACACTGAGGCGAAATCCTCCCACTGAAGGACCCGCGGTGGCAAAGGTAAAAGGGTCGAGTTCATATGTTAGCTCTCATGCTAACCAGCTAATACTTCAAATGTATTAGCCATATCAAAATAATTGATTTAATTATACTTGTATACAGCAGTTGCTGTAGAATAAGTGGGATGTACTGGGCGATCTGAAGCATACAATGCTCGGGTTGGGCTTTTATCGTTAAATAAACACACCAGCTCGATTGTTGACAGCTCGGATGAGTTTTGGGAACAGCTCAGGCCTGTTTCTCTGCAGCCACACAACAAGCTGCACAAATGGGGTTATATTATTTTTTTTCAAGCGAACGTTTTGACCAACCATTGTACGACATGCAGAAATGAAAAGCAGCTTACCTGTCATATGAACAGACGTGTTTTTTATGCCTTCGCGTTTATTGCACATTATTTGTTATTGTTTTTACTCCAGTGAAAGGTCATAGTTCGTGACCCCGTTTGCCAGCGTGCGAGAGTTTCTTCTTGTCGGGCGCGT
Organism: Cyprinella venusta; assembly: GCA_038021265.1. NCBI lineage: Eukaryota > Metazoa > Chordata > Actinopteri > Cypriniformes > Leuciscidae > Cyprinella > Cyprinella venusta. Next base: position 35,200,623 of record CM075872.1, on the reverse strand, counting down.
TCACGTGCGTCTGGAGCGAGGAGCCGGTGACGTCATCGTGTCTGTCTTCAACACGAGCGCGGATTGGTTGCTTGTTTTAGACACTTTATTCACAAAGATTTGATGTTAGATAACATGTACAATATTTTTTTTATACCTACGGCAATCCTAAGTTAATTATGGGATTCTGTTTTTCTTTTAATGCTTCTAGTAAAAAATAAACAGGCTTGACCTTCATAAACATTGCCATTGCAGTCTTTCTGCCTCCACACAACAATACATTATTATTTATTAAGAATATAATTCCTGTTTTGTGTCAAATTTCTCATTTCCTCACTACTATTCCAGTAGTGTCCGAAAGTGGTGTTTCTATTATGCTGGTGAGCTCACTAGTGCTCTACTACACTAGGGAGTAGTGGTTTGAGTGGAGATTTCGGACACAGCCTATTATTCAGCATGGAATAAAACTATGACAGAAATAATGGGAGAATACGATATTATTATATTATAAAGATATTATTTTTCACTTTAACTTTTTTTTGACTCTGAATTTACACAGAGGTCAGAGGTCACTCTGTATTCCTACTACTCTACTGTATTCCTGTCAAATAACAGTTTAGTCACTTCATGTTTCCATCCACCTACTTTATGGGAATTTTGGGATATCACAAAAAAACGCTTAATGCAAACACCGAGATGCAGGTACATTTTACAAATGTGCACAAAACAAAAATTGTGTATGTGCTCAATTGAGGTAATGTTTTTCTCTCTATATTTACCACAAATTTGCTAAAGGCATACTCCACTTTTTTTTTTTTTTTGGAAATAGCTTCATTTTCAAACCCCCAAGAGTTAAACTCTTGGGTTTTACCGTTTTCGAACCCTTTCAGACGATTTTCTGATATTTAGAAAAATATCAGTAACCAGACAGTTTCTGGTCTCATTGACTAGTATATTTTTTCTGGTTCCAATTTAATTTTATATCGTAATCTCTCTGCCTTGTTGTGCATTTATGGACCCTTTAAATGGTGAGGTGACCCCATAGACTGTAAAAAAAATAGGGTGACCCACTGCTGGAGCTGGAGAGCCTCCTACAGGACTGATCCTGGATCTGCGCATCACATCAGATTCACCCTATAGTACGATGCTGGAGGAGGAGTAGAGCTGTGTCAACCGCAATTCATATTCATCGCCAGTCAAATGCTAAAAATGCTCGCTCATCATCTGCATTGGATGGATTACATAGGCCACGAATAAATGATGCATTTATCATGTTCATGGCAAAAATAAGAAAACTGCATGGTGATTTTAATTTCAGAGGATTCCGCGCTTGAAAGGTAACATTTCTATTTTAAACTATAAAGAATAGCTCGCATTAGAAACGACGACACGCATTTCTGAGGGGCGGTCACAGCTTTCTTTACATTGAAGTCTATATGAAAACGTGACAGAGCAAACATATCAAGAGCGAGTTTATTTCTACAGACGGTTTCAGTCGCATATGTTTATTTATCATCGAACTCAAACACGACTTTTAACCCAACCTTATTAATTAAACAAATTACGCTCACGAATAGCATCGCTGTGCCTCTGTTAGAGAACAACTCTGTGTTCTGCCTTTTCTTTTCGTGTCGTTGTTGTTAGGTCAGCCTATTTATCAGTGTTTCAAAGACGGTTTCAAATTATAAATATTTAGTCATATTTTAAACGCCTTTCAGTTGATTTGTTTAAGGGTCACAGTCTTAAAGCAAACAAAGTCTTTGCTTGATTTATTAATAATAAAAAATGGGATAGCCTATAAATATATTTGTATTTTGTAATAGCTACTACAACCGCATAAAAATAATAATAATAATAATGCGTAGGCCTATTCTTTTTACATACAAGACTAATATGTCTCAAATAAGGTAGGCTGAAAATTTGAGGGAAACCTTCAAGTGTGTTTAGTTGACAACACATTTATAAATGCTTCAATAAATCTGGTAAAATGCTGAAAACTATGTGGGAGATCCACTAGCAATGATTATGTCAAACATCAAATTTGATTAAGGGCTTAACTCAATTATAGAGACAAACAAACAAATTAATCAAGTAAAGTTTATTATAAAACCACCAATGAAAATTGTGAAGATCAGAGTATAAAGAAAGAAGGAGCCAAGAAGTAAGAAGTGTGCAGAAAGAAATTAGAGTTGGAAGAGAAGAAGACGCAGAAGAAAAGAGCAAAATAAGAGCAACTGATATATATTTGCAGGACACTTGTGTGTGTTTTTGGTCTGTTGAGAGTGATCTATGTCACAGTGGTGAACCGGCAGTCAGATGTCAAAGATAGATGAAATATAAAGATATGCAAGCTGTTGTTTTGGCATCTTGCTTTGCCTCACACTCAAACAAAGCTGGTTGTTTTAACCCAAATTTTGGACACAAATGGACAGACCCAAATGTTGGGTTAGAAATACATTTTGACCCAACTTTCACTTTCAACTACCCAACATTTGGGTTTGTCCATGTTTGACCCAAATTTGAGTTGAAAAATCGTGTTCATGCACATTCTGATACGATCAGTTCTGATGAAAAGACACACACACACACTCGATCTTACAGCAAAGACTGGGGAAAAACAAACAGAGTATATATAGTAGAAAATATATACATATACACTCTAAAAAATGCTGGGTTGTTTTAACCCAATTTTGGGTCAAATATGGACAAACACAGCAGTTGGGTTAAATTTTCTAATTGCATTTTTAATTCAATATTTGGATTTGTCCATATTTGACCCAAAATTGGGTTAAAACAACCCAGCATTTTTTAAGAGTGTATGTTCTTTAAAACACACAACAGCCACAGTGTTTACACGTGATCTCCTTCTCTTGAAGCACCCGTATTAAAGCTGTCTCCACAGGAAACGAGAAGATCAGACCTCACACACACTTCTGCTTAAAAACCGAAAGATGTTGTGACTGACTCAGACACACTGCGGTTCTGAGAAGGGGAGAGCAAAATCTTACAGTCCATGACCATATATGAGTCATTGCATGTTCACAACAAGGATGACATTGTTAATCAAAGTTTCGAACTGCTGTACATTACTCGACTAAGTGCTCAAGCTTACTAGACATCCAAAAATAAAATAAGAACAAAGAAACTCATTTCAAATACAAGAAAATGAAATAAAAAGTGCACGCTTTTTTAAAAAAAAAATATTGCACACTCTCAGAAAAAAGGTACAAAAGCTGTCACTGGGGCTGTACCTTTTCAAAAGGTACACTTTTGTCCATTTTAGGTGCTAATATGTCCATTTTAGGAGCTAATATGTCCATTTTAGGCCCTAGTATGTCCATTTTAGGTGGTAATATGTACATTTTAAGTGGTATATGTACATTTTAGGTGTTAATATGTACACTTTGAGTGTCATTATGTACATTTTAGGTGCTGATATGTCCATTTCAGGAGCTAATATGTCCATTTTAGGTCCTAGTATGTCCATTTTAAGTGGTAATATGTACATTTTAAGTGGTATATGTACATTTTAGGTGTTAATATGTAGATTTTAGGTGCTAATATGTCGATTTCAGGAGCTTATATGTCCATTTTAGGTCCTAGTATGTCCATTTTAGGTGGTAATATGTACATTTTAGGTGTCAGTATGTATATTTTAAGTGCTGATATGTCCATTTCAGCAGCTAATATGTCCATTTTAGGTGGTAATATGTACATTTTAAGTGTTAATATGTACATTTTAGGTGCTAATATGTACCACTAAGGTACCAATATGCAGCCTTTGGGTACAAAATTGTACCTTTTGAAAAGGTACAGCCCCAGTGACAGCTTTTGTACCTTTTTTTCTGAGAGTGCAGCCACATAATTTTAGATTTTTTTATTCGCTTTGGTTCTATTACATTTTCAAAACTCTTAGTGCCAATATCCAAACTGATCACACTTGTAACACAGCTAGTCATTTTAAAACCCGATCCCTTGTTACAGTTATACACATTTCAGTCATCATTCAGTACTGCAGTCCAACTACAAAAGACAAAAAGGTCAAATAAACTCTAAATGAAAAGCATGTTATGCAAGTACAAAATCAAGGGCAATGGGAGATTGATTCTGCTTCGGCGTCATGTGTTCCTGCTGCCTCTGGCCTGAGGACTCCTCATCACAGACAGTGCTGTCTCTTGTCAAACAGGGAAAAACCCTTTAGTCTGACAGATCCCACACGCTCGCTCTTCCTCTGTCTCGTTTCCATTAGTGCACCCGTGTCACATACGCATTTTTGCATAAATAGTGATTTATTCGAAAGATTTGTTTAGGTTATCAAAAATTTCATACATTTCATTTAGAGTTGTTTAACCTTGCAGTTTGTTTACTGAGTTTTCACAGTGTGCAAGTGTTGAATATACAGGAAAAATTTTCTGTTTTGAATTTCTAAAAATCACAGCTTCATCAGAATGTTACGAAACTTAGTGACTTTTATGGCATTATGTATGTGAACACACAAAAAAAATGAGGTCATGATCTGAGCATGCTAAGTGGTCGTAAAAAATAGTCACACTTGTGGTCTTTGGTCAAAAATGACCCCGATAGGAAATGAATGGGAAATTGACAAAAAAAATTCTCTGAATTTTTGTACGTGCAATCTACAAATCGGCCACAATTCTAAAAAAAGTACACCGCAGGAAAGGGGTGACACTCTACAACATCTAGAGGGCAAAACAGACACACCCACCAACACACACACTCATACAAACACACTTTTATACACATATACACCAGTAAATTTTGATTACAAAAAAGTATGTTTTGAATTTTTAAAAATCACAGCTTCATCGCAATGTTACGAAACTTAGTGACTTTTATGGCATTATGTATGTGAACACACAAAAAAAAAATGAGGTCATGATCCGAGCATGCTAAGTGGTCTTAAAAAAAAATAGTCACACTTGTGCTCTTTGGTCAAAAATGACCCCCATAGGAAATGTAAAAAAAAAAATGAGAAAAAAATGTGAATTTTTGTTTTTTGTCAATTGTTTTTAATAAGAAATAGTTTTTGAGATTGTTTCAACTATATATTCAAATTCACCACCAACAACAACAAAAATGTGTTCATAAACATCTGGGGAATTCATATGCCTCTCCATAGAGAGCTGTACATGCCATCTAGTGGTTACACCATGATTCTACGCTTTTTCTCTATACTGTAACAAGATGGTGCTAATTTTCTTCAAAAAATATTTTTTTTCTGAAGGCCTAGACTCTATATTAAACTAAAATACTGCATTAATATTTTTTGAAAAAAAATATATATATATATATATATATATAAAGATATATATATTTTTCCATGGCGAAAAATAAACCATAAATATTGCATAAATATTAATAAATTCAATTAAATTGTCTCAAAATACTAAATTAAAAAGAATAAATATTATAGAACAAAAATAAATTGCATTGGTTTGACTGGGATGGAGAAAGTTTCATTTTTAGGTGTCCGGTCACTTTTGACCGGGAAGATAACAAGTGTGACTCGGAAACGGAGAGCACCTGAGGGTTAAAGAGTCATGGCGTTTTTTATGTTCTTGAAAGACATCTCTTCTGCTCACCAAGGCTGCATTAATTGTGATCTTGTGAAGTATTACAACTGTTAATAATCAGAAATGTTTTTCAAGCTGCAAATCCTCATGTTAGAGTGATTTCTGAAGGATCATGTGACACTGAAGACTGGAGTAATGATGCTGAAAATCACAGGAATAAATTACGTTTGACTATATAATATTTCACCGCTTTCATTGTAGATTTGATTCCGTAAATGCAGCCTTGCATCTAGGGTTGGGTATCGAGAATCGAGTATCGATTGGAACCAGGACTAACTTTTCGTTTTTCCCGGAATCGTTCGGGAAAAGTTAAAATTTCGATTCCTAGTTTCGATATTCACAGTCCGCCGAGCGGAAGAAGAAACCGCTGAACAACACCAACGAAGAAGCGTCTACCGGAAGTGTTGGCATAACCGCGCGAGTCGAACATGAGTAGCTTACGTCGACGGTCCAAAGTGTGGCTTCACTTTTCTAAAAATAATAAAATCTCAGCAAAATGCTAAATTTGTGACAAAAGGAGTATTTCCTTCAGAAAGACCGTTGGTTAGCAAGGTTAGCTAAACTTTTTTGACCCTGCCTCTTAAAAGAATCGGAATCGAGAATCGTTTGGAACCGGAATCGAAACAAGGAATCGGAATCAGAATCGTTCAAATTCAAACGATACCCAACCCTACTTGCATCTAAGTTAAAGAATACATTTTTTCTCATGACATCAGCCATTAACCAATAACCTGTTCATCTTTTTTTGCAGTCGGCAGAGAAAAGCGCAACTGGACACCATGCATCTTTTCGTCCCTTCACTGGATCTAAACGTAGGATCAGTAAAGAAGTTAGTCCTGTGATCTGTAAAAATGCTAGGGTCTAGTTTTAGGATCTGTAAGGGTCGCGTTGGGAAGCGAGGAGCTCATTTAGGGTTCATCCATTACCTCTCCATTATAGTCCTCTGTGGCTCTTTACTCGCTTTACTCTTCATCGACGTCATTGAATTATGGGTGACCTCGCTGGGCATGAGCAAAGCGGAAGGGTTTCATGCACTCGTTCTTCCACACAGCATTCCTCCGACCCGTTCGGAAGAGTACCTGCTGATGCCGAGCGTCCACGTCTGCGAACGTGCCAAACCTTTCCTCATCGCTTTGGTCGTATCCGCACCTCCCAACAGAAAGGCCCGCCAAGCCATTCGGGACAGCTGGGGTGGGGAAATACACGTCAGGGGCCACCGAGTCCTGACTCTGTTCGTCGTCGGTCAGCCGTCGGATCCGGTTCTCGGGAAAGAATTGGTGGAAGAGTCGAAAGAGCGTGGGGATCTCATACAGGGTCGCTTCATTGACTCCTACGCCAACCTAACCCTTAAAACTCTGTCTATGCTGGGATGGGCTCGCCGTTTCTGCCCGCAGGCTCGCTATCTGGCAAAAGTAGACGACGACGTGCTGTTTAACCCCAGTGCACTTCTGCAGTATCTCAACCACAGCTTTAGATCGGCGGAAAGTGAACTCGCTGAGCTTTATTTGGGTCGTGTTCACATGCAAGTCGCGCCGGATCGCAATCCCTCCAGCAGACACTTCACGTCAGAAACGGCTTACGCCGGCGAGGTGTTTCCGGATTACTGCAGCGGGACGGCGTATGTACTTTCTCGACCGGCGTTGCTCAAGTTGTCATTAGCAGCGGTTGCCATACCTTTACCCAGTCCGTTGCCCCCTGAGGATGTGTTTGTAGGGATTTGTGCTCACACCGCGGGGATTACACCGACCCATTCCCCACTGTTCTCCGGAGGACCCGCGGTACCATTCAGCCGTTGTTGCTATCAGACTATGGTGTCGGTCCACCACACCAAACCAGGGGACATGGTGCAGTACTGGACGCAAGTGCACTCCACCGCCCCGTGCTCATGGTTGGGTGCGCGGACATCTCTCGGTGTCTGTAAAGTAAGAGCGCTTCTCGGGACACTGTTGGGGAGAGACTCCTGAAATTAAACGTTGTCTGAAAAGGCAGCCATCCCAAGGCATAATATACTGACGCTTTTCACATTTCGTCTACATCCAACGCAGATTAGCGTCAATATGAGACGCAGATAGACATGGGCCTGGAGGCGCCTCCTAGTGGTGAAACCCCAACCCTACCCCAGACCTAAACCTAACCCGAAATGTCAAAAGCGTCACTTTATGAAAACGCGTAAAAGAAAAGAACGCTTTGGTTGCAAGGATACTATGCACTGCAAGTTGATTTTACATCATGCAATACTTGAATTTATGCTCACTGTTAAGTGTGCTGTTACAGTAGTATACATCTTTTTTCAACAAAAAATTAGAAACTATACTATTTAAATGCACTTCTCAGAAATATACTTAAATTACACTTAAGTATAGTTAGCTAGTACTAATCACTCTCAGAAAAAAAGGTACAAAAGCTGTCACTGGGGCTGTACCTTTTCAAAAGGTAAACTTTTGTCCGTTTTTAGGTGACAATATGTACATTTTAGGTGCTAATATGTCCATTTTAGGTGTTAATATGTCCATTTTAGGTGCTAATATGTACATTTGAGGTACTAATATGTACATTTTAGGTGCTAATATGTCCATTTTAGGTGTTAATATGTACATTTTAGGTGTTAATATGTCCATTTTAGGTACTAATATGTACATTTTAGGTGTTAATATGTACATTTTAAGTGTCAGTATGTACATTTTAGGTGTTAATATGTACATTTTAGGTACTAATATATACATTTTAGGTACTAATATGTACATTTTAGGCGTTAATATGTACATTTTAAGTGTCAGTATGTACATTTTAGGTGTTAATATGTACATTTTAGGTACTAATATGTACATTTTAGGCGTTAATATGTACATTTTAAGTGTCAGTATGTACATTTTAGGTGTTAATATGTACATTTTAGGTGCTAATATGTACATTTTAGGCACTAATATGTACATTTTAGGTGTTAATATGTACATTTTAAGTGTCAGTATGTACATTTTAGGTGCTGATATGTCCATTTCAGGAGCTAATATGTCCATTTTAGGTCCTAGTATGTCCATTTTAGATGGTAATGTGTACATTTTAGGTGGTAATATGTACATTTTAGGTGTTAATATGTACATTTTAGGTGCTAATATGTACATTTTAGGTGTTAATATGTACATTTTAGGTGTTAATATGTACATTTTAAGTGTCAGTGTGTACATTTTAGGTGCTGATATGTCCATTTTAGGTGTTAATATGTCCATTTTAGGTCCTAGTATGTCCATTTTAGGTGTTAATATGTACATTTTAGGTGTTAATATGTACATTTTAAGTGTCAGTGTGTACATTTTAGGTGCTGATATGTCCATTTCAGTAGCTAATATGCCCAATTTAGGTCCTAGTATGTACATTTTAGGTGTTAATATGTCCATTATAGGTGCTAATATGTACCTCTAAGGTACCAATATGCAGCCTTTGGGTACAAAAGTGTACCTTTTGAAAAGGTACAGCCCTAGTGACAGCTTTTGTACCTTTTTTTCTGAGAGTGTAAGTACACTAGTGAAAAATAGATACGCTAAAATGTATTTGAAATACATTTATTTTATGAGCATACTAAAAAGGCATTTACGTATTTATGTATTTAATAAAAATACCCTGCAATTGGCTTTATGCACAGCTGCACTACGTATTAAACAGAAGTCACACCATCCTTACTAATAGTGATATTAAACACATTTCAGGCTTAATACAATAGAGATTTACTCTAAATAAAGTTGTTTGTAATATTTATATCAGTAAATCTCAAGCAATATGCCAGTAAATCTTATTAGGTTTGTAGTTTACTTAGTATGAAATAAATGTATTTTGAATACATTTTAATATAGGTTTTTTTCACTAGGGTATCCATGGCTTGTAGTTGCGTTAACTCTTTTGATTAAGTAGCCTATAAATACTTATTTTCATACAGATTTACATACTGTCTTGTAAAAGTAGTTGATGATGTGCTGTTTAAACCCAGTGCACTTCTGCAGTATCTCAAACACAGCTTTAACCACAGTTTCTCATCTTATTTGGGTCATGTTCACATGCAAGTCGCATTGGATTGCATTTTAGTGCAATATAAAAACTACAAGTATGATGTCAAGTTCACTTAAGTATACTTGTAGCATAAAACTACTTAACCGATAGTTCACTAAGAGTATACTTGTGGACTTTCACAAACTAAATAATGTGCTTGAAGTATTTACATCAGTATACCTGTAAGTTCACTTGTAGTATAGTTGCAGTACAAACAAAACACGTAGATGTAAACTAGTTGTGCTACGGGAGCGTATTGCATTCACTTGAAGAAAAAAAATCTACTCTGTTTTTCTGAATTAATGACTAAGAAAAACTCAGAAATCCAGAAAAATAGAGCAAAAACTTTTTTTCCATGAAAAATGATCTCGTAATTCTTAGATAATTAACTTGTTATTTCAGAAAAACAGAGTAGATTTTGTTTCCTCAAGTGAATGCAATACACTTCCAGTGCACTATACGTAAAAGTATACTTTTATACACTAAAAAGCAAGCAATTTAGTCCCACATAGTACTGAAACAGTACAGTAAAGTATGCTATATATATATATATATATAGTTTCACTTTTTAAGTTGAACTTTTGCACGATATTTTTCCCATTTTAGCTGTAGTGTGTACTGAATTGACATCTCTTTTGAGTCTTCTTGTGCTTGAAATACACACATCAAAAAAATCACGTCAAAATATCCTCATAAACGGTTGGTTATGACAGTTATGAATGAGTGTATGGGGCCCATGCATTCACTCTTAAAGTGACAGTAGCCTAATAAACCCACAGTCTGTGTCATTAACCTTAATCTAAGAAAGACAGAGAGAATCTCTCACTGATCTTGACTGAACCACTTGTGTGACTTTAAAAAGGATTAATCTATATATTGTTGAAGTGCAGGGTTATTTTCAAGCTTAAAAAAGCACATAAAGGTCCTGTTTACAGCTGATATAAAGATGCGTTTTGCTCTATCAGATCAGAAGTAGACGAGAGACACACTCCCGTTGACACCTGGTGTTTTGATCTGTCTCTTCTGTCCACTTTCAAACACTTCTGTCCTGATTTCTTCGAGGGTGAGTCTATGGGTGAGTAAATGTTTGGGTTTGTGCAAATCTTTTAGGATTATTGTGTGTGTGTTTTCGGTTGGTTAGGAGACAGTAAACCAACACCAGAAGATCTGAGCGCTCTTCAAGCCACATGATGATTAGCAATGAAGCTCAGTCCTTTCTCATTACAGGCTTTCTATGCAAAGAGAAGGACCTTATAGCTTAAACCCAGAGCAAAGCAATGAAACTCTAACCACACATACAACAGTTTAACCACTTACTAATATGAGACTTGAAGCTTATAGATCTGAAGAGTCGTATTTAATCAAGGGCACCAATTATAGCTAGGCTAAACTATTAAAGAGCATTTCTGTTTTAACCTTTCAGTTTTGTCTTCGTTTGACGTCAACATTTTAGAAATAACTGTCCAAATTTAAGAGTCTATTTCTGTCTTTCTTAAAGGGAACCGAAACTAGAAGTGCAGATATGCAAACCGTAGACAAAGCAGCTCTTGTTTACCGTTTTGAAATGAATAGTGTTGCCAATTTAGAAAATGGAAATAATGGACAATCATGGTTCATTATAGAGGAGAATAAGGGACACTGAGAGTCTTTGTACTGTACCACACTGTGTATGTCTTTATATTCAAGGTTCTCAGACATACACACATTTGTTTTGCTTAACCCTATTCAATTTTATTCTAAAACAAATTATAATGTGATTCACTAAAAAAACAACCGGCCAAATCATATTGTACCACTGTAGAACTGTGACTGTGTTTTTGGTTTACTCAAGTTAAACAGTATTCATTTTCAGTTTAATGTCATTTAATGTGAAATGACTTGTGCAGCCGAGTTGATTGTAAGTTAGGAAGTGGGTTTGTGAATATATAACATCATCAACCTCTATTTAAAACGGTTTTAAATGTGGTTGTTTTTAAAGATACATGTAACGTTTTAAAGCAGAACAACTGAACGTGTTATTTAGTCAATTTTTAAACGATGGCACTGAAAAGATTGAACTAAATGTTGTTGCAAACATGTAAGAATGAATGAAAATGAAACATTTTTTAATTAAAGAGAAATTGAAATTAGTATGGGCTGCTTTTGGTGACTAAGACTTTGTTGGTTATTTTGTGTTTGAGAGTATGCAATAAAAGTTTTTCTCAATTTAACAACATTAACTTACAATTATGAAAGACGGCGTTTTGATAACGTCTTCCCTCAGGTGTGGAATTACAAATCTGACATAATAATACATAAGTATATATATAAATATATATATATATATATATATATATACACATTATTTTTCGAATAATCAGATCTGATCAATCTGATCATGATCAGTCATAAGTAGCTATCAATTTTTATCCATGACTTACCTAAGCCTTGAGTGTGTCCCAGCTTTATGCAGTTATTAATGCAGTTATTAGAGAGAGGAAGAGAAATAATGAAACAGAAAAGCTTGTGCGTCAATATTATTATTTATTTATTAAATTAGTTTTAATTAATTCGTTCAAATTGTTTTCTATAATTGACAGTAGATAACCTAATAAATGAAACACACAAAGCCCTTTTAACATGTAGGCCTATCAATAATTATTTATTTGTTTCTTATTTTTACAAAATATTTTTTTTATTTTGTTTATTATTATTATAATTACGAATAAGAGATTTACACAGTGAACCCACATATATTATGTAAACACATACTTTTATTTTGGATATGATGAATCGTGATTAATCGTTTGGCAGCCCTCAACAAGACAAACAAAAATGTTTTGACAATAAAATACAATCATTAACTTTTTCATATAAAATAATGGCGTTTTTTAATAATTAAAAATTAAATATTTTTTTTGAGTTTGTCAAACACACCACAAACACAGCTACACAGCCTTCACAACATTATAATAATACAATTCTGAACATTGACTCTCAGTCTTTATTCACCTTTTCTCGTGGTCTATAGAATATAATCATAGTTCCGGATCCGAATGGAAGGGTTTTTATTTTATTTTATTTTTTTATTTTTATTTTATTTTGTTTATTATTGTTATAATTACGAATAAGAGATTTACACAGTGAACCCACATATATTATGTAAACACATACTTTTATTTTGGATACGATTAATCACGATTAATCGTTTGGCAGCCCTCAACAAGACAAACAAAAATATTTTGACAATAAAATACAATTATTAACTTATTCATAAAGTAATGGCGTTTTTTAATAATTAAAAATAAAATATTTTTTTGAGTTTGTCAAACACACCACAAACACAGCTACACAGCCTTCACAACATTATAATAATACAATTCTGAACATTGACTCTCAGTCTTTATTCACCTTTTCTCGTGGTCCATAGAATATAATCATAGTTCCGGATCTGAATGGAAGGGTTTTTATTTTATTTTATTTTTTTATTTTTATTTTATTTTGTTTATTATTGTTATAATTACGAATAAGAGATTTACACAGTGAACCCACATATATTATGTAAACACAAACTTTTATTTTGGACATGATTAATCATGATTAATCATTTGGCAGACAAACAAGACAACAAGACAAACAAAAATGTTTTGACAATAAAATACAATTATAAACTTAACTTATTCATATAAAATAATGGCGTTTTTTAATAATTAAAAATTAAATAATTTTTGAGTTTGTCAAACACACCACAAAACAAAGCTACACAGCCTTCACAACATAATAATAATAATACAATTCTGAACATTATACTCTCAGTCTTTATTCACCTTTTCTCGTGGTCTGTAGAATATAATCATAGTTCCGGTTCCGAATGGAAGGGCTTTTATTTTATTTTACTATTTTTTTATTATTATTTGTATTATTATTATTATTGTTGAGCGTTCATTAAGAGTTTTGGGTATGTGAAGAATGCCTATTTTCTCGTGAGGAGGAATTACGCTTCACCCGTTTTAACACTGCTTTCACTATTTGGATTACTTCACCGCGACTGCCCTTCGCTTGAATCGCCTGATTCGCCTCTCCTGCTGTCCTTACCAGGATTTGCAAGGGTGGACTTCTCCAACATGGCTCTAAGGTACACTGTTCGCCAGCTGTTGAACTTTTATCTGGCGAATGACACTTATTATACACTCTTGTCATGGTCGAATACGTGACCAACATCGCCTTTCAAGACGCAGCTTTTCTTTCTCATCTGTTGTATCCTCCGTTACATTTCTGTGTAAACCTCAAACGCTGTTTTGTAGGCCTAGGGGGGTTAATTTCAACAATTTGTCGTTTCCCAAGCGCGTGGTTGCTTCTCTGGTTCCAACTGCTCCCTGTCTGGTTAACTTGGCGCTTTTCAATACACGATTTGCCATTAACAAGGCGGTTCTATCTGATATTATCTGAACGTAAACTGGATCTTGTGTATCAACAAACATCTTAAAGGGATACTCCACTTTTTTTGGAAATAGGCTCATTTTACCACTCCCCCAGAGTTAAACAGTTGAGTTTTACCGTTTTCGAATCCATTCAGCCGATTTTCTGATATTTAGAAGAATATCAGTAACCAGACAGTTTCTGGTCTCATTGACTTCCATAGTAGGAAAAAAATATATACTGTGGAAGTCAATGAGACCAGAAACTGTCTGTTTACTGATATTCTTCTTAATATCAAAAAATCGGCTGAATACATTTGAAAATGGTAAAACCCAACTGTTTAACTCTGGGGGAGTGGTAAAATGAGCCTATTTCCCCAAAAGTGGAGTATCCCTTTAAGTGTAACAGTTATCCAACTGTCCTAGCTTCGACTCACCTCTGTAATACGCACAACCGGCGCTGCGTCATCATAGAATGTCCCCGCCCCCTTTTGGGGGAAAACAAACACTTCAATACAAAATAACGGCAAAAACCAACGTCCGTAGACAGCCGACAGGCGTAAATAACTTATATAAGTGATATAAATCACTTATATACACCGGATGTCCAGCCTGCCTGACATAGAGCGTGAAAAATACATTTTTTATGCCCGTTATCAACTAGCCCAGGCTACCTGCCATCATAATCATTAATTCATGAGATACACATTACGTTTTTTTTTACTTTAAAAAGCGAAATAAAATCATTCACTCTCTTACCTCGTGAGTAACTCGACGAGGTAAAAGTAAATGTCCAGGTAAGACACCTCTGGCCACTGGGTGGGGTTGTTACCCCAATTTGACACTGATAAAGGGACATGTTTTTAAATTGGCCAAATTAAGTTTGTGTATGTATTTTTCACGCTCTATGGCAGGCAGGGTGGGCATATAATTATTTATCATGTTTTATATAAATGATTTCTTAACTTATTTACGCCTGTAAGCTGTGTACGGACGTTAGTTTTTGCTGTTATTTTGTATTGAAGTCAATGGGGAGTCTAGTTTGTTTTCCCCCAAAAGGGGGCGGGGACAAAACTGACAGTTAAGTTCCCGGATGTGCCGGTTGTGCGTATAGGTTTCTTGATTTTTTTTTTTTTTAGCTCAAAGATTGAAAACCTCCGTAAATGTATCATTTCTACTCTTCCTTCTGCTTTTTCTTTCACAATCACTCCTGAATTTTCTGGTAACCCCCCTATCAATTTTTTTCCATGTTGGACCCTCATTCTCTTTGTAATATATATTTATACAATTAATATTATGTATAAATATAAATATTTGAAATATTAAGAACACATTTTTCTTAAATATATACAAGCATGTGTGTGTATTTATATACAAAATAATTATACACACTACGCCCACATATATTATGTAAACACAAACTTTTATTTTGGATGTGATTAATCGTTTGACAGCCCTAATATCTATATTTGTGAAGCGCTTTGAGATTATTTTTAAAGGCGTTATATAAAAATAAAGTTTATTATTATTATTATAGTTCTATTAGGGGCTCATTGTGACAACATGCCCCGCCTGAGCAACTGGGGTTTAAACCCGGCGAGTGTGTTCTGCTGTGTATCAGCATTAAACAACTAGCTCAACTGTTCAATAACAGATATAAGATTAAAGTATGAACAGATTTCTCTTATTTTAAATGAACACAAAAAACTGAAATGAAAACTTAACCTGTACTTAAGTTTTCTTTTTCTGTTAGAAATGTACTTTTTCTAAATGTTCAGTGATGTCTTCCAAAGATATTTTAATTTTGGCCCATTTTTTCTCTATATAGTGTTGATTTAGCAAATCTCGATGGGTAGCATGAATTGTCAGAACACCTAAACTAGCCGTGCATTAGTTTGTGCCCCCCGCTCCTGCATGATAACAGAATGTTAATTTTTGGGTAAACTATCCCTTTAAGAACAAGCCTGGCTTCAAGAATGATGTTAGTGATGCTGACATGCTTGACATGTCTTTACTTAGAGCACACACACACTCTCAGAAAAAAAAGGTACGAAAGCTGTCACTGGGGCTGTACCTTTTCAAAAGGTATACTTTACCCATTTTAGGTACTAATATGTACATTTTAAGTGTTGATATGTACATTTCAGATACTAATATGTTCATTTTAGGTGCTAATATGTCCATTTTAGGTGCTAATATGTACATTTCAGATACTAATATGTTCATTTTAGGTGCTAATATGTCGATTTTAGGTGCTAATATGTACATTTTAAGTTTGGTATGTACATTTTAGGTGCTAATATGTACAATTTAGGTGTTAATATGCACATTTCAGGTGCTAATATGTACATTTTAGATGCTAATATGTACATTTCAGATACTAATATGTACATTTTAGGTGCTAATATGCACATTTCAGGTGCTAATATGTACATTTTAGGTGCTAATATACACATTTTAAGTGTTGATATGTAAATTTTAGGTGCTAATATGTACCATTATGGTACCAATATGCAGCCTTTAGGTACAAAAGTTTACCTTTTGAAAAGGTACAGCCCCAGTGACAGCTTTCGTACCTTTTTTTCTGAGAGTGCACACACACACACACACACACACACACACACAATAAACTCTAAGTGCACTGCAGAATCAGACAGACATCTCTTCTCTGAGCGAATGTGTCTGCATTAACAGGCCTGCAGGGGGCAGCATAGACTCCAGTCTTCAGTGTCACATGACCATGAAGAAATACACACACAAATCATCAATGTTTCTTGAGCATCAAATCCTCATATTAGCGTGCAATAGTCTTGTTTTCCATTTTGTTTTACAGGATTATTTTTTACAGTGAAAGAGAGATTGAGAAGAGAAAATGTGAGAGAGAGAGAGAGAGAGATTGTGTGTGTATGAGTGAGAGGAGAGAAAGTGTGAGTGTGTGCGTGATGATTTGCTGCTTAAAGAAACATTTATGATTATTATCAGTGTTAAACAAACAGTCTTTACTGTCACTTGTTTTTTTTTTTAACAAGTGTGCATCCTTGCTGAATAAAAACTATTAATTTCTTGTCATTCGTTGCTAAAAATGAGAATCCGTTGGAGACTCGTATTTATTTTTCTTTCCATTTCAGACATACGAGGAATAATGTAGAACATCTTCGGTTGAAACCGATCTAGATTTATATTTCATTTACATTTACATTCCCCTCAAAGGAAAACGTCTCTTTTATTGTGTTTAATATTGAGCATATTGTCTAAAAACGCTCACACAACACGCATAAAAATACCACCTTAATTAAATATATACATTCTCTTTTACTATCTATTTACAATAACCCTTTACAACGAGCATCCGTCCAGTGTTCAAGTCCATAAGTACGAAAAGATATAAAAATAAAGCTGCCTCTTGTTACTATTAACAGGGAAATCAGCCCGATCTCATGGAAGTGCGTGTGTATAGCACGCGTTGCGTTTATCGTGCAATTTATACGCCAGACTTATTTCTACGTGCATATGATACGTAGTTTTCGCGTGCACATGATACGCCCTTTATTGCGTGTAGTAGGACGGTTACATAGTCAACGCGAGCGAAGTGGACACAAGCAGGCGCGAGCATCACGTGGAATGCAATACACCGCTCGTGCAACAGGGGGTAGTAGAGTCATGTGATATTCAGATCAAAATGGCAACCCATTGTGTATCATCTTGGTTGCAGTTCCATTAGAATTCCACTAGAGGTGATAGCGGGCGAGTGCAGAATGAATGGGAGTCTATGGGGCTAAACGGCTAAATGTGTCGTTAAATCAACATAGATTTTATTGTTGATTCCGCAAGTTTAATATAGATTATAGGCCAAAAGTCGAATGAACGAGTACTTACGTCCTTTCGATTTCCTACAGGTTAGGCCGTTGTTGGCCGGAACACGCTAGCATTCTGCCATTGTGTGACGTCATCACATTTTTGAAGGGATTTTTAGAACAGATAAGTGAACTTAAAAATGCAATTTTCAGCCGAGTGTATTATCTTAGCCCTCCCTTTTCAATGCAACTTTCAAATTACTTGACAAAAAATTACATCCTGAGAAAAGTGGATTTCTGGGGGTGAAATCCCATAGACTCCCATTCATTTCTGCACTCGACCGAGAGCGCCACTGCATGGACAGGCAGTGTTACTGCAGCCAGTCCAGAACCTGGAAGTAACCAGCCAGTGCCAATTCTCTACAATTAGACATTCTCTGATATAGAGTGCCGGATTTACGGCGTCACTAGGGTTGGGTATCGTTTGAATTTGAACGTCTCTGATTCCGATTCCTTGTTTCGATTCCGGTTCCTATAGATTCTCGATTCCGATTCTTTTACGAGGCAGGGTCAAAAAAGTTTAGCTAACCTTGCAAACCAACAGTCTTTCTGAAGGAAATACTCCTTTTGTCACAAATTTTGCATTTTGCCGAGATTTTGTTATTTTTAGAAAAGTGAAGCCACACTTTGGACGGCCGACGTAAGCTACTCATGTTCGACTCGCGCGGTTATGCCAACACTTCCGGTAGACGCTTCTTCGTTGGTGTTGTTCACCGGTTTCTTCTTCTGGTCGGCGGAGTATGAATATCGAAACTAGGAATCGAAATTTTAACTTTTAAACGATTCCGGGAAAAACTAAAAGTTAGTCCCGGTTCCATTCGATACTTGATTCTCGATACCCAACCCTAGGCGTCACTCTGTAGGCCAAGACGCGGAAGTGAGTTAGCATTTTAGCACTCCCGGTTCCCTCGCTCTAAAGCCTATGGGATTTTTGAATGGGCTAATCGCCTGAAATAAGGTCTGTGGTAAACAAAGCCTCTAAATATTTTCACGTTTTGATCTATGACGTAAAACACACAGTTATAACCTGCTTGTGGTTTTTAAACTTTATTGTGTCTGCTTGTGTTTTTTAAAATCTTTATATAGGCCTTAAAATGTATATATTTTGGATTAACTTGTAAAGATGATCTTGATAGACAAAACGTGTAAGGGTCACAACTCTTTGTTGAACACAGATCTTATGTTTTGTGATTTTCATAGATTTGCATAGCTTTTCGATCGAGGGAACCCATGCGCCGCTAACTTCCGAGTTGTCCTACAAAGTGACGTCATCAGTTCGGCACTCTATTGCTGATTTAACATCGGTGGCAACTAGGGTTGGGTATCGAGAATCGAGTATCGATTGGAACCGGGACTAACTTTTCGTTTTTCCCGGAATCGTTCAAAAGTTAAAATTTCGATTCCTAGTTTCGATATTCACAGTCCGCCGAGCGGAAGAAGAAACCGCTGAACAACACCAACGAAGAAGCGTCTACCGGAAGTGTTGGCATAACCGCACGAGTCGAACATGAGTAGCTTACGTCGGCGGTCCAAAGTGTGGCTTCACTTTTCTAAAAATAACAAAATCTCAGCAAAATTTGTGACAGAAGGAGTATTTCCTTCAGAAAGACCGTTGGTTAGCAAGGTTAGCTAAACTTTTTTGACCCTGCCTCTTAAAAGAATCGGAATCGAGAATCGTTGGGAACCGGAATCGGAATCAGAATCGTTCAAATTCAAACGATACCCAACCCTAGTGGCGACAGAGATAGGCGGTGCTAGGTTCACTTCTTTCTTTTTTGTGCGCCCTAGTAAATTTGTCACGGGCACATTGTAGCCTAATTGCGATGAACTGTCATATAAATGAGGATGTTTACGTATAAGCTTGCATAATTTTTCCATTGTATTCAAACCTTCTGTAAACATATACTTGAATTAATGTACAATACTTGCAATGTCGCCCCCAACGACAACGGTGCGTCTCGTATAAAAAAACAAGGACGACACATTTGGCTACGCACCGACGCATAATGGCGGCCGAAGTTTAGCCTTGCGGACGATGCGTTGACTATGTAACAGCTCTAATCCTACCGCAAACGTATAATACACACCACTACGACCCCACACCAGTACTAAATCTACCCATATGCACGTAAAAATAAATTTCCGCGCATTAATTGCGCGATAAACACAACGCGTGCGATAGAGACGCATTTAGTGTGACGGGTTGGAAATAGTCCGCTGAGTGTGTGTGTGTGTAAGTGTTGGTGTTAGGATGGTCTTCTGTTGCGTTTGGCCCGTCGGGTCGGAGGGAAGCTGATGAACTCGAAGTGTTTGGGTTGGTCTGAGTTGGGGAAGGGGAGAGGGCCTTTGTGGAGGCGTTTGATGAAGTGAACTTCCCGCTGGTTCTCCCTGGTTCTGGAGGCCTTGATGGGACGACCCTTTCTGCTGAAGGCCACGAACCAGCCTTCGTAGCGAGCGTTCTGGAAAGCGGTGTAGTTGTTCTCCAGGACGATCTCTGTGAAGATGCAGTCCCGACCCCTGCCGTTAGCCTGGGACGAAGAGGGAAGAATCACGGGTTATTATTGCACAGAACATTGAAGTCATCGTGAAATCAAACTGGGCAGCTCTTGGAATATTGCAGTTTTATTTTCAATTATTTATGTGTATCAGAATTTCTTCCTCTCAGCATTAGGGTTGTGTATCGTTTGAATTTGAACGGTTCTGATTCCGATTCCTTGTTTCGATTCCGGTTCCCAACGATTCTCGATTCCGATTCTTTTAAGAGGCAGGGTCAAAAAAGTTTAGCTAACCTTGCTAACCAACGGTCTTTCTGAAGGAAATACTTCTTTCTAAAGGGAAATACTCTGATTTTGCCGAGATTTTTAGAAAAGTGAAGCCACACTTTGGACCGCCGCCGTAAGCTACTCATGTTCGACTCGCGCGGTTATGCCAACACTTCCGGTAGATGCTTCTTCATTGGTGTTGTTCAGCGGTTTCTTCTTCCGCTCGGCGGACTGTGAATATCGAAACTAGGAATCGAAATTTTAACTTTTGAACGATTCCGGGAAAAACGAAAAGTTAGTCCCGGTTCCAATCGATACTCGATTCTCGATACCCAACCCTAGTCAGCGTCTCATCTCTTCTCTGATGATGTGGGCGGGGCTAAAACCTGTCACTCACGTGAGATCAGCCAATAGCAAACCACCACCATTCAATCAAAATCAAGCCCCGCCCACATTTGTTTTCGTTCCACAAGCGTTTTACTCGGATATACGACACGACAGAAAAGAAAAGAATATCGCAACTTCCGTTTCATGCCGACTTTCGACTCAAAACAGGCAAATAACTGTGAAATTAGTGTAAATCCAGCTTTTAATGTTGTCTATGTTGTGTTTTTAATGTGCTTTAACACACACCATGTGTAAGTTGATAAGTGGACAGCATTGCTGAGTATTTCCTGCAGTGAACCAAAGACAGTCTCAAAAACACGCTTTCTGACGTCACAAACCACCTTGTAACCAATCAGATCAACGTGTGATCGTCAACCAGTGGATCTCTGAGTGAGTGAGTGAGTGTAGGCGGGGCTCATTTGCATATTCATAGAACCGCACATACTAAAATGGGTAAGGGTGTCGTGTTACATTCAAGATATTTAAAGGGACGAATAATTTTTTTACAAGGATTTTTTTTAAACGTCATTTTGGAGTTCAGAGATGAGTTAAGAAATACAACTATTGACTACAGGGGCACTTTAAGTGCGAATTGACTGGAACTGTTGAAGTTGCAATTTAGTATATTTAAAATATATTATATATATATGAAGAGTTCAGATGCAAAAGCCTCTAAGTGCCATTTGAAATTTTCTTCTAAAATGATCATTTTTATCAAGCTTGTATATTTAAGTTCAGTAATTTCACTTAAATGACAATGAAGATTACCTATTAATTGTCATTGAAGTGAAATTACTGAACTTAAATATACAAGCTTGATAAAAATGATTATTTTAGAAGAAAATTTCAAATGGCATTTAGAGGCTTTTGCATCTGAACTCTTCATATATATTAATATTAATAACACACTATGGTTAAAAGTATTTCACATGTGCTTTAGTATATCAGTAAAACCTTCCTTAAATAGTCCACTTCTTTAAATAATGTCATTTGACATTAGTTAGGAAACATTTGCATGTATAGATTTTTTTTTTATATGCTTATTTTTTGGACTTCACACTGACCCATATGGATGAATACGACATTTATGTTTATTATCTCAGTTTAACAGCATGTGACCTCTGTTCCTGGAGAATAAACCAGCCTTTATTATTTAAATGACAGACTTTGTTTCATAACTCCGAAAGGAATTGAAAGTGCTTGTATCTGATCTGACGTGATCTCCAGCATTGTTCGAGTCCTCGTCTCTCAACACGGCTCCGGCCCCATGCTCTCACTGTCTCCATCTGTCCCAGAACTTCGTCTCATGGCAAACTCACAGCGATGAAGACATGTTTTCCACTTCCGTGAAGGAAGAAGTGCTTGACATCTGACCATGCGCATGTGTGAAAGAAGTTTCCTCAACACCCAGGCCTGGTCGAGAGTCTCAGGCAATGGTTAAACAGCCAGGGGTTTATATACGGAAAAGAGCAGCTTTGGCATTTTGATAACTCGTTTTGTCTTTCGCAGGAGCGACTTAAGGGAAGCAGATTTCTATTTTATCCCACTGGTGCTCTTCTGTCGTTTTTTACTGATTTTTTTAAAAAAAAATTTGTTTGTTTTTAAGTTTTTTCCTTATTGGAATGGTGCGAAACTAAGTAAAGCTAGTGAACTATGTGAACACACAACAATGTGAACACACAAAAAAAATCATACAGTAAATATGACTCGAACAGGTTAAATGGTCCTGTGAAAAACAGTCACATCGCGGTCAGAAATGAGCGCATTGGAAATGAATGAGACGAATTTCCTCTAGTGGAAGCGTTTGGTACTGCAGCCAAACACAATTTTAATAACAGCTAATATTTTGAGATATCAGGCTCAAATTTGGAACACAACTTGTTTCGATTTATGGCTTTGATTCGTTTGCAGTTTTAGATTAAAATGTGATTTCGAAAATATATATGTCATGTTAAAATTGAAAATAGTATTTTTTTCATAATATATGCATAATTATGCTACTTTAAGTTCACTTTTTTCAACTTTTTTCTCTTCAGTAATAATCTGCCAAGCGTCGTCTTAGAAAAGAGATTTTAGAAATTAATTCGCAGGTCTTTATGCTGAATAAATGTATTACAAGTGAATAAATGGATTACAATATACTGTATGAATTAAATACAACACGAATTAAACAAATACAATGTGAATTAAATACATGGATTAAATACAAAGTAAATATCATTTAGTATAAAAAAATCACTAAAAATACTAAATATTAAATAAAGTGTTTTCTTCTACCCTCATATTTAAAATATTAAAAAATATTAATATTTTCCACATATTTTTTATGTTTTAATTGAACTTTTAGAGTCATTCACTTTGACCCGAAAATCTGTTTTTTTTTTTAATCAACTTGCCATCTAGTGGCAAGAGTCATGAAATATCATGTTTTATTATTATTTTTCCACAAGAGGTCGGCAAAGACAGCCAAAGTGAGATATTTTAAGCTGAATAAAAAGCGTTATGCGTGAAATCGTGAGCTATTTTTAGTTGAAAGAATGCCAGGAATGTGATGAAATGACTAAATTACAATTTATTTATTATTTATTGATCAAATCTAGTCATTTAAAGGTAAATAAAAAAACATTGATAAAAAGAAAAATATTATCAAAATGAAATTAAATAAGCATTCAGGACAAAAAAACAAACATTATGTATAATTTTAGGGCTTCAGGTCATTATGACCCATGATGGAAAGGGTGAAGGATAAAAACAGATAACCCTTCTGGACGTCATTTTTGCTCACTACTGTATATCCGAGCGAAACAGCTTCGCAAACAAGAAGAAATGTAGGGCGGGGCTTGATTGGGGATTCGATTGGATGGCTGTGGCTTTCTATTGGTCAATCTCATGTTTTAAGTCATGCAACCTAATTATCAAAGATCCATTTTTTGTGAAGTTCAAAATACACTTGCCCCATCAAAAATGAAACATGCTTTCCAGAGGGATCTCCGCTGGATGATGGATAGCATACGTACCTTGCCCACTAGTTTCCCCCTGCGGTTCATACACAGGTATCTGCCCGTCTCCGCTCCTTTGATCCGAACTCGACTCCCGAAGGTGTCCGTCTCCACATAAAGTCTGGCTGTAATGCAGGACAAGTGCTTTACCAAACTAATACTGATCAATCTCATATATAACTACTATACTAAAAACATAATGAAAACACACCAAATTTAGCTCAACATTTTTGAGAGCGGAGTAAAAGTATTTATTTCTACCTGAATGTCACTTTTGATCAATGAAATTAAGATGATTCAGTCCTGTTTCACTCACAAATAGTTAAAATGTTAATTCTTAATTCTAAGGAATTAGTATTCTAGTAAAAATGGCAATTTTTAATTGCAAACCATTCAATTTTCACTGGTAAAAAATGTTTATTCTTGATGTCAACAATGATGTCATCACTCTCAGAAATGCAAATTCAAGAAACAAGAATTATTCTTGATATGAAGAATTACATTTCAACTAGAAATTAGAAAACTAGAATTCTTGAGATCTGTAATCGTATTTTCAGTAGTTAAATGTCACCATAGGCTATGGCAATAGGCAAGCCGTTTTGACTTTTAATCATTCGCAGGATATGAATTGATATCAACAACTACATTTTCACGTGTTAAAATTATAATTCTTGATGTCAACAATTGAATTTGAACAAGTAAAAATGATAATTGTTGATATCTCTAATTGTATTTTCACTGGTGAAATGTCACCATAGGCTGCCATTCAAAACCAATTGTTGATATCAAGAATTGATTTCTTACTAGTTGAAATACCAATTTGACATTTCAGAAATACAATTCTTACTAGTAAAAACATTTATTTTTGATATCAAGAATTAAATTCTTACTAGTTGAAATGTCTATTCTTAATAATAATAATAATAATAATTCATTACATTTATATAGCGTTTTTCTCGGCAATTGTTAACAATGTTCATTTTTGATATCAATAATTCAATTTTCACTAGTGACAATGTTCATTTTTGATAGAATTAAATTTTCACTAGTGACAATTTTAATTTCTGATATCATGAATGTGAGTAAAAAGCTACAGTATTTTAGATATCTGAAATAATATTAATATCAAAAATAAAAAAATTACTAGTAGCAATTGAATTGTTGATAACAAGAATAGACATTTCAATAGTGACAATTTAATTATTGATACCAGGAATTCACATTTTTACTAGTAACAGTGTAATTATTGATATCAAAAATGGTATTTCTACTAGTAAAAAAGCGATTCTTTATCAAAAATTGATTTTGAATGGCAGCCTATTGTGACTACACTAGTGAAAATACAATTACAGATATCAGCAATTACATTGTTGATATCAAGAATTCAATTGTTGATATCAATTTTTGATATCAAGAATTCTTATCCTGGACATGAATAAAAGTTAAAACGGCTTGCCATACAGGGGCTGCCTTTTAAGTACAATCGTTGACATCAAGAATTGATTTCATAGTTTAAAAATTACAATTTAACATATCAGAAATACATTTTTTACTAGTAACAATTATTGATATCAATAATTATTTGGTTTCTAGCGCAAATGTCTGTTCTTGATATCAACAACTGAATTGCCTCTAGTAAAAAAAAATCAGGAAATTTTTTAAATCAATAATTTGATTGTCACCATGCAGTGACAATGTTAATTTCTGATTTCACGAATGCAATTGTTCTTAGTAAGAACCATTTTAGATAGATTTAATTATGCTCCTAATTATTGATATCAGAAATACATTATCAGATATCATGAATAAGAAATGTAACGATAAAATATATTTACAAATATGAACAATTAACATTTCTATAGTGATTTTAATAGTAGCTAGAAATGTCAATAGTGAAAATTGAGTTCTTGATATCAACAACTGAGTGGCAGCCAGTCAGTACAATTACAGATATCAAGAATTATAGTTTTTACTAGTTGAAAATTTACTTATTGATATCAGCATATTTACTTATTGCCTTTCTGAGAGTGATGACATCATTTGTGGTATCCAGAATTTATATTTTTAGTGGAAATTGAATCGTTTGAAATTAGGGCTGTCAAACGAGTAATCACAAAATAAAAGTTTGTGTTTACATAATATATGTGGGTGCACTGTGTATAATTATATAATATATATATATATATATATATATATATATATATACACACATGCTTGTATATATTTAAGAAATATTTTCATGTTATATATACTGTATATAGATTTATATATAATTTATATTACTATTATTATTATTTTATATATAAATAATATTTTTTTTCTTAAATATAAATGCATGTGTATATATATATATATATATATATATATGTGTGTGTGTGTTTATTTATTTACACACAAAATAATTATACACAGTGCACCCACATAGGCTATATTATGTAAACACAAACTTTTATTCTGGATGCGATTAATTGTTCGACAGCCCTATATTTGAAATTAAAAATTGCCATTTTTACTAGAATAGGCCAACTAATTCCAGATATTAAGAACATTTTAACTAAAAGAGTCTTTTTACAAAAATGCTCGATGGTGCGAGAATTGGAATTGTGACGTTTATTAG
This sequence comes from Cyprinella venusta, assembly GCA_038021265.1. NCBI lineage: Eukaryota > Metazoa > Chordata > Actinopteri > Cypriniformes > Leuciscidae > Cyprinella > Cyprinella venusta. Next base: position 35,173,993 of record CM075872.1, on the reverse strand, counting down.
TATTTGTTTAATGTTAAAAAACATTTTTTGAAAGAAAGAAAGAAAGAAAGAAAGAAAGAAAGAAAGAAAGAAAGAAAGAAAGAAAGAAAGAAAGAAAGAAAGAAAGAAATGCCAAAGCATTGGAGAGTGTGTGATCGTCAATATTTTCAGGATTTCAGGTAGGCCTATATTAAGTTCAAAAGCATATAGTGCATTATCATGATGTAGCCTAAGATGACTCTCAGACGAAGTCAAATCAGTCTCATTTCCCTTTGCTATTTGACGCAAATTATCACATCCTAATCAACACAAAGGGAAACGATTAAGCAAACAAATGTCTTTTGAACTATATCAGCAAGTCCCTTTTCAGCCAATAAAGCAATCATCCGCGCTATAATCTGCACCGAAACCCCCGTGAGTGAATCACCGGGACGCGGATGAATACTCACCGAACGCGTTCCCGTCCTCCGCGGTGGCGCTGACTCTGCGGCCCGGGATCTGCACGTGTCTCCCGCTGGTCCTGCTGTACAGCTGATACACCCGAACCTGCCGCCGGCTCAGCTGGTCCGTCAGCGAGCCCTGTTCCCTCACATACTGCTTAAAATTAGGAGAAGGGTGATTCTTCTCCCCCTTTTCGGTGCAAAGGGAAAATAAGATCACATATATGATCTCTCTTTCTCTCTCTCTATTGCTGGAATAGAAAACCTGTTTCGTTTTTGTAAATGCCAGCAAAAGCACGATCTAACTCTGCAGCCCGATCTCATGTAGGTTATTTATCGTGCAATTTATACGCAAACAAAAAAAAGGAGATTTTACGTGCACGCGATTTTGGCGTGCGTATGATACGCACATTTTAGCGTGTAATATTCCTAACTACTAGGGGTTTAATTACAATATGCACGTAAAAAGCTTTTTTTTTTTTTTTTTGTTACGTAGGCATATAAATTGCGCGATAAATACAATTGCCACTCGATACGCACTTTCTCGAGATCGTGTTGCTTTAACCGAGTTAGATTTGATAAGCTTATCTATTCCAGCTAGGGCCAGGGGCCCACTAGAGGGCCTCAGCAAACTTACAATGATTCCAAATGAGTTACAATAAAGTAGCCAATCGATGGTAAAAATCGTTAGACACGTAAACTAGCTTCATTTGATTTGCCCCACCAAGAACAGGCAACAGTTATTCCAACTTTTGATCGATATTGAAGCTTGACATTGGCTATAACCTTGCTTTGGCTAGGCTGGCTATACAATTATCAAAGTAGCCTATCACATTTAAACTAAATGTAATTGACATTTGTATGGAGATTAAATGAAATAGCGTATTAGTACAAACACGAACAAAATAAAATGTAGTAATAAACAACTATTTACCTGCGCGTGACACCACACCACGAAGAAGTGAAAAGAGCTATAAAATAAAACAAACGTGAGAAAAGCATTATTGTGTAGCCTATAATAGCATAATATAATTAGTATAATATCATTTTACAATATAAATTAGATTAATGCCTCATAAAAACTCAAAAAAATATTTAATAGTCCCCTACGTTACTTTTACTTCAGCAAGGGTTTCTTATCGAACAAATACACATATTTTTACTACACTCTTAGAAGAAAAGGTTCTATAGAACTTTAAAAGGTTCCAAAGCGCTACGTATTTGGAACCCCTAAAATTTTCTATATCAAAATTCAAGATATGTGGGTTAGAAAATGTATATATTTATATCATTTTATGTAGTTAATCAATATACCACGAAGAGTGCCATTTCAGATTAAAAAAAAGCCTATAGGCTTTTCAATTATTGAGTTGCTTGTATGATTCTTTGGGGATAAAACACCTTTTCCCCCGAAGCACCAAAACAAAACATTTTCTAAAGAACTTGAAAATAAAGTTGTTGTGTTTTTTTGCACATTCTTATAAAGCATCAAATTGTACCTTAGTTTGTAAGATTAAATATCGCCAAATATCAGTAGCCTACTCACATGTACAAGCAGCGCTGATTTATTCCATACATTATGGAAACGCAAAGTCAAAAGTTTTATCCAGGATTCTGATAATCCAGCTCGCGGTGATCCCCTGATTACATGAACAGAGTCAAATCCATATGCCAGTGTAGATATATAAAATATACACGCGACTTCGGGAGCGCGAGATCTTCACGAGCCCCTCAGACGCGCGTCCTCGCAAACGCACACGCGGATAAATCCCACTGGGAAACACCGATCCACATATAGTCCAGAAGAGTACGGACTTCCATCATATGTTCTGTAGCAATGCGAGGGGTGCAGTGTGGTCTTGGCACTGTCACTTGTGCGTCTCTGGATCATTCAGGATAGACGTCAAGATCCCTCCCTTTCCCCCTTTACAGACTCACGCACGTTTAAAACATCCTCGAGCCTAGTTAGATGCACACCTGGAGGTGTTCCTAAATCACTAACTTCACCAATGTGACCTGATGTCTCCCAGTTTCACCCAACGGATGATTAATCTCCCCAAAAGAACTGTGATGTATTCAGATCATCCTCTGTATTTAAAGCTTTGAGCTCCTCCAGAAAGGGGTGTGTGTGTGTGTGTGTGTTAGGGCCCATCTCAGTTTTGGTCTATCCCCATGAAGGGGCCGCGGCTCACACCTTTTGCTAACCTGGCGGCTCTAATGAGATAACAATGGTGTCCTTTAATCACAGGCCTCCAGCGGGCTTTTGTTCACTCCTGCCGAATCCACATCAAGCACTAACGATATAACGCCAACAGGATGCTCGCTTTCCCACGCACAGTTCACTCGCATCGGGGCAATTAGTGCTGTCTTGCAAGTGTGGCCACAGCAGAGCCACTTGGTTCAACTTTTTCTACACCTGGAAGAGTGAAACTCAAGGATTTTATGGTTCCTGGATCAAGCTAAAGCTAAATTATCCCTAAAATCAGATGATGAAGCACCAAGCCCTGATATAAACTCAAACATGATTGATTGATCGATTGGAAAGGTGATTCAGGGACATGCACATCTGGAAATCACTTTCGCCGGATATATAGATCAGAACTCAGATTGGTGACCCGACACAATGCCAAACCCTATTTAATGTCAAATATCATGCATTTTGTTTAGTTTTTTGTCTCACAACTTGCCCATGTTGGCATAATTTGCCAATATGGGTTAACACATGAAAAATAGTGTGAACAAGTTTGGTTGGATGAGCCAAAATCCAAGTTTGGGCCACAATATGCTGACGAATGTCTTTTCTTTTCAACACATTATATGGAAATCGTTCCCTTCTCTTTTAAAAGTCAATATCCCTAAGTATTGTTGCTGTCCTAGTTGCATATAATGGATTTTATTTATTTTCATAACTATATGCAACCTGGCTCATGACCCAGAACCAACTTTATTTAAAAAAAGGTGTATAGAATTGCTATTTTAATCACATCTAGGCCATTTTTTTGTTCCGTTTATTAATGGTCTCGCTTGTCGAATTGATTTAAGTTTGGTGACAGACGTGGACTTCACTCTTGGCGTTTATTGTAAAGTGTTCTCCACCCATCAGTTTGTATTTTGCTAACGACGGGCAGATAGTCGGAAGGGTGTGAATAGTTATTGGCGATAAAGACGAGTGAGACAGGTGTGTGTGTGTGTGTGTGTGATGTGAATATAACCGGTCCGGAGGACTGAATAGCTCAAGTCTAAACTCTGCATCCACTGATATTTCTATATTTATTTTCATTTTAATTTAATAATGAGCATTTCAAAATGTAACGAATTAGAATTTTATTAAAATGTAGTCCGTTTTTTTCTGGTGTTGCGTGTTTAAGCTGCTCATGGGCAAGTCCAGACATAACTTTGTTTCTGCTCTAATTTTGGAAGGAGAAATCTGTGGAGTGGATTTTTAGAGACTGAGGATTGGAGCTGAATACATCATCGAATTAGGGAAAATATTGATGAAAATCCAGCTTTTAATGTTGTTTATGTGGTGTTTTTAATGTGCTTTAACACACACCATGTGTAAGTTGATAAGTGGACAGCATTGCTGAGTATTTCCTGCAGTGAACCAAAGACAGTCTCAAAAACACGCTTTCTGACGTCACAAACCACCTTGTAACCAATCAGATCAACGTGTGATCGTCAACCAGTGGATCTCTGAGTGGAGGCGGGGCTGATTTGCATATTCATAGAACCGCACATACTAAATGAGGCGAGGGTGTCGAGTTACATTCAAGATATGAATTTTTTTTAACGGAAAAAACTTTTAAATATGTAATTTTGGTGATCAAATATATGAGGGATCCAAATATAGACAAAACATACAAGGAGCCGGAAAACGTTCTCATTGACGGGCATTACAATTTTCCATAAATCTGTCGAGCTTTTATGGGAATTCTGTGGGAATGCTTTTGGAATATCATAGTTATGACAATGTCCTGCAAGACTGAACAGCGCAGTTATGAGAAATGATGTGAATTCCCAACCCGATCGCACGGGAATTCGTGCGAATTTTACGAGGTGGCTAATTCGTAACAATTCGAACGACCTCACTCGTACGATTTTTGTGCAATCGTACATATTTTGCGAATTGGCCAATTCGTATGAATTCATACGATTGACCTACCCCTAACCCCGCCCCTGAACATAACCGTCACGTGGGTTTAGGCAATTCCTACGAATTAGCCACTTTTGAATCACTCGTACGAATTCGTACGAATTGGTCGTGAGATAGGGTAGAAATTCCACACCTGTTAAAGGAGTCGTTCACTTTTAAAAAAACTTTTGCTGATAATTTACTCACCCTCATGTCATCCAAGATGTCCATGTCTTTCTTTCTTCAGTCGAAAAGAAATTAAGGTTTTTGATGAAAACATTCCAGGATTTTCTCCATATAATGGACTTCAATGGGGACCAAACGGTTCAAGGTCCAAATGAGAGTTTCAGTGCAAACTGTTCAAAGGGCTTTAAACGATTCCAGACGATGAATAAGGGCCTTATCAAGGACCCTTCAAGTCATGACTCGAAAAAAGATTCGTTCATTTTGATGAACAGGAGAGTCACGAACGCGCATCACAGAACAGAGCAAGGCGAGCATTTGAGCTTATAAAACTTAAACTTTGTTATTTATTTATTAAATGAGCGATCGTTTCGCTTGATAAGACGCTTATTCATCGTCTGGAGTCGTTTAAAGCCCTTTGAACAGTTTGCACTGAAACTCTCATTTTGACCTTGAACCGTTTGGACCCCATTGGAGTCCATTATGTGGAGAAAATCCTGGAATGTTTTCATCAAAAACCTTCATTTCTTTTCGACTGAAGAAAGACAGACATGGACATCTTGGATGACACGTGGGCGAGTAAACTATCAGCTAAAGTTTTTTAAAAGTGAACCACTCCTTTAAGAGATATTAGCTACATTTTTATTGGCACCTGTTGTTTCAATCAGAATGATCGATTGATGAATCCAACCATATAGTGTTTTCATGAGCGATAAACAAAGTGATCGGGTTGATATGCGTGTTTATGGGCGCATTTACATTACTTTGTGTCCGATCGGTTTCAGGCATTCATAACACGTGTGTGTGTGTGTGTGTGTGTGTGTGTCTGGCTCTGTCTGTCTATCTGTGTGTGTGATGGGCAGGTTTAAGGGTCGGGTTATTGTGTGTGTGTGTGTGTGTGATGGGTAGGTTTAGGAGTCGGGTTAGTGTAAGGCGAGAGAATATACAGTTTGTAAAGTATAAAAACCATTTCGTCTGTGGAATGTCCTCATAAAACGTGTGTGTGTGTGTGTGTGTGTGTGTGTGTGCGTGAGAATGCCAAGCATCAGAGGGCTTAAGCAGTGGATGTTCTCCCCAGACCGGATCCCCGTCGGCCCAGTGGGATGCCGAGGGTGTCGGCCACATTTTTCTGGGATCGAGCGGCTCAGAGCGAGAGGGATGTGTGTGTGTCCTAATGAAACGCCACACGTCTAGCACCCCCGCGACCCTCTCCCTCCCCTGCGAGGTGGCGGTGACATCTGACGGCCTGAAACATGATCTTATTGATTCACATCTCGAGCTTTGTGATGGAAATAACCCCACCACAGCCCCATCCCAGAATACACACACGGGTATCCCGTTCAATAAAGAGCCGGAGAGTCACAGATGACAAGTGGACGTGAGTGAGATCTTGTTTGGGTTCAGAGCTTCAATGTCAAAGTGCTGACATGTGATGACAGCGCACAGACGTGTTGAGCCATTGGTGTCTGTGTCCCGAACGGCCCTGATCCAACATAAGCAGGCTCTAAAATTAACTAGTTATAAAACATAACACATTAATCCATTTATTGAGTGATGCTAATTGACAATGCATATGAACCACATGTTGTTTGGTCGTCCTTGTATTATTAGAGCATGTGGGATTTATAGAGCACTTCATTATTTACTTACGTTCATGTCATTTCAGGATTCAGTGCAACGTGAAAAAAGAGGGTTTTAGAATATTCTTCATGCAGATCTTCCTCATAATGACAGGGTCGTAAAAAAAAGACCCATCATCACCATTTTTTTATATTTATATCTATATTTATCTATATCTATATTATCTATATTTATTTTGTATATATATATATATATATATATATATTTTTTTTTTTAAAACACACATGCATGTATATTTAAGAAAAAATATTATTTATATATAAAATATTTATATTTATATATAGTATAAATTATAAATCTTTATACAGTATATACATGAAAATATTTCTTAAATATATGCAAGCATGTGTGTGTATTTACATGTATAAAATAATTATACATAATGTAACCACATATATTATGTAAACACAAACTTTTATTTTGGATGTGATAAATCACGATTAATCGTTTCACAGCCCTAATATATATATAATATATACTACTGAGATTAGACTGTGGATTAATAAACAGAAGTACTTGTGTAAAAGAATGGATCGTCTAATAAAATATGAATTAAGTCAAATTTTTAATGTACTTGAGCATTGAAAGTAAAAAGTACTCATCGATGAATGTTTTACTATTTTGTAAATTTGGTAACACTTCATAATAACTTCATGCTATGAATCATTAGTTAGCATTAATAGTTAATTCATCATTTATAAACATTGTTCACTGACAACTACTACATGTTTTAATTAGGGCTGTCAAACGATTAATCGTGCCGCATCCAAAATAAAAGTTTGTGTTTACGGGTGCACTGTGTATAATAATTTTGTATGTATATATATATATATATATATATATATATACACACATGCATGTATATTTAAGAAAAAAATAGTATTTATATATAAAATATTTTTATTTATATATAATATAAATTGTATATCAATCTATGTACAGTATATACTTGAAAATATTTCTTAAAACATAATTATACACCGTGCACCCACATATATTATGTAAACACAAACTTTTATTTTGGAAAATTGCGATTAATTGTTTGACAGCCCTATTTAAAACACATGCCAAATGTACTATACATGTATATTTATGTTAGTTTTCGTATGGTTTTAAAAAAAACGTTTATACAATTTTTAAAAAACGTGATTTGATCTTGATGTCATGTGGGGTAACTGTCAAATAAAAAGTGATAAAACAATTTTTCCTTATACCTTGAATACTGTTAATTATATGCATTTTAGCCAATTTATTAAAAAGCACTTTGTATTTAAAATCATTTTAAATTATCATGAATTATTAATCCATAAATATGAAGTTTTTGGAAGTTGCACCACATGACATTTAACTATGAACTAGCCTTGCTGTCATTAAAAGGTCAAATCATCTGATATTTTAGAATAATTATTGACCTTGACACACAGTGATGAGGGTCTGCGGGGTCTCTATGATAATTTCGATTGCGATCCGCATGACTATGATTTGGTAGAAAACTATTAATTATCATAAATAATAATTATAGAAATACTAGACATGTAGATTTTCTGAAGAACTTGTTAGTGATGCTTGCCGTGCACAACTACGCTGCCTCGAGTCAAAAAAGCTCACACTCACATCTTTACGATAGTCTGAGAGGGATATCGGTGTTGTTTAGTTAAGATGCTATCATGATTAGCACGTTTAACAAGATGCTAACATGAATAGCATTATGCACTTTTAACATGTTGCTAACTTGATGCTAACACATTCAATGAGTTGTCATCATAATTCTAACACATGTAGCATGTTGCTTGATCATGCTAACATGAGTAGCATGTTGATACCATGTTTTTAACAAGATCATAACTTGATGTGTGCGTGCGTGTGTGTGTGTGCGGCTCTGTCTGTCTGTCTGTGTGTGTGTGATGGGTAGGTATAGAGGTTGTAGTGTGTGTGTGAGTGTGTGTGTGTGTCTTTACAATATTCTGAGAGGGATATCGGTGTTGTTTTAGAAATATACTTTCATGATTAGCATCTTTAACAAGATGCTAATATAAATAGCATGATGCACTATCAACATGTTGCTAGCATGATGCTAACACATTCAATGAGTTAATGTTAACACATGTAGCATATTGCGTGATCATGCTAACATGAGTAGCATGTTGATACCATGTTTTTAACAAGATTATTTACATTATGCTAGCATGATGCTAACATGATTAGCATGTTTCTAACACAATCCTAATGCTGCTAGCATGATGCAAACACATTTAATGCTTTGCTAACATGATTAGCATGATTTGACACCTCATTCACAGTGCGGGACGAGTTACGCCCTGAAGTTTTGTCCAGAAGAATAATAAATAGTACGCAAGGGAACAATAGCGATGCTTTGCTTCACAAGTACCACTAATAGTAAGATAATACAGGCAAGCACCCCTAAATATGCTAAACTAGCTGTATTCCCATACGAATTACATTTATAATCAATACTGTATTGAGCATCATGTCACTGACCCTAAAATGAAGGAATGACCTCATTCGCTCTTTTGTTTGTCAACAGCGTTAGCCTTTAGCTGTGTGTTAGTGTACTGCAGGCTAAGTGAAAGGTCGACTGGTGGTCTCCCTAACAGCTTAAACCACATCGTAAAAAAAATGGACCATAAAGACCAACTGGCTACTCGGTTCTGACTTCACAATAATAGAGACAAAGCTTCGGGAAGTGGGTGGTCCGCTCCCTATGAATAAAAGGTAGTCTATAACACCTGGCCGGTCAATTCGCACTTTGATTAGCAAACATTCAGAGAACTGAGACAACCGAACCTGAGAAACTGGCGCAGAATGAAGTGTTTAGTGTGGATTAATGGCTAATTATTACACTGTCCGCTGACCCTTAGTTTTACCCCAGCCATTTGCAAGCTGACCATTTGAGCTTGCCAAATTTGACACAGCTGACACAGGCAATAAATTTGAACTAGTTCCACCTCCCCCTCGATCTGCGGCCCATCACCCTCACACAAGCACACCACCCCGCCTGAGATGCACTCGGACACGTTCTAAATGTTGGAATTAATGATTGGAAATCTGATGAAACGGTTGGATTTTCCCAGGGTGGAGATCATGTGACCATTTCACTGACAGTCACATGACCATATTGCGCATAAGTTTGGTTACACTTTATTTTGATTGTGGGCACTGTTGATTATAAGCAATTAGATGTCAACTAAATTTCATTAGAGTATAAATAGGGGTTCAGGTTTGTAGAATAAGTTCTAAGTCTGTTGAGGAGCATCAAAATAAAGCTGATATTAAGCAGACAGTCTACTAATACTCTAATGAAGATGTAGCTGCAAAGTTACTTATAGTTAGTATGAATGTCTAAATGGGGCCATCAAAATAATTTCTTACCGAAAGTTCAATCAATCGATATTCGTTCTCTCTTGAATGTTCAGCGTAATGAATAGTTTGTGAGACTTGTCTGTTGCATTTTAAATATGCATAAATATTAGGGCTGTCAAAACGATTAATCGCTTCCAAAATAAAAGTTTATGTTTACATAATATATGTGGGCGCACTGTGTATTATTATATATATATATATATATATATATATACACACACACATGCTTGTATATATTTAAGAAATATTTTCATGTATATTTTGTATACAGATTTATATATAATTTATATTATATAGATATTTTATATATAAATATTTTTTTTCTTAAATATACATGCATGTGTTTTTATATATATACAAAATAATTATACACAGTGCACCCACATATATTATGTAAACACAAACTTTTATTTTGGATGTGATTAATCGTTTGACAGCCCTAAAATTATGACATGGGTATATCTAAAATGTATTTACTTTATTTATATTTTATTAATAACCAGTATTAAAATAAATTATATTTGTTACCATAAATATATCATAGATAGAATTATCATAAATCATTTATATTTTCTCACATAATTGCGCAAATATTTCTTAGATGTTTTTTTGTCCCATAATTTCCCTACTTTTGTGTCAAACTCGTTTTGTTTTAGATTCTGAAGAAGTGAAAAAAAAAATTATTATTATTATTTTTTTTTTTAAATGCATATGGATAGTCATGGATACTTCGAGTTTGTCATTGTAAACCATACAATTTTCTTTATGGAAAGCAGAAGCTTGGACATTTTTAATATTATGATTTCACATGCCAGATTCAAAGCATCTCAGTTATATACATTAGTACTTCACTGAATTATGACATGCATGAATTAAAGTACTGTATGTGTGATGCTCTGAATGTCCACTCAGATGTGGCACTGTGAGTTTGTGCACCTCAATGGACTCTTCATTGGCCTGAATCCGTCACGTCGCTCAGTCTCGGGTCATTCTCGCACGGGTGGTTAAAATATCCGCCTGCTGGACACTGAGGAGGGGGTTGACCAGCCTTTGTCCAGGAGCTCTCAAACATCTGTGTTATTTTTAAGAGGCAAAATGTCAGCGTGCAGTGAACAGGCGGAAAGATGGACCATGTGTGGCTGAAACCGGTCAAAGCCTTATCTCCAACACTAACATAACGAGAGTGACAGTAAAAACTGGGAGAATTCAGGGAGATTGGGACACTTTTTCCAAGTAATATCAATGGCAAAAATGATCCCAATCACCCTGAATTATCCACTTTTTAAATTTCAACATGTTACCATTATGGTGTTTGAGCTTTGATTGATCATTTGACTCTCATTACTGCTGAGATTGTTGGCTGTCATTGTATAACAATTGAACAAAACAGATATTAATACTTCAAAAGGTCAGTAAATTAACATTATATCAGAGAATGAAATACGGTTTATTGCTGTAAAATTAAATACGGTCAAAGTCTGTAAAACCTAAAATGTTGCTACTGTATTTTTAACAGGAAAACTCTAGTAACCACAGCTGCCAGGTTTTTCCCGTAAATTCAACTTTTTTTTTACAGTGTACGGCTACAGTTGGCTCCTCCTTCCCTTCAGGTAAACCTCAGGCCTAATATAAGCTTTTGTTAGATGGAATCAGGGGCGCCACTAGAAATGTTGGGCCGTATAAAAGAATAGGAGTTTTATCGGACACATTGCATTAATAAAATCAACCTCTGGGGCCCCCAAAAGTGTGTGGGCCCTTATAATCATATCATCCCCAATCCCAATGCTCCAAATAGCAATTAAAAATCTAAAAGTATCTTTATTTGTACATTTTGTAAGAGGAGTACCTTTCCTTTGTCCATGAAAAACTATCTTACTCGTGCTTACTGACAGATCTGAAGCTCCTCAGACAGCGCATAATCCAGTATTTCAAAATATCTGTTCTGGCGAGTATTCACGCAAATATTATCTGTTAAGTCTTATGTGAAGGTGTAACTGTTGGGGAAAAACATCAGATGTGTACAGTAGGTCTTAATGTCTGTCTCACTAATGTTAATCAAACAAACTGTGGTACCATGGAAAAAAAATAATATACTTTAAAAATGTAAAGTATTATAATAATATTATAATTATATTTATAATAATATTATAAATATTATAATAATATACTTTAAAAATTAAAAATTTAGCTATTTTAAATTGATGACTAATCAATGAAAATAACAATAACTAGTTTTTGAAAATGTGCTTAATGCAACCAGCACGGCATATATATATATATATATATATATATATATATATATATTAGGGCTGTCAAAACGATTAATCGCATCCAAAATAAAAGTTTGTGTTTACATAATATATGTGGGGGCACTGCGTATAATTATTATATATAAATAAATTCACACACATGGTTGTATATATTTAAGAAATATTTTCATGTATATTCTGTATATGGATTTATATATAATTTATATTATATATAAATATAAATATTTTATATATAAATAATATTTTTTTCTTAAATATACATGCATGTGTGTTTTTTATATATATATACAAAATAATTATACACAGTGCCCCCACATATATTATGTAAACACAAACTTTTATTTTGGATGCGATTAATCGCGATTAATCGTTTTGACAGTCCTAATATATATATACTGTGTATATATATATATATATATATATATACACAAATCTTTTGTTAGATGCAAGTAATTGAGATTTATATATATACACAATTTGATTAACTTAGATATTAATAAAGTAGCAACAGCTTTCTAATAAATTCCCATTTATTAACGGTTGGTTCTGTATAGACTGTCGTGACCTCTGTGTCCCAATGGAGACATGCATCCGTTATATCACTAGTCTAGTCTGCGGGTTCAGGGTCTCGTCAGCGGTCATATTGAGGACTCATGTTGTCGTCAGCCAACACAAACACTTCATCACATTCATATCACACATACACACAGACACTCGCAAACCCACAGCTCAACACTCCTCTCCATTAACAGTTCTATTCCGCTCTATAGAGCCACTTAAAGTTCCTGATTCTGTGCTTTTGAAGAGTGCTAGTACATTCACTCCAAGGGAGTCCATTTCTTTCTTCAGCAAGTGGACCTATAGCTGTATCTTTCATCTGGTAAAATTAGCCTGAGAAGCATCTCATCATATTGCTCACACATTAACACATTAGCTACTGATCCAGCAGGAGAACATGCCATTTATAAACCCCAAATTTGTTAGAGAACCTAAAGCGAGACTCGAATCGACATGGTTGACGATCAGTAATGATTTGGAAAGAATTTTTGCAGGCTTTGTGTTTAGTATTATATTTAAAACAATTAAGGAGCATTTTGAGGAGAAACCTTTACTTTTCTAAATCATACATACATGATTTAACCTGGCGGACAATAAAACTGCAGGAAAAAATCCCATTGATTCACACCGAAGGAAATCAACTCTAGAGACTAAAATAATGCAGGGACTTGAGAGATGGGCTCTTTTGAAGTGAGCCAGTAAGCATTCACTTACACCTTGGCAACCACCCCCAAAACCCTAGCAACACACTAAGAATCACCCGCTTCGTAACCACGATGAAACGTCCTAGTAACTGTACCCATCCTGAAGACCTTAGAAATAGATAGCCACTCAGAACCACTGCATACTGTAGCAGCACTTAAAATCACACTTAAAATCACTTACAAAACCTTAGCAACCACAACAAGATACCCTAGTAACAATCCTGAAACATTAGAAACTGATAGCCCTACATAAAAAAAAAAACACTCTTAGGAAAATGCATAGCAACAACTTGGAAACCACCCACAACATTCTAATACAATGCACTAAAAGTCACATAGAACACCTTAGCAACCACATTGAAACGGCATATTAACCACCCTGAGCACCTTAGAAACTGATTGCCACAGGTTAAAAAAACACCTTAGCAACTGAATAGCAACACCTTGGCAACGACCCAAGCCACACCCTAGCAAATGCATGGCAGCACACACTAAAAATCACGTTGACCACCTTAGCAACTACATTAAAATTTCATAGTAACCATCCTGAGCACCTAAGAAACTGAAAAAACCCACTAAAATCATCTTAGCAACTGCATAGCAACACCTTGGCAACCACCACAACACCCTAGTAATGTATAGAAACACACCGAAAATAGTGTCAAACGCATTAACATTGAGATTGAAACACCATAGTAGCCATCCTAAGCACTTTAGAAACTGATGGCCACGTTAAAAAAACCTTAGCAACTGCATAGCAACACATTGGCAACCACCACAACACCCTAGTAATGTATAGAAACACACTGAAAATAGCGTCAAACACATTAACATTCAGATTGAAATTCCATAGTAACCATCCTAAGCACTTTAGAAACTGATGGCCACGTTAAAAGAACCTTAGCAACTTCATAGCAACACCTTGGCAACCACAACACCCTAGTAATGTATAGAAACACACTGAAAATAGTGTCAAACACATTAACATCCAGATTGAAACACCATAGTAACCATCCTAAGCACTTTAGAAACTGATGGCCACGTTAAAAACACACCTTAGCAACTGCATAGCAACACCTTGGCAACCACCACAACACCCTAGTAATGTATAGGAACACACTGAAAATAGCATCAAACGCATTAACATTCAGATTGAAACACCATAGTAACCATCCTAAGCACTTTAGAAACTGATGGCCACGTTAAAAAAAACACCTTAGCAACTGCATAGCAACACCTTGGCAACCACCACAACACCCTGGAACACACTGAAAATAGCGTCAAACGCATTAACATTCAGATTGAAATACCATAGTAACCATCCTAAGCACTTTAGAAACTGATGGCCACGTTAAAAAAACACCTTAGCAACTGCATAGCAACACCTTGGCAACCACCACAACACCCTAGTAATGTATAGAAACACACTGAAAATACCGTCAAACGCATTAACATTCAGATTGAAACACCAAATAACCATCCTAAGCACTTTAGAAACTGATGGCCACGTTAAAAAAACACCTTAGCAACTGCATAGCAACACCTTGGCAACCACCACAACACCCTAGTAATGTATCGAAACACACTGAAAATAGCGTCAAACGCATTAACATTCAGATTGAAATACCATAGTAACCATCCTAAGCACTTTAGAAACTGACGGCCACGTTAAAAAAACACCTTAGCAACTGCATAGCAACACCTTGGCAACCACCACAACACCCTAGTAATGTATAGAAACACACTGAAAATAGCGTCAAACGCATTAACATTCAGATTGAAACACCATAGTAACCATCCTAAGCACTTTAGAAACTGATGGCCACGTTAAAAACAGACCTTAGCAACTGCATAGCAACACCTTGGCAACCACCACAACACCCTAGTAATGTATAGAAACACACTGAAAATAGCGTCAAACGCATTAACATTCAGATTGAAACACCAAAGTAACCATCCTAAGCACTTTAGAAACTGATGGCCACGTTAAAAAAACACCTTAGCAACTGCATAGCAACACCTTGGCAACCACCACAACACCCTAGTAATGTATAGAAACACACTGAAAATAGCGTCAAACGCATTAACATTCAGATTGAAACACCAAAGTAACCATCCTAAGCACTTTAGAAACTGATGGCCACGTTAAAAAAACCTTAAGCAACTGCATAGCAACACCTTGGCAACCACCCACAATCACACTTGTGTATCGGGGGCAGCCGTCTGTCTAGCCTTTGTCTCTGTCTCCGTCTGATCTCTCTGTAGTTCACACCTGATCCCGAACCACTGCACTTCACACAGGAATTTTCCATTTTCTATTTTCTCTTGCAGCTCGTCCCGCCCCTCCTTCCACCCCCAACGGCCCCTACAGCCGCCACAAAGACAAATGTGTCACTCTCTAATAAACAACCAGCCTCTCATTTAAAAAAGAAGCATATATACTGTACATTTAGGAGGTTCTTCCAAATAATAGGAGTATATAGAGATATTACTTTATTTATTGCTGATTGCTCAGGTGATTTTTTGAAAGTGAAGTATCTTGTCCTGAGGAGGTCCTTTAGCGTGGGAATTGTGTGGTTTTATTCGGGTCATTCAGCATGCCCTCTTACCTGTCCCCGACCCCTGAACTCTCCGTCAATCTCTCTTCACCTTCCTTTTCTCTCAGTCCTTCTTCCTTTACCTCCACAATCTAAAGCCGCATCTCTCACTGCAGTGACCTCTCAATCACACCTGCTTTTTGTGTGATGTTGCGTTATTTACATATTAAATCAGGTCTCCCCAATTAAAAAATTAAAAAAAAAAATTGATTCATTGGAAATGTATCATTTCTCTTATTGGTATCAAAATGTGGATCCAAAACAATAATACAATCGAATTCACTGAGAAATTAAATTGCGAAAAAGTATTACTAACGAATAAGAATAGACATTTTAAAACTGGTTGTTTGACATTTTAATAGAGTTTTACACTTTTACAAAACTAGAAATGTTTCAAAGTCAGATCAAATGAGTCAAGAAAGGAACGATAAAAAATGTGTCTTTATCTCTCATGCTGGAAAAGAAAGGTCAACTCAAGTGCATCGCATTACAGTATTGCACACAGTGGCTGAATTTGGAATAACATGCCACCATACCAATCATACTATTTCTGCCATATTTGAAATGACAATACTGTCCTTTGTTGTGCACAAATCTACGTCAGTCCATGCAAACAGAGAATCTACATGCTCTGATCCTGTCCCGATCACCAGCTGGAGGTCCTTTCAGAGCCACCAGGGGGCAACCACAGACTTTTGTCCTTCTCTGACCCCATACTTACACTGTACACGTCTGCGGCACATTACTATGGAAGCTTGTTTCCGACATAGAATGAAAAATATAAAAGGTAATTGCGACTTTTTATCTCACAATTCTGACTTTTTTTCTCACAATTGCGAGTTTACTTCTCGCAGTTCTGACATTATTTCTCAGTAATGTCCATTGCGAGATGGAAAGTCAGAATTGCGTGATATAGAGTCGCAATTGCGAGAAAAATAAAGTCAGAATTGCGTGATGAAGTCAGAATTATTACTTATAAAGTCAGAATTGCGAGTTATAAAGGCAGAATTGCGAGATATAAAGTCAGAATTGTGAGATATAAAGTCGCAATTGCAAGATATAAAGTCAGAATTGTGAGATATAAAGTCGCAATTGCAAGATATAAAGTCAGAATTGTGAGATATAAAGTCAGAATTGTGAGATATAAAGTCAGAATTGTGAGATATAAAGTCAGAATTGTGAGATATAAAGTCAAAATTGTGAGATATAAAGTCAGAATTGCGTGATAAAGTCAGAATTGCAAGATATAAAGTCAGAATTATGACTTATAAAGTCAGAATTGCGAGTTATAAAGACAGAATTGCGAGATATAAAGTCAGAATTATGACTTATAAAGTCAGAATTGCGAGAAATAAAGTCAGAATTGCGAGAAATAAAGTCAGAATTGCGAGAAAT
The DNA here is from genome assembly GCA_038021265.1 of Cyprinella venusta. NCBI lineage: Eukaryota > Metazoa > Chordata > Actinopteri > Cypriniformes > Leuciscidae > Cyprinella > Cyprinella venusta. The sequence goes on along the minus strand of CM075872.1, from coordinate 35,156,713 downwards.
AAAGTCAGAATTGCGTGATAAAGTCAGAATTGCGAGAAATAAAGTCAGAATTGCGTGATAAAGTCAGAATTGTGAGATATAAAGTCAGAATTGTGAGATATAAAGTCAGAATTATGACTTATAAAGTCAGAATTGTGAGATATAAAGTCAGAATTATGACTTATAAAGTCAGAATTGTGAGATATAAAGTCAGAATTATGACTTATAAAGTCAGAATTGCGAGTTATAAAGACAGAATTGCGAGATATAAAGTCAGAATTGCGAGATAAAAAGTCAGAATTGCGTGATATAAAGTCGCAATTGCGAGATAAAAAGTCAGAATTGCGTGATATAAAGTCGCAATTGCGAGATATAAAGTCAGAATTGCGAGATATAAAGTCAGAATTGCGAGATATAAAGTCGCAATTGCGAGATAAAAAGTCCGAATTGTGAGATATAAAGTCAGAATTGCGAGATATAAAGTCAGAATTGCGAGATATAAAGTCGCAATTGCGTGTTATAAAGCCAGAATTGCGAGATATAAAGTCAGAATTGCGTGATATAAAGAGTCGCACTTGTGAGATATTGTGAGATTGTGAGATTGTGAGATTTATTGTAAGATAAAAGTCGCACTTCTGTATTTTTTTTCTCAGAATTGCGACTTTATATCACCCAATTCTGATTTTGTATCTCGCAATTCTGACTTTATAACACGCAATCTGGACCTTATAACTCGCAATTCTGAGAAATAAAGTCAGAATTGTGAGATATAAACTCGCAATTGTGAGAAAAAAAGTCAGATTTGTGAGATAAAAAGTCACAACTATTTATTTTATTTTTTTATTCAGTGGCGGAAACAAGCTTCCATACATTACGGCTCTGCCCAGGTTTTGTTCAATCCTCCACACAGTGCCAACTCACACAAGGAGTATTGCAGAAGCGTTGCGACTGGATCCGCGAGACCCTATTTGCATGTCCGATGTAGTTTTTCGTGTTTTTTCTTGATTTTTGAGGTTCTACTATGGTTAAGTCGGCTTAATTGTAATTTTTCCGCCTGGTTTAATTGTATTTATTGTGGTGCTTATTGCCATGTACTACTTTGTTGTACTGTAGCCTACAAGGTTAATATGCTTAAAAGTCCCTTAATGAATGACAAGGATAAAAGATTTGTGTGTCTAGTCTTTTAAAACACATCCTCAATTATCTATATTTCACATACAGTGCCTATGAGCAGGAGGAGAACACTGGCTTTTGGACGTGGCATCTGTCAAAAATAGCCTAGGCGCCTATCTTTAGCGAAGCGGCGCGGAGACTTCATTCCCCATAATTCATTGCTAGCTAATCAAGACATCAAATTGGTCCTCCAGCCATATTAAAGGGTTAGTTCGCCCATTTAAGACATGAAGTTGTATGCAATCCTTACCAGCACTATAGAGAGCCTAAGTCCCGCCCCTTCGCTTCCGGCTCATGGGACCTTATTTCGGAAAAAATATGAATGGAAGTCAATGGGGAGAGACGACTTATCTTTTTATTCCGTCTGAACTGTGCCCTCAATTACACATATGATGTTTGTCAATTTAAAAGATGATTCTCAAAGTCAAAAACGTCGCAGTTTGTCATACAGCAGAAGAGTAACATTTAGTTTTATGTGAAAATCGCTCTGTGAACTACATCTCCCATGAAGAGAAACGAGATCCGCTGCTCGTGTGTGCGCAGTCTGGTACAAAACACTCAGGTATGACGGCGTAACGTTACGATTATAACGTAAGACTGTAGAAACAATGACAGACAGCCTCAGTAAAGTTAGCTTCAGTCATTGAGAGAAAATGTGCGCCGTTGGGGTTTGTAGTCTTTGTAATTACGTATTTTCACAGTCTTATACCTCAACTGTTTTACATCAAACTGCGACTTTCTTTACTTTAAAATGTATCTTTTAAATTGACAAACATCATATGTGTAATTCAGGGCACAATTCAAACCAGATCAAAATATTTGTTGTCTCTTGCCATTGACTACCATTCAATATTTTTACAAAATAAGGTCCCATGGTGGTCGACCGGAAGGGGCGGGACTTAGGCTCTCTATAGTGCATACATACACACTGACCCACTCTGTTGTCATCCCCCTGGTCAGAGTTCAGACCGCTGGAAGTTTTTCAATTAAGTACTCCCGGTTATTTTCCAGCGCCACAAAACTGTGCGTTTTTACATGAATAAATAATTTCAAAGCTTGATTAATTTACCACTCAAAAAAACACGCTGGTCAAAATTCATACCTCAGTTTTAATGCGGCACTATTTTCTATCCATTTCTATCAATCCGTGCTGCCACAACGTCAACAGTGTGCATAGTTGACGGAGGGACTAACTACTAGGGTTGGGTATCAAGAATCGAGTATCGATTGGAACCGGGACTAACTTTTCGTTTTTCCCGGAATCGTTCAAAAGTTAAAATTTCGATTCCTAGTTTCGATATTCACAGTCCGCCGACCGAAAGAAGAAACCGCTGAACAACACCAATGAAGAAGCGTCTACCGGAAGTGTTGGCATAACCGCGCGAGTCGAACATGAGTAGCTTACGTCGACGGTCCAAAGTGTGGCTTCACTTTTCTAAAAATATCAAAATCTCGGCAAAATTTGTGACAAAAGGAGTATTTCCTTCAGAAAGGCCGTTGGTTAGCAAGGTTAGCTAAACTTTTTTGACCCTGCCTCTTAAAAGAATCGGAATCAAGAATCGTTGGGAACCGGAATCAAAACAAGGAATCGGAATCAGAATCGTTCAAATTCAAACGATACACAACCCTAGTGGCAACTAGGGTTGGGTATCGAGAATCGAGTATCGATTGGAACCGGGACTAACTTTTCGTTTTTCCCGGAATCGTTCAAAAGTTAAAATTTCGATTCCTAGTTTCGATATTCACAGTCCGCCGAGCGAAAGAAGAAACCGCTGAACAACACCAATGAAGAAGCGTCTACCGGAAGTGTTGGCATAACCGCGCAAGTCGAACATGAGTAGTTTACGTCGACGGTCCAAAGTGTGGCTTCACTTCTCTAAAAATAACGAAATCTCGGCAAAATTTGTGACAAAAGGAGTATTTCCCTTTAGAAAGGAGTATTTCCTTCAGAAAGACCGTTGGTTAGCAAGGTTAGCTAATCTTTTTTGACCCCGCCTCTTAAAAGAATCGGAATCGAGAATCGTTGGGAACCGGAATCGAAAAAAGGAATCGGAATCGTTCAAATTCAAACGATACCCAACCCTACTAACTACCCATACTAACCAGCCAAACCTTGACCCCTTCAGACCTCAGGTTGGGTTAAACAATGTTTAACTAGCAATTTGATTATCGGTTAACAATATGCTGTAGCTTGTGTCACATTTCAGAGGTTAGGTCTTCATTTGAGATTACGAACAGATTTTTAAAATTTGACAAATCAAGAAATTTTCAAGAATGAAAAGCAAGAATATGCATTAAGAGTGTAAATAGAGTGAATTCTGATTTCGTGTCGACGTTAAACTTTCTATTTGAAACGTGAGAAAGATGCACTCTAAAAAATGCTGGTTTGTTTTAACCCAAATTTGGGTAAAATATGGACAAACCCAGCCATTGGGTTAAAAATGTAATTTAAAAATGTAACCAAATGTCCATATTTTACCCAAAATTGGGTTCAAACAACCCAGCAATTTTTTTTATTGTGTGTAACGTTAGCATTTGACTTCATGCGCATCTCTTTAAACACACTAAATCACTGACCTCAGCACAGCAGCGAGTGATGGAGAGAGGCTTTGATGCGGTGTGTGTGACAAGATTAATTGGTTGGAGCGACTTAATTTTTTTTTATTGAAATTTGTGTTTATGCCACAAATCATTAAGTTCCTCTAACTCAATGTAGCTCGTTAAACGTTAATTCAAAAGTTGTCGTAACTCAAAATAATGTGCGCAAATTGTTGCGTTCATTTTTATTTGTTGAGCCAACATTGTTTTTTAGAGAATAAGTGAATGTGTGTGCACGAGTGTGTGTGTCCTTGTGTGCCTGTCTGTTTGTGCGTGTGTGCGTGAGTGTTTATGTGTGTGGGCGATTGTGTGTGTGTGAGGTCGGGCAGAGAGCAGGGTAACAGTACACCACTGCAGACAGCACTTAAACACTCAGCGAGAGACACTCTCTCAGCTCCTGTTTCAGTCACCTGTGTGTGTGTGTGTGTGTGTGTGTGTGTGTGTGTGTGTGTGTGTGTGTGTGTGTGTGTGTGTGTGGAGGAGAGCTCTGCAAGTTTCTACAGGACCCCCAACAGTGACGGCGCAGGGGCCACACTCATCCTGAGAGAGAGAGAGAGAGAGAGAGAGGTTAGCTACTGCTGATGAGCTCGAAGAAATAAAGAAATCCATACACCTATACCAAAATGTGTTTAAAATACATTTATTTTACACTAAGTATAGTACAAAGCCATTAACATATTTACTGACTTATCGCTTGAGACTTACAGATATAAATATTATAATCAACTTTATTTGGAATGCTTCTTTATTGCATTCACTCTCTCGCTCCTGTGTCATCTTTGTAAAGAAGCTTCCTAGTTTTGGTAATTTATTAATTAATTTGTCAAATTCCTCTTTTCGTTAGCGCTTTTGAAAGCCACTTTTGTAATTTGTCGACTCCATATCTGTCTAAAGTTCAAAGTTTTTTACTGTTTTGCACGTAATATGCATGTTCACCTGGGGATCGCCCGAAACATGTTAACATGACCACATGTTGGCTATATATATATATATATATATATATTAGGGCTGTCAAAACGATTAATCGCGATTAATCGCATCCAAAATAAAAGTTTGTGTTTACATAATATATGTGGGTGCACTGTGTATAATTATTATATTTATATATAAATACCCACACACATGCTTGTATATATTTAAGAAATATTTTCATGTATATTCTGTATATAGTTTTATATATAATTTATATTATATATAAATACAAATATTTTATAAATAAATCATTTTTTTAAATATACATGCATGTGTGTGTATTTATATATATATACAAAATAATTATACACAGTGCACCCACATATATTATGTAAACACAAACTTTTATTTTGGATGCGATTAATCGCGATTAATCGTTTTGACAGCCCTAATAAATATTTAAGTTATTTAAGTTATGACATGGGTATATTTAAAATGTATTTACTTTATTTAATATATTTTATTAATAACCAGTATTAAAATACATTATATTTGCTAGTATAAATATATCATAGATAGAATTATCATAAATCATGTATATTTTCTCACATAATTGCGCAAATATTTCTTAGATGTTTTTTTTTTTTTTTTTTAGTTGTTTTAGATAGTTACCAGAGCAAATAAATATTTTCATGCAACTATACAAATACAGAGCAACTCAAACCATGATGAAAGAAGGGCTGTATGCCACTACCATCTTGTGTGGCAGCTTTCGTTCTGTCTTTCTCTGTCTCACTCACACACACCTCGCCTGAAGCAGGAATGAGCTCTGGGGTGAGGGCCATCATTAAGGGTTTGGTTTATCTACATCTTAACCCAGCAGAACGAGGTATTCCTTCCCAAATCTCACACACGCTGAGCCAAACAATCCCCTCTGAATGGGCAACAAGGAAACAGCATGTCGTTCGGTTAGAAACAATGATTTCCCCATTGAGCTGCTTAATTGTCAGTCAGAGGTGGGCGAGAGACTCGGGCACGGGCGAGAGAGATGGAGTCAGGCCTTCACAATGCCTGCCTTTCTTTCACATTCAGGTGCCACAAAGCAGGTGTCTCAAAAGAGTTAATCCCACATTCAGAGCCCTGGCGGGACAAGAGGGGCCTTTCACACCGCAGAGGAGGTGCGTTTGTGTTTTAGGTGTGTTCTCTAATACCTGAGCCGACGGTTTCATCTCACGAGACAGAAAACATGTTTCCGGCTAATTCTTTTTGTTCTTCGCTCACTGAAGTGATGCACTGTTTCCAGATTACCGTAAACAGATTCTGGTTTGAGAGCGACATTTAGATGAATATGTGCCGCGCTCTCCTCTCAATAACGATGTGCATTAAAGTGCTGTGCAAATAAATGTGAATTGAATCGAATTCTATTTCCTTAAATTCAAATCATTCGACCTGTTGAATTCAAATCGGGATTCTAAACTGATGCACAACTTTTGATCAAATTAATGTGTCCTATAATGTTAATAAAAGAATAAAAGATCAAAATCTTTTGAAACGGTAGTGGTTATTTGATGGATTAATGGTTAAAGGAGTAGTTCACTTTTGCTGATAATTTACTCACCCTCATGTCATCCAAGATGTCCACGTCTTTCTGTCTTCAGTCGAAAAGAAATGAAGGTTTTTGATGAAAACATTCCAGGATTTTTCTCCATATAATGGACTTCAATGGGGTCCAAACGGTTCAAGGTCCAAATGAGAGTTTCAGTGCAAACTGTTCAAAGGGCTTTAAACGATTCCAGACGATGAATAAGGGTCTTATCAAGCGAAACGATCGCTCATTTAATAAATAAATAACAAAGTTTAAGTTTTATAAGCTCAAATGGTCGCCTTGCTCTGTTCTGTGACGCGCGTTCGTGAATCTCCTGTTCATCAAAATTAACGAATCTTTTTCCGATTCATTTGGTTCATTCAACGAACGAAACAAATTGACTCGATAAAAGATTCATTCATTTTAAATCATTTAAAGCCCTTTGAACAGTTTGCACTGAAACTCTCATTTGGACCTTGAACCGTTTGGTCCCCATTGAAGTCCATTATATGGAGAAAATCCTGGAATGTTTTCATCAAAAACCTTAATTTCTTTTCGACTGAAGAAAAAAAGGCATGGACATGTTGGATGACATTGGATGACATGGGGGTGAGTAAATTATTAGCAAAAGTTTTTTTTTTTTTTTTTTAAAGTGAACTACTCCGTTAATAGCAAAAATATTATCTAGAATTAAAAACAACTGTAATCAATTTCAAGGTCCAAATCAAAACGTTCATTAAAACGAACAAATCTTTTTCTGAGTCATTTGGTTCATTCCACAAACGAAACGAACAAATTGACTCGTTAAAAGATTCATTCATTTTGAATCGTTTAAAGCCCTTTGAACAGTTTGCACTGAAACTCTCATTTGGACCTTGAACCGTTTGGTCCCCATTGAAGTCCATTATATGGAGAAAATCCTGGAATGTTTTCATCAAAAACCTTCATTTCTTTTCGACTGAAGAAAGAAAGACATGGACATCTCGGATGACATTGGATGACATGGGGGTGAGTAAATTATCAGCAAAAGTTTTTTTTTTTTTTTAAGTGAACTACTCCGTTAATAGCAAAAATATTATCTAGAATTGAAAACAGCTGTAATCAATTTCAAGGTCCAAATCAAAACGTTCATCAAAATGAACAAATCTTTTTCTGAGTCATTTGGTTCATTCAACGAATGAAACGAACAAATTGACTCGTTAAAAAATTCATTCATTTTGAATCGTTTAAAGCCCTTTGAACAGTTTGCAGTTTGCAGTGAAACTCTCATTTGGACCTTGAACCGTTTGGACCCCATTGAAGTCCATTATATGGAGAAAATCCTGGAATGTTTTCATCAAAAACCTTCATTTCTTTTCGACTGAAGAAAGAAAGACATGGACATCTCGGATGACATGGGGGTGAGTAAATTATCAGCAAAAGTTTTTTTTTTTTTTTTTAAAGTGAACTACTCCGTTAATAGCAAAAATATTATCTAGAATTAAAAACAACTGTAATCAATTTCAAGGTCCAAATCAAAACGTTCATCAAAAGGAACAAATCTTTTTCGGAGTCATTTGGTTCATTCAACGAACGAAACGAACAAATTGACTCGTTAAAAGATTCATTCATTTTGAATCGTTTAAAGCCCTTTGAACAGTTTGCACTGAAACTCTCATTTGGACCTTGAACTGTTTTGGACCCCATTGAAGTCCATTATATGGAGAAAATCCTGGAATGTTTTCATCAAAAACCTTCATTTCTTTTCGACTGAAGAAAGAAAGACGTGGACATCTTGGATGACAAGGGTGTGAGTAAACACGAACTACTCCTTTAATAGCAAAAATATAATCTAGAATTAAAAACAGCTGTAATCAATTTCTTTAATTTCAATTCTATGTTCAAATTTGCGACATCATTTCAAATCCAGGAACTGGACAAACTTCTGCAGTCGATTCATCCGCTGATGTCCACTGATGCTCCAGGAGCCGTTCACTTCAAAGGGGGCAATCCAGACCTGGCCAAACAAATGCACAAGTAGTAAAACTTAACAAGGTGTGAACGTCCTCATGTTGCCCTGTTGTCCTGTTTCTGGAATGTGTGCATCGTCTACATTGAGTTTTGTGCTGATGGCTCAAATGTAAAGCAACACGATCTCATGCACGAATTGTATTTATCATGCAATGCATACGTTTTTACATGCATATGAAAACTCTTTTTTTGGATATAAATTGCACGATAAATCCAGTCATAGATACACACTTAGATGGATTGTGCTGCACCATCAGGTGTTTGAAGCAGCTCTGCACACTGATTTATCCGTGCATTTCAGAATTACGTTCCCGACCTCTTCACCTCAGTGCCATTTGTGTTGTTCCCCCCGCTCTGTTCAGGCCATAAAACAAGCATGTTTCTGCACCTCCAGAGCGTCCCCCTGCCCCGGTGTCACCCACAGTTCAACGTCCGGTTGCCCGACCCGAAGCGTGCGATTCAGGACAGAGGAGACCCCTCTCTCCCTTCCCCAACACACGCTTTGAAACTGGAAGCCACGACACCGACACGAGACTCTGCACACAAAAGGAGCGGGCGAGATTGATCGGCCGTGAAAGCATGAATCAGCGCTGAGAAATGTTAATGGGGTTATTACGCCGATCAATGAGCGCTTTAAAGACTTTTGATGACTGATGACGCCATCACTTCTCACAGGGGAAATCCTTCATTCATTTGACGTTCGGCGCTATTGAAGTCTGCTGGAGAAGCGTCTGCGTTTCGGCCTTCCGCTCTCGCTGAGACGACACTGTTGTTGTGCTGCGAAACTGAGCGTTTTGGAGATACATGTTGTGGACTGTGAAAACTAGGGTTTCTGGAAACGATGCCACATGTTTAGTCAAGCGGTGTTGCTAAAGACAAATGTTACTTCATACAATCTTTATATTACATTCCTGCAAAGACGACAGAAAAATCGTAGGGCTGTCAAACGATTAGTCGCGAGTAATCGTATCCAAAATAAAAGTTTGTGTTTACATAATATATGTGGGTGCACTGTGTATAATTACATATATATATATATACACACATGCATGTATATTTAAAAAATATTATTTATATATAAAACATTTATATATAATATAAATTATATATAAATCTACGGAGGCGTATTGCATTCACTTGAAGAAAAAAAAAATCTACTCTGTTTTTCTGAATTAATGAGTTAATTTTTCATGGAATTATTTTTGCTCTGTTTTTCTGAATTAACTCAGAATTCAGAAAAAATTCAGAAAAACAGCAAAAAAAAATTCCATGAAAAATTAACTCATTAATTCAGAAAAAGACAGCAAAAACAAAAAAAAAATCCATGAAAAATTAACTCATTAATTCAGAAAAACAGAGCAAAAAAAAAAATCCATGAAAATTAATTCGTTAATTCAGAAAAACAGAGCAAAAAAAAAAAAATTCCATGAAAAATTAACTCATTAATTCAGAAAAACAGAGCAAAAAAATCTATGAAAAATTACCTCGTTAATTCAGAAAAACAGAGAAGAATACTTTTTTTTCTCATGAAAAATTAACTCGTTAATTCAGAAAAACAGAGCAAAATTATTTTTTTTTTCTCATGAAAAATTAACTCAATAATTCAGAAAAACAGAGCAAAATTATTTTTTTTCTCATGAAAAATTAACTCAATAATTCAGAAAAACAGAGCAAAATTATTATTTTTTCTCATGAAAAATTAACTCATTAATTCAGAAAAACAGAGCAATTTTTCTCATGAAAAATTAACTCATTAATTTAGAAAAACAGAGCAAAATATTTTTTTCTCATGAAAAATTAACTCACTAATTCAGAAAAACAGAGCAAAATTATTTTTTTCTCATGAAAAATGAACTCGTTAATTCAGAAAAACAGAGTAGATTTTTTTTTCTTCAAGTGAATGCAATATGCCTCTGTATAAATCTAAATACAGTATATACATGAAAATATTTCTTAAATATATACAAGCATGTGCTTGTGTTTATATATATATATATATATATATATATATATATATATATATATATATATATATATATATAATTATACACAGTGTAAATATTATGTAAACACAAACTTTTATTTTGGATTGAATCGTTTGACAGCCCTAGAAAAATGACTCGCAATTGCTGTCCTGCGTCAAAACATGAGGGTGATTGTGTTTAAGATCAGACATGGACGAAGAATGGCAGAACTTTATTATGTCTGGTCTCTCGTATCAGCGTTTTCAGATATTTCGGTGTGGATGAGACACTTGAAAACGTAGAGCATTTTCAAACAAAAATCTATCCGGATTATCCTGTCGATTGATGCTCTAATGTAATTTCTTTGCATCACTGCAATGACAATAAATTAATATTATTATTCAATGACCTGACATGAGCACCGGTGTCCTGGCAAACCAGAAAACAAGGCACTAATATAACATTAAATCCATAGATACTGTTTTAAAATGACTGTTGGTGCAATGTGAAATAAAGAAACCAGAAATTAGATTTTATGGTCATACGCATTGCTTATGCTTTTCGCAAGCCTCCTTTTTATCTTTTCAGATGTATTTAAATCTAATAATCTCTAATAACATTAAACATTTCATGAAAGGTCAATGAACCACATTTATGAACCATCACAAACTCATAATCTCTGCTTGGAGAAAATTACCCGTTTGATTTTGGCCAAATTAAAGACACATTGTGTAGGAATCTGCATCAGAAAAACAAACAAAGATTTGTCCTCAGGTTAAAAAAATACTTTAGAATGATCTTAAGTTATTAAACATCTATGTTTAAAGATTAATCCAGTTTTATGGGAAAGAGAAGCTAATGTGCTTTCTAAAAATCAAATAATTTGGATAATTGCCTATCTAGAATATGCAATAATACTGACTCATCACGTTTTCTTAAACAATGGTTAAAGAGGTTGAAATGTGATTTAAATGATTCAATGCATGACTTACTCATAAAGACGTCACTTGTTTCTTTCTGGATCATCCTGGGACCCGTTTGAAAGCACACGGTGACCCCTGCAGAGTGTGTGAACACCCTGACCTGATCAGAGAGATGCTGTCTGTCTCAGCACATGAAAACACAGTCAGACAAAACACAGTTTAGCCATCAGACATTTTTGCACTGACATTCAATCTTGTAATGCTAATTTTTTTGATGCTAACAGTTTTGCCACAATAAAAAAATGGAATGTGAAATGTCATGGGTTAAAAATATTTATAATATTAGATTATCTCTACCATAATTCAATCAATTATATATATATATATATATATATATATATATATATATATATATATATATATATATATATATATATATATATATATATATAAAGAGTTCAGATGCAAAAATCCTCTAAGTGCCATTTGACATTTTCTTCTAGAATGATCATTTTTATCAAACTTGTATATTTAAATTCAGTAATTTCACTTAAATGACAATGAAGATTACCTATTAATTATCATTTAAGTGAAATTACTGAACTTAAATATACAAGTTTGATAAAAATTGTCATTTTAGAAGAAAATTTCAAATGGCATTTAGAGGCTTTTGCATCTGAACTCTTCATATATATATATATATATATATATATATATATATATATATATATATATATAGATTGGTGAAGGAATTACATATTTTTGAAAACCCCAAAACGAGTTGCATTTTAGCACTTCCGGTTTCATCGTTCGAGAGTCAATGTTTTATTATTTTTTTTCAGCCAAACATGTGATCTCAATGGTCGCTTTCGCTGATTTGAGTTATTGATTTAGTGTTTATTGAATCATGTGACCATTTTGTTCCTCTTTAGCTTTTTACTTTAGCCTATTGATGCTTCAAAATTCATAGCGTTAACTTGTACGGTTATCATGATGAACTGAAAATGTAAGGATCATAAACAATAATTTAAAAAATAGTGTAAAAACCAACGCAATAATTTAAAAACCAATGGAAAAATACTAATTGGGTTTTTAATCGAGGTAACATGATGCGAATATGAGTTGGACTTGGATGGCAGTATTTATAATGATATTACTATCAAATGTTTCAGCGTTAAAGAGCAATATTGTTCACCCGTGGTGGTGAATAAAACTGAGGTAACAATTAGGTTACTGTTTCGGACTCAAGAAAGTGCAGCATGTCCAATGGTAAAGAGAGTAGTTGTTCAGCAATGGCCTCTTGTGGACAGACAATGCATTGCAGCCTAAATGATTATCAAAACGGGTCCATGTAGAGCTTAAACAAATTCAGCTGCCGACTGCAGTGTATTATTTAATATTTAAAAATTACATTTGCATAATCCCAGCAGATAGAGATAGGTCTTCATTAGCTGCCCGTGAATAACATCTACAATACATTATTTTAAAAAAAGAAAGAAAAAAAAAAACATCTACTATGGCCTAAGCATTATGGTCTTACCTTTAATTATAGCCTTGTTGTAACAAATGCTATAATAACAAGAACTATGGTACATTTACATTAGAATTAAGAGCTTTAAAGTGGACCTTCATTATTGACTAAGCTATCAATTTTCCCTATGTGTAAAATGTGTTTTGTTCTAATAAAGAATGATTATAGGAAAACTTGGCCTGCAGATATTCCTCGAAATGACATACATCAGTAAGGGCATGATGAATTGAAAATAATATTTGTCGAGGAGAAAGTTATAGACATTTTGCAGTATGGGAAAATGTTAAAAAAAAGTTCATTTGACTTCCCGTGGCACTTTAAGTAGAATATTCTGCAAAACTGATTAAAAAAAAAAAAAAAAAAAAAAAAAAAACATTTTATTTTTTTTTCTTCTATTTCTATTTTTGGAAGGGACAATCATTTTAAATGATGAACAGATTTATCTAGGCTTTTTTATATAATCACCGAACATGCCCAATCGAATCTGCTAAACACGCAATAAAATTGGTTCTTGCACGTCAAGCAAATATGAGCTTCTGTTTACCGCAGCTAAAGTGTGAGTAGATAAATGTTTGTGAATAAAATCCCATATTTAATCTGAACAGCGTATAAAGCGATCATGTCTCATCAGAAAATTTGGACCAGAGACTGCGGCTGCGCCGTGTTGTGGCATCATGGCGTGAAGACAGCATCTAAAATCTTGACTGTTTCAAGATGGCGGACGTATAAACATGTCCAGAGCGAAGAGGAAAGCCAGCTTGCTTGATTTTCACAGGTATTTGGAGTTCGCGGCACATGTTGCAGTAAACTTGCTCGACGTTTAAATCATTTATTTAATGCAAACAGCTATATATTTGATGGCGCCTTCATGAATATTCACATAACTACTGACATTGTGGGCGTGTCTTGGAGAACGAGCACAAATCGCTAATGGATTGTTGTGTAAAGGTAAAATCTCAATGTTCCGCATAAACTGCAATAGTTCACAAGATTAAAACAATGCATAATTTGTGTAACACGATAAATCGTCTAAGCTGTTTTACCTGATTGATTACAGGCAAACATGAGCAAATAATTTATGCTAGCCTAGCCTAGGCTAGTATTGTTCGATGTGTTATTCTTTGATTTTATTTTGTGATGCTTATTGTGATGCTTATTGAACTTAGAAGTTTATTAGAATTTATTTAAATTTATTATAAGAATTTATTATTCTTAAATTCATTATTTTATTTAAATTTATTAAATTTGTGATAATAATGATCTTTTTATATTTTATAATAAATGTTTTATTTTATTTTATTATTTATTATTCTTAAATTCTTACAATTATTATACGAATTTATTTTAATTTATTCAAGTTTTTAATAAACTTCTGAGCCTAGTTTTGATGTTGCACTGCACGAAGTGCCCACAAGGCGTCAGTATATGTCAAAAGGACAGCTGGTCAGTCAGTCAGTCATGCTGTGCCAACTATCTATTTTGAAAAACTTTAAAATATTAGGCCTACTTTCATTTTAAGCCTAAGTAGTGTTTTTTAAACCATAATATTGTTATTCTCGTCATAGAAGATGCATACGAATTGAAAAAAAATGACCAAATGAGAGCTGAACCCTCCCCACTCCAACCCTCCCCATCAAACATGTGTCCTCGGTCTGAATCCTGGGGTCAGTTTGGACAAATTGGTCATGTGACCTTCCAAACCCTGCACACCTAACACTGATCGCATCCTCCGATTGGTCCAGTTTTTCTTCTCTCTCGCACCTCTTTGTTTCTCCACTGACACCCTCAGCATTTATGGCAGACCTTAAAGAGCGTCTCTATGGTGATTTGTTGGCCGCACCGATGGTGGAGAGGGAGAACGGTCATAAAGTGTGTCTGCTGTAGTCAGATAGGGTTTGACAAACACGCTGCCAACAAAGTGCCTGATAGAAACGTTTGTACACGAGAAAACATCAAAAATGTACACAAATCAATGCTAATGGATTTTATCTAATCCAAATAATACAGTGGTCATAGTTTGTATTTTTTTTGTGTGTCGTCCACTTTATGTCTTGATAAGGAGGAGTCTGAGGTGTTTTATGACACCAAATGCTCTCTGCTGTGAATGATGGTTTTATGTAATTGCTTTTGTAAAATTACACTTAGTTCTGCCGTCATACACACAGGGATTAGGTTTACTTGTGCAATGAAACTAAAGCTAATGTGGTTTCATGATCTAAAATATATATTTTTTCTTCATATGTACAGTTAAAAATAAATAAATTAATACATGCCCTGAATTAGATGAAATTAAATGAAATTATGATAGATAGATAGATAGATAGATAGATAGATAGATAGATAGATAGATAGATAGATAGATAGATAGATAATTAAATGGATGATAATAATAATTTTGGATAGATTTTTATTTATTTATTTTAGGGCCGTCAAAACGATTAATCGCGATTAATCACATCCAAAATAAAAGTTTGTGTTTACATAATATATGTGGGTGCACTGTGTATAATTATTATATTTATATATAAATACCCACACATGCATGTATATATTTAAGAAATATTTTCATGTATATTCTGTATATGGATTTATATATCATTTATATTATATATAAATATTTTGTATATAAATAATATTTTTTTCTTAAATATAAATGCATGTGTGTTTTTTGTATATATGCAAAATAATTATACACAGTGCACCCACAAATATTATGCAAACACAAACTTTTATTTTGGATGCTATTAATCGCGATGAATCGTTTTAATAAATTAATAATTTAATAAATTGCAGCCCTAATTTATTTATAGTTATTTATATTTTATTATAATTATATATTTTTTGTAGTTTGTGTCATTTCATAAATAAGATTGAATAAACTCAGGCATTAGTATTTCTTAGGCATTATATTATTATTATATTATTAGGCATTATAAGTTTCACCACCACTCCAACCATCATGAAAAATTCACAAAAAGTTTTTTTTTTTTTTTTTAAGAAACTTCGTTGTGTGCCGACAGCTGTATATAAAGGACCCTCTGATTACATGGTCATGTGACCCCAAATAATGCACAGTTTGCTAGATGATGAGACTGGCACATCTTACCCCACACTTCCTAAAGTTGACTCCCCCCTTTCGTCTTTGATAAAAATCAATTGATGTTTCTTAAAAGGTTCCATTAATAATTTCCAAAGACAAACTTAATGGTTTAAAAATCCATTAAACAATTCTTGAGATTAAGAAGAAAATGTTTCCACAAGCTTCTGTTCAGATCATGCCCTCTCATGTCGCATCTTTCTCTCCATGATGTTAAAACTCTGTTTGGTTCACGGCAGATGCCACACACACTCATGCATCTCGGCTGTAATGTTTCCGGTGGAGATTTGCGTGTTCTTCTGGGAAGATCTCCTTCCTCTCTCCACATGTAGGTCATCCTTCTTTTGTCTCTCTCCTGTTCTAGGGCAGGATACTATTTGACGTTGCCATGCCGTTCATAGAAAGCTAATGTTGCCATGGAAATGTGTAACAAGCGATGGTGGTGGTGGGCTACAGTGGATGTGAAGGAGAGAAGGGGAAGAGAAAGGGGCTTGTCAGTGAACTGAAGTGTAATGTTGAGGGAAGGAAGATAAATGCCTGTTTGCTTTTGTTCGCTCTGGATGCATGATGGGTCAAGGCTGATTAAAAGGAGCAGCTGGCTGCATTCGGCATGTGGAGGATCCTAAACGAAAAGGGGGAGAGACTTACTGGAAGATGAGTCGTGATTTGTTGTTTGAGGTCCTACTCAATCCTCTTGAGGTTTAACATGAACAGAATATTAAATATCAAATGGGTCGTCTGCTTGAGGCTGTGAATGTCCATGCAAATATGAAACACACTCGCAATGAAAGTGAATTCATTTTTAAAAACATTACTTGGAGTCTTTCATTGGCTTTTTGGAGAATTTGAATTCACGCAATTACCACTTTGATCCTTCAATAAAAAATCGTAAAACACTCCATTAGACCTGATTGGTTCTTAAAGAAGCTCAAAAGTCCAACGTAACACAAGAAGAAACCTGATTGGTTCTTGCAGAAGCTCAAACATGATGCGTAACACGAGAATGAACCTGATTGGTTCTTGCTGAAGCTCAAACATGATGCGTAACACAAGAAGGAACCTGATTGGTTCTTGAAGAAGCTCAAACGTGATGCGTAACACAAGAATGAACCTGATTGGCTCTTGCTGAAGCTCAAACGTGATGCGTAACACGAGAATGAACCTGATTGGTTCTTGAAGAAGCTCAAACGTCCTGCGTAACACGAGAATGAACCTGATTGGTTCTTGAAGAAGCTCAAACGTGATGCGTAACACGAGAATGAACCTGATTGGTTCTTGAAGAAGCTCAAACGTGATGCGTAACACGAGAATGAACCTGATTGGTTCTTGAAGAAGCTCAAACGTGATGCGTAACACGAGAATGAACCTGATTGGTTCTTGAAGAAGCTCAAACGTGATGCGTAACACCAGAATGAACCTGATTGGTTCATGAAGAAGCTTAAACGTGATGCGTAACACAAGAATGAACCCGATTGGTTCTTGAAGAAGCTCAAACGTGATGTGTAACACATGAATGAACCTGATTGGTTCTTGCTGAAGCTCAAACGTGATGCGTAACACGAGAATGAACCTGATTGGTTCTTGCTGAAGCTCAAACGTGATGCGTAACACAAGAATGAACCTGATTGGTTCTTGCAGAAGCTCAAACATGATGCGTAACACGAGAATGAACCTGATTGGTTCTTGCTGAAGCTCAAACATGATGCGTAACACAAGAAGGAACCTGATTGGTTCTTGAAGAAGCTCAAACGTGATGCGTAACACAAGAATGAACCTGATTGGCTCTTGCTGAAGCTCAAACGTGATGCGTAACACGAGAATGAACCTGATTGGTTCTTGAAGAAGCTCAAACGTCCTGCGTAACACGAGAATGAACCTGATTGGTTCTTGAAGAAGCTCAAACGTGATGCGTAACACCAGAATGAACCTGATTGGTTCATGAAGAAGCTTAAACGTGATGCGTAACACAAGAATGAACCCGATTGGTTCTTGAAGAAGCTCAAACGTGATGTGTAACACATGAATGAACCTGATTGGTTCTTGCTGAAGCTCAAACGTGATGCGTAACACGAGAATGAACCTGATTGGTTCTTGCTGAAGCTCAAACGTGATGCGTAACACAAGAATGAACCTGATTGGTTCTTGCAGAAGCTCAAACGTGATGCGTAACACCAGAATGAACCTGATTGGCTCTTGCTGAAGCTCAAACATGATGCGTAACACCAGAATGAACCTGATTGGTTCTTGAAGAAGCTCAAACGTGATGCGTAACACGAGAATGAACCCGATTGGTTCTTGAAGAAGCTCAAACGTGATGCGTAACACGAGAATGAACCTGATTGGCTCTTGCTGAAGCTCAAACATGATGCGTAACACCAGAATGAACCTGATTGGTTCTTGAAGAAGCTCAAACGTGATGCGTAACACGAGAATGAACCCGATTGGTTCTTGAAGAAGCTCAAACGTGATGCGTAACACGAGAATGAACCTGATTGGTTCTTGCTGAAGCTCAAACGTGATGCGTAACACAAGAATGAACCTGATTGGTTCTTGCTGAAGCTCAAACGTGATGCGTAACACCAGAATGAACCTGATTGGTTCTTGCTGAAGCTCAAACGTGATGCGTAACACAAGAATGAACCTGATTGGCTCTTGCTGAAGCTCAAACATGATGCGTAACACCAGAATGAACCTGATTGGTTCTTGAAGAAGCTCAAACGTGATGCGTAACACGAGAATGAACCTGATTGGTTCTTGCTGAAGCTCAAACGTGATGCGTAACACCAGAATGAACCTGATTGGTTCTTGCTGAAGCTCAAACGTGATGCGTAACACAAGAATGAACCTGATTGGTTCTTGCTGAAGCTCAAACGTGATGCGTAACACAAGAATGAACCTGATTGGCTCTTGCTGAAGCTCAAACGTGATGCGTAACACAAGAATGAACCTGATTGGCTCTTGCTGAAGCTCAAACGTGATGCGTAACACAAGAATGAACCTGATTGGTTCTTGCTGAAGCTCAAACGTGATGCGTAACACAAGAATGAACCTGATTGGTTCTTGAAGAAGCTCAAACGTGATGCGTAACACGAGAATGATCCTGATTGGTTCTTGAAGAAGCTCAAACGTGATGCGTAACACAAGAATGAACCTGATTGGTTCTTGCAGAAGCTCCAATGTGATGCGTAACACAAGAAAGAACCTGATTGGTTCTTGCTGAAGCTCAAACGTGATGCGTAACACGAGAATGAACCTGATTGGTTCTTGCTGAAGCTCAAACGTGATGCGTAACACCAGAATGAACCTCATTGGTTCTTGCAGAAGCTCAAACGTGATGCGTAACACGAGAATGAACCTGATTGGTTCTTGCTGAAGCTCAAACGTGATGCGTAACATGAGAATGAACCTGATTGGTTCTTGCTGAAGCTCAAACGTGATGCGTAACACCCGAATGAACCTGATTGGTTCTTGCAGAAGCTCCAACGTGATGCGTAACACCAGAATGAACCTGATTGGTTCTTGCTGAAGCTCAAACGTGATGCGTAACACCAGAATGAACCTGATTGGTTCTTGCTGAAGCTCAAACGTGATGCGTAACACCAGAATGAACCTGATTGGTTCTTGCAGAAGCTCAAACGTGATGCGTAACACGAGAATGAACCTGATTGGTTCTTGCTGAAGCTCAAACGTGATGCGTAACACGAGAATGAACCGGATTGGTTCTTGCTGAAGCTCCAACGTGATGCGTAACACAAGAATGAACCTGATTGGTTCTTGCAGAAGCTCAAACGTGATGCGTAACACCAGAATGAACCTGATTGGTTCTTGCTGAAGCTCAAACGTGATGCGTAACACAAGAATGAACCTGATTGGCTCTTGCTGAAGCTCAAACATGATGCGTAACACCAGAATGAACCTGATTGGTTCTTGAAGAAGCTCAAACATGATGCGTAACACGAGAATGAACCCGATTGGTTCTTGAAGAAGCTCAAACGTGATGCGTAACACGAGAATGAACCTGATTGGTTCTTGCTGAATCTCAAACGTGATGCGTAACACAAGAATGAACCTGATTGGTTCTTGCTGAAGCTCAAACGTGATGCGTAACACCAGAATGAACCTGATTGGTTCTTAAAGGGGACATATGCAAAATCCACTTTTTTAGCCCTTAAATGCATTTTGTTGTATATTTGGAGTGTTTATAAGTACAGATAAGATGAAATTATTCTCTTCAGGTGCTTCGTTTATATCTTTCTATTCTGTTTTGGTCATATTTTTCAACCTGTTCAGATTTTTCTGTTCTCAATGACGTATTTTGAACAATTACGTCACAGTGTTTGCAGCAGAACTGACAAATAAGGACGTCGACCTTTTGGAATGACAGCAGGGTGCGTAAATAATTACAGAATTATCATTTTAGGGGGGAACTAACCGTTTAATGTTAATAAAGAACCTTTGTTAATAAACTTTGAGAGAACGTTTTGAGAACGCTCCCTGTTAACCGGGATTCCCAACCTTTCTTTTGAACCCTATGAGCTAGAGAGGGGTCGGTCTGAGTCATTTTAGAAAAGCACTAATCAGCTGTTTCGTGAGTGATTGAGCTTTTGCTTTTCTTCACACTGCGGTTGTCTGTTGCTCTGGGTTTCCTCTGGAAAATGCCTGAACTTCTCCTCCTTCCTCTGAGGCAGTAATACTCATTTAAGCCCAAAGAAGTGCTGCATTTTATGAGGCAGGATTCATTGCTGTGACTGAAGTTACTCTATCCAGTATGGCCGCCAGCTGTAGGTGTTACAACTCAACCAAATTTCTTCATAAAGGTCCACCAAACACAAAACCTTAATTACCTCCAGTGATTTTTGTATTGTTCCACATGTTCCTGACTGCATTAGTAACTCGTCCTCCATTTCTCTTTCTGCTTGGCACATAACTCTGCTGTGGCATTCAGAGGCCGAGTGTGTGGTCACTGCGGTGTGAGCGCTTTTGTTGAGGCCCTGGGGAATCATACATTATGTGGAAAGGGGAATTCTGCTGGCTGTCCGAAGTAGTTTTGAGGGAAACAACCTAAAAAATCTAAATATTTAATTATAATCGTAATTACTAATGACTGTGGAGGATTCTTCTCATGCATAGTTCTTATCAAAAACAAAAAATATATATAAATTCAAATATATATTTGAAGAGTTCAGATGTAAAAACCTCTAAATGCCATTTGAAATTTTCTTCTAAAATGATCATTTTTATCGAGCTTGTATATTTAAGTTCAGTAATTTCACTTAAATGGCAATGAAGATTAGCTATTAATTGTCATAAAAGTGAAATTACTGAACTTAAATATACAAGCTTGATAAAAATGGTCATTTTAGAGGAAAATGTCAAATAGAGGTTTTTGCATCTGAACTCTTCATTTACAATTGTTGTTTTTTTTCACAATAAGGGAGGCATTTTCCCCCCTAATTATATAAAAATAAACAAATATGTGAATCAGTGCCAGAAAAGATCTTTTCCATGAAGGAGCAATATTTTATTTCATTTTGTTTTGTTATAAAGTAAGATGTAACAAATAAAACATGGAGAAGTTTATAACAAGCAGAAGGCGTAAATAAGTCAACACTCAAAAAAATTAATCTGTTGAACGAACTTAATTAAATTAAGGAAAGGTTTTCCACGAAATTGAATTACATTTTTCCAACAAATTTAAATTAGTTTGAAATAATTTGTTTTAATCTTGTTGTATGAACTTAAATTAATTTAGTCATTCCTTCTAGATAACGTTTTGTTAACAACATTTAATTCTGTCCTGCCTTAATTCACCAATATTATCATTTTAGTTACTTTGACTCATGATAGACACTTTTAAACTATTTTTTCCACAATTATTTTATATTAGCTACTTGTGCAGGACAAGTGAGGTTTAAACATCGCATAATGGTAACCACAAAATTCAAAAACATTACAGAAAGTTTCTAACATAACTGAACATAAAACACGAACATTAGCTAATAACATCTTTCCATTTACTGAAAAACACATAAAATAACACTTTTTCCATAAATTGACCCACTTAATGCAGTCCCTTGCAAAGCATGCTGGGAACTACATATCCACTGCCCAGTTAGATGTCAACAACAATGATTCGTGTAGATTTCACACAAATGAATTAGGTTGATTGAACACAATTAAATTAAGTTGTGACAACCACTTTACTTTTGCTTATTTTGAATTATTTTAACAAGAGACCACAGTTCATTTTTTGAGTGACATCCGTTTAAGACGAACGAAAAATATTCATGTTGACTCAACTAAAAAAAATGTGGTAAACCAAATTTTTAAAAGATTACATTGATTACATTTAATGAAATTAAGCTGGAATCACTTCTAAGGATTGTGTCGTACACTCTTAGAAGAAAAGGTTCTATATAGAACCTTAAAAGGTTCTAAAGCACTACGTATTTGGAACCCCTAAAATTTTCTATATCAAAATTCAAAATATGGGGGTTATAGAAAATGTATATTTATATAATTTTATGTAGTTAATCAATATACCACGAAGAGAGCCATTTCAGATTTTTTCTCCAAAAATCAGCATGATTTAAATGTGATATTACGTTTAATAAACAATAATTTAATTACAACTACAAAATATTGGAGAATAATGTAATATATGAATGAAAAATAGCCTATAAAGAACCTTTGTGCCAAACGGGTTCTTTATTGTCATTATAGAACCTTTTTTTTTAGCATAAAATGTCATTTGGAGTTGAGTAAAGAACCCTGTGCTACATATATAGAACCCTTTTTTCTAAGATATACTCATTTTAATTAATGAAATTGAACAAAGAGCTAAAATCATTTTTTTGAGTTAGTTTTTTGGAACACCCTTTATTTTCATGTAATTAACAAAAGTCTGGTGCCACTTGTGTAAAGCCTCGGAAAAAAAGATTGATTGGCCTCTGCTGATCCCATGCAGCCAATGAGATTGCTTGCTCAACATTTAAATACTCTGCTTCAGTGTTTGCTCTGAACCCCTTCATCTCCCCATGCTCCACCTGCCTAGATCTGCTACTGGATTTATGCATGTCTATTCATGCAACGGCATAAAATTATTCAGTGTTGGTATGATTTAAATTCTATTATCTGCAATTTGACCAAAAAAAAAAGCATTACTATCATTGGTATTTCTTTTCATCCAAGAATACATAAACTTAGGTTTAAACATTGCAGACACATATGTAATTCTAAAGGCCTTGAGCCTCAATTAATTTTGGCATGCACTACGAGACCAAACAGACAAGACCACAAACAGATTGTTCATTGGCGATCTCAGACCTCTGCTGGTGTCGAGGCTGTACTCTACAGTGCATACTAATAGCAGACTTTCTTTGGCGCTCTGGTGTACGCTGTGCATTAGTGATGTCATTGCTTTTGTTGTGTTCCCTGATGCAGTCCTGCAGGACACTAAAGCTTAGCCTACAGAAAACAAACCAGCTTTATTGGGCAGCTTTCAATGCGACGAGCAACAATGCCAACTAACATCATGGTGGAAATGACTTTGACTAGTGCCAGTTTATATATGCTGACAAAATGTTGCTCTTTGTTGAGACTGCATGCCATTGAACAAGTGTTGTTATACTTTACGATGTGTGCGTTTGTGTGTGTGTGTGCATGGTAAAACCTACATTGTGAGGACCAAATTGCCCCATTAGGATTGAAATGCATGACATTTTTGAGAGTGTGTGTGAAGTTTGTGCATAAATAAGTGGCATTCTGCCATGGTAAGAGTCCCGCTGTGCTTGATGAACTCTGTGTGCCAACATTCACACTGCTTGCGCAAGAAGTCTGCTTTAATAAATGACACCCATTAGCATTACAAAGCGAAGTGCTAAAATGACGGCTGAGTTGGTGGGCTGGACATCTACCAGGGGGTCCGTGCTCTCAGATCCTGTGGGACAGTCTGGATGCGATGGATTTGAGTTTGGACGTTACACTTGCGAACTGAAGGATGAAGACGGTGTAAAAGCATAATTGATAATGAGATTACGCTGCACACTCCAAACACATGTATGGATGCTAGGAGTCAAAGCGAAGATCATCACATCTGTAAGTCAAATCTCTTCATATTCGGTTCATCAGGGGCAAAAAGTCAGATACTCTTCTGCATTTAATGTAACTTTTTAGAACTTTACAAAATATCTGCAATTTGTGAGAAAATGCACATGTTGATTAAAGGTAAATCCTAACACTTTGCATTTTTACATTGAAAAAAAAATCATGTGCATGGTCTAATGCCTTTGAACATTACACTCTCAGAAAAAAAAAGTACAAAAGCTGTCACTGGGGGCTGTACCTTTTCAAAAGCTACACGTTTGTATCCAAAGGCTACACATTGGTACCTTAGTGGTACATATTAGCACCTAAAATATACATATTAACACCTAAAATTGACATATTACCACCTAAAATGTACATATTAACACCTAAAATTGACATATTACCACCTAAAATGTACATATTAACACCTAAAATGGACATATTAGCTCATGAAATTGACATATTAGCTCCTAAAATGGACATATTAACACTTAAAATGTACATATTAGCACCAAAAATGTACATATTATCACATAAAATGTACATATTAACACCTAAAATTGACATATTAGCACCTAAAAAATGTACATATTATCACCTAAAATTTACATATTAACACCTAAAATTGACATATTCGCACCTAAAATGTACATATTAACATCTAAAATGGACATATTAGCTCCTAAAATATACATATTGGCACCTAAAATGTACATATTAACACTTAAAATGTACATATTAGCACCTAAAATGTACATATTATCACATAAAATGGACATATTAGCTCATGAAATTGACATATTAACACCTAAAATTGACATATTAGCACCTAAAAAATGTACATATCACCTAAAATTTACATATTAACACCTAAAATTGACATATTAGCACCTAAAATGTACATATTAACATCTAAAATGGACATATTAGCTCCTAAAATATACATATTGGCACCAAAAATGTACATATTAACACTTAAAATGTACATATTAGCACCTAAAATTTACATATTATCACATAAAATGTACATATTAGCACCTCAAATGTACATATTAACACCTAAAATGGACATATTAGCTCATGAAATTGACATATTAGCACCTAAAATGTACATATTAACACCTAAAATGGACATATTAGCTCATGAAATTGACATATTAGCACCTAAAATGTACATATTAACACCTAAAATGTACATATTAACACTTAAAATGTACATATTAGCACCTAAAATGGACAAAAGTTTACCTTTTGAAAAGGTACAGCCCCAGTGACAGCTTTCGTACCTTTTTTTCTGAGGTTGTACTTGACTTCAGTAATATTTATTTTTGTGTAATGTATACGTCCTTTTTTGTTTGTTTTGAGGAACACAAGCGAGGTTGATGAGAAACCGTTTGCTTTCCTGTAAAAGTAGGAACTGCAGTGAGGTCACCTGATGATGCAGGTTTCTTGGACAATATCATTATTAAAATCAACTGTGCTGCTTCGTCCAGATGTGAAGATGTTTTCGGCGCTCTTTGGAGTGATTTTGGCTAATGCAGTGGTAATGTTAAATTCTGACTTATTTCTCTATTACTCATTTTTGAAATTCTTCAAGAATTGTCATTTTAAATACCCACATTCTTTTTTCTTTGTATGTTTTACAATGAAGATTATGGGTACATGTGAACCAACTCAATCATGGTCAGACAGTGCAGAAAGAGACATTACGGGTAAGTAAATTTTGTATTTTTACCCTCACAAACAATAATTAACCCGATAAAGCCTGTCGTATTATATTTAACACATTAATTTCTAAGGACTCTTGATCAAAACCTTGCTGGAATATAATGTTTTACACAATCTACTACGTACGTTCTGTCATCTGATTGATAGTTTAGACTTTTTTAGCAAGTAAAAGCCTTTTAGTGTCATTTTAAAATGTCTTATTTATTAAATGAGCGATCGTTTCGCTTGATAAGACCCTTATTCATCGTCTGGAATCGTTTAAAGCCCTTTGAACAGTTTGCACTGAAACTCTCATTTGGACCTTGAACCGTTTGGACCCCATTGAAGTCCATTATATGGAGAAAATCCTGGAATGTTTTCATCAAAAACCTTAATTTCTTTTCGACTGAAGAAAGAAAGACATGGACATCTTGGATGACATGAGGGCGAGTAAATTATCAGCAAACTTTTTTTAAAGTGAACTACTCCTTTAAGCAGAAAATACTCAACAACGCTGTCGACTTATGAATTTACACATGGTGTGTGTTATAGCATATTAAAAACACCACATAGACACATAAACAACATTAAAAGCTGGATTTACACCACAGGGGGGACTTTAAAATTGAATCCACAGATGCTTACCAATAAAGCCGTATTATTGGATGTATTAAATATGTTAACATTTGGAAGTAAACCAGTAGCGTTTCACTTGAAACCGCATGAGGGCTTTGAGAAAAAAAATGTCTCCAAAAATTAATAAAAATGATGATTGTGCAAAAAAAGTATACGTTTTTGTTTTTAATATATATATATAAGCAGCTGTTTTCCCAAATATCAGCACGTTTGCAAATGTGATATTGATTTTATACATCAATCCAAGTGACAGTAGGTTAAAAAGGCTATAAGAATTTCAAAGTTGGCCTGTGGTTATCAATTAAGAATTAAACCACTGACTTCCCTGCTCACCATCTCAACCTGTTGCAGATGTGCCAGACTCGAACCTTCTGCTCCAGAACGATGCCGTGTACATGCTTGTGAACACGTCGTTCAGCTTCAAACAAGCTTCGCGTTACTGCCAAGGTCAGTCGGGTGCCCTCACAACCTCAGGGGTCAAAGAGGACGAGGAGGGAGCCCAGCAGTTACTCTTCAGAGCCAACCTCAAGAGCCCCGTCTGGTTCAGAACCAGCAGAAGCCAGAACCCCACAGCCCGTCTTCCCCAACACAGTAGGTTTGCTTTTCTGAGACAATCAGACCAGTTATGCTCAAACGTTCTTCCTGTAATGTTATTAGAATGTTCTTTCAAAGTTATGTGGTTTTTAATTATGTTCTCAAAACTGTAGAACAAAAACATTGTCTTTGCACTCTTAGAAAAAAGGGTTCTATATATGTAGCACAGGGTTCTGTTACTCAACTCTAAATGACATTTAATGCTAAAAAAGGTTCTATAATGACAATAAAGAATCAAATCATTCATATATTACATTATTCTCCAATATTTTGTAGTTGTAAATAATTATTGTTTATTAAACTTAATATCACATTTTAATCATGCTGATTTTTGGAGAAAATCTGAAATGGCACTCTTCGTGGTATTTAGAATAACTACATAAAATGATATAAATATACACATTTTCTATAACCCCCATATCTTGAATTTTGATATAGAAAATTTTAGGGGTTCCAAATACGTAGCGCTTTAGAACCTTTTAAGGTTCTATATAGAACCTTTTCTTCTAAGAGTGTGGGATGGGTTTTTTTTCTGAAATGTTTTAGTAGGTTGATCATCTATTTTATAAATGTTTCAGAATGTTCATTCAAAAGTAATGTTTCCAAAATGATCGAATGGAATGGTTTCCTTAAAGGGATAGTTCACTTTAAAATTAATGTTTGTTGTGTTTATCTTATCTCAAGGGCATCCAAGATGTAGGTGTCTTTGTTTCCGCAGTATTTTCGATTTTGATATTTTTTTTGATTATTTTTTTTCATATAATGGAGGTCTATGGTCACCACCTCAAAGAGCATGCACAGAGAAGTCCAAATTAAATATGATTTAATGACTCGTAAATGTAAGTACGCATTGATGGCCTAAGACACAAAACTAGCGGTTTGTGTGAGAAAACCAACATATTTATATCGTTTCTACCTCTTGTAATCACAGCCACAAACCACCCACGCCCTCAGACCACTTGGACGTGACTGTGATTACAGTAAAAACGATATAAATACTGTTGGTTTTCTCACACAAACCGCTCGTTTCGTGTCTTAGGCCATCAATGTGTACTTACATTTACGAGTCATTAAATCATATTTAATTTGGACTTCTCTGTGCATGCTCTTTAACGTGGTGACCATAGACCTCCATTATATGACTGATAGACATGAACGGTTTGACCTAAAAATATCAAAAAATGCGAGTAAATTTCATTTTTTTTTGGTGAACTCTTCATAACAAGTGTCTGAAATCTCTGAACCTTCACAGAAACTGTCTTCCTGGGCTTATCCTTCAAGACTAAGGACGGCTATGCCCGAGTGAACGCGTCTTTCCCGTCCCTGTCCGCGGTGAGCATTTGTGTGCGCGTGCAGTGGGACCCGCGGGACGAGAACGTGTCCACGGTGTTCTCGTACGCCACGCGCTCCGTCATCAACGAGTTCCAGCTGCGCGGGAAGCACGCCGACAGAAAGCTCCGCCTAGCGCTTGTCATTCAAGGACAACATCATCCCTACAAAGCCGAGCTGCCCATTGATGAAGACTGGCACCATGTTTGCGTCACGTGGAACTCAAAAGATAGATTTTGGGCAATTTATGTGGACGGAAGAACGGGAGATTCTGGGCATGGGAACGCACGGGACAAGGCGAAAGATATCTACGGAGACGGGATATTTATATTAGGGCAGGACCAGGATACCTTTGGTGGAACTTTTACGGAGCCGTTTTTTGGAAACTTGACTGACCTGAACATTTGGGGTGAAGCTCTGGAGTTAAAACAGGTGCAGGCACTGAACACCTGCTCAGAGCTGACCAATCACAGAGCTTTATTCCGATGGCGGGACCGGAGGCTCAGCCCTGTCCATCCCTCTGTCCAGAATGTGTCTGCAACACTCAACTGTCCTGGTTAGCTTCGTTTATTATGATAACATACTTTAACATGCACTATTATAATATAAATATATATTTTCTATGTAGGGTGATATCAGGTAAAATGGGCCATTTAAGGTTTGGGGGTCCTCTGGAATTTAGAGCCAATGACAAGTAACAGGTGATTTGATTGGTTTATGGTTGCTATGGTGAACGGGGGAATAATTCAAATCAAGACTACACCAGAAAGCTGCATTGTAAGTAGCCTGGCATACCTAACTAAACTATTATAAGGATGATATATCTATAGAAAGACAAACATGCACATAAAAAAAACTGTCTCGATGGCATTAATCAGAAATAATGTTGTTAGTTTGCTATATGAACATGTTTTTGCTATATGAAGATGTTTTTCTTGGTGGCCCAATTTACCTTAACCCACTGAGGTAAAATGAGCAACATGGTTTTTCAGCTAAAATGGGCCATCACCTGTGTCACACACACACACACACGACATAAATGGCACATATGACATATGTTTGTTTAAATAGTATGTGGCTGTATAAGAAATTGTGTTTTAAAATTAAAATTGATGATAAATTGCTATTTCCCTTTGCAGTTTGACTGGCCCATTTTACCTCAAACGGCGCACACTAAGAAAGTTGGCACATCTGATGTTTCAAGAACTGTAGGGCCTAAATAATTATATTTTATTACATAATTCCAACACAAATTTATCAAAAACAGCCATTATTAATCATAAAAACACATGGAAAAGGCATTTATGGTATTGGATTATTGTCCCAAACGATTTACCAATATATATATATATATATATATATATATATATATATATATATATAGGGCTGGGTAATAAATATCGATTTCTTGATATTAATCGATTCTCATTTTTACGAACCGATATCGATTCTCAAATCTCAGTAATCGATTAGTCATCCTGTTTCATTTGAATGAATGGGACATTGTATCGCGAAAAAATCTCAATAATCATTTTCCTTTGTTACTATTGATATGAAACAAAGTCTCAATTTTCAAATTACGTCCATTTTCTTTAGAAATTCAAAAACATAAATGACGTTTTGGCGCTGTGGCGTGAGATCGCTCTGGAGAAGCAGCAGCGCTGCTCTCACTTCCGGGTTAATAAAACCAGTTCCAGCGCGAAATAAACATGAATGAGCATCTGAAAGTGTGTTAAAGATAGAGGACAACTGATCCAAATCCGGATCATGTCACATTGATTCGCTCAATCAGCGTTTCAACCGTGGAAAGACGTCAGTTAAACAGCTTGTAATCAATGTATCGTCATATTTACCTCAGAAAACCCACATAAACTCGTTAGTCAGCTAGAAAAAATAACTATACAGAGGAGCATTTTGATAAATATATACACCATATTACATATGCATTATAATCTTAATGTTCTTCAATATTTAATGCATATTTGAATAAATCTGGCAAGTTCCACCATTTAAATGTTTATATTTTATATAATCTTCTTATTATAAAAATAAATAAAAGTGTAATTTAAGTGTTTATAGCTACAAAACAGTTCATTATTACCTTTATATTAGGCTAATGAAGCCTGTAGGCTACAACTACTCCCATAGTTTACAGCATTAGTTAAGAGATTTGATTTCTTTGAGAAAAATGACCATTTATTGTAACTGATATCCAAAATAATCAATATTGAATCGAATCGGAATCGAAATCAAATCGAATTGCAAGCTTGTGAATCGAAATCGAATCGAATTGTGAAATTTGTCTCAATACCCAGCCCTAATATATATATATAGCTATATATATATAATTTTTGTGGTTGTTTCTGCTGATATGTGAAAATGAATGAATTGTTACTAGTAAGTTTCTGTATATTTGTGGTGGATGTAATTATTTCCGCAGGGTCCCTGAAGATGGCGCAGAGACGGGAAGAGGAATGTGAGGTCTTTAATAGCCGGCCTGACGGTCAGCCTCAGTACAACCCTGCCGTCTGCACACACACATTCCCTTTCATCTGCAGAAGCAGCAAAGGTGTGTGTGAAAGGGTTGCTGTAGCTGATTAAAGTCTGAATGTATTGAAGTGACAGTGCAGCTCTATATAATATTCTGAATATTTTAATCCAGTATGACTGTAATGCGGCCTGAATTATAATCACACACTGTTCGTTCAGAGGAGAACTATTCCCTGGGTTCTCCAGAGGTTTTTTTCTCCATTCGGTCACTGATGGAGGTTTGGTTCCTGGCCACTGTCACCTTTTTTCACCATTAAGCTTAGCTTGGGAAATGTAATTTAATATTCAACAAATATTCGACAATATTATTGATCTCGACTCTCTGACCCGCAGAACACTACCTGAAGATGAAGGAAGTTAGAGAATCTCTGAGGTCCAACCCAAGCCACTTCATGCAGGATCTCATGCAGTTCGGGATGGTATGAGTATCTCAGACACAGTGTCTGTCATTACAAATAACCAAAGAGTGCTAGCAATAAAAGTAAAACAAGTAATAGTAATTAGGGGTGTAACAATATATCGTGTCGCAATATATCGCAATACAAAAATGCAACAATATGTGTTGTGGATAGTGACTGTATTGTGTGTAGTTCACCCAAAATGAAAATTACTATGTGAGAGAGAATTCAAGTTTTCAGAGTTTTAGTGTCAATACTACATTAAACTACTATATATATACTATATATACATATATATATATATATTTATATTTACTACTATATATATATTTATCTCGCAATTGCGACTTCATTTTTCGTAATCGCGATTTTATATCTTGCAATTGCGACTTTATTTCTCAGATGTGCGACTTTATGTCTCGCAATTGCGACTTTATTTCTCAGAATTGCGACTTTATATCTCGCAATTGTGAATGTGACTTTATTCCTCGTAATTGCGACTTTATACCTCGCAATTGTGACTATTTCTCAGAATTGCAACTTTATATCTCGCAATTGTGACTTTATTCCTCGTAATTGCGATTTTATATCTCGCAATTGCGACTTTATTTC
Organism: Cyprinella venusta; assembly: GCA_038021265.1. Lineage (NCBI taxonomy): Eukaryota > Metazoa > Chordata > Actinopteri > Cypriniformes > Leuciscidae > Cyprinella > Cyprinella venusta. Next base: position 35,125,027 of record CM075872.1, on the reverse strand, counting down.
TCAGATGTGCGACTTTATGTCTCGCAATTGCGACTTTATTTCTCAGAATTGCGACTTTATATCTCGCAATTGTGACTTTATTCCTCGTAATTGCGACTTTATACCTCGCAATTGTGACTTTATTTCTCAGAATTGCAACTTTATATCTCGCAATTGTGAATGTGACTTTATTCCTCGTAATTGCGACTTTATATCTCGCAATTGCGACTTTATTTCTCGTAATCACGACTTTATATCTCGCAATTGTGACTTTATTTCTCAGAATTGCAACTTTATATCTCGCAATTGTGAATGTGACTTTATTCCTCGTAATTGCGACTTTATATCTCGCAATTGTGACTTTATTCCTTGTAATTGCGACTTTATACCTCGCAATTGTGACTATTTCTCAGAATTGCAACTCCATATCTCGCAATTGCGACTTTATTTCTCAGAATTGCGACTTTATATCTCGCAATTGTGACTTTATTCCTCGTAATTGCGACTTTATATCTCGCAATTGTGACTTTATTTCACGTAATTGCGACTTTATATCTAGCAATTGCGACTTTATTTCTCAGAATTGCGACTTTATATCGCAATAAAAGTAAAATAATTAATAGTAATTAGGGGTGTAACAATATATCATGTCGCAATATATCGCAATACAAAAATGCAACAATATGTATCGTGGATACTGACTGTATTGTGTGTAGTTCACCCAAAATGTGAGAGAGAATTCAAGTTTTCAGATTTTTAGTGTCAGTACTGCATTAAACTGCTATGTATAATGTTTAATATAATGTATAATAATCCAATTGGGAATATTTGTAGGTCCTGATAGTGATAATGACCAATGTCTGATGTTACCAGTCAAAATGGCCGACATTATTTTGAATATATCTAGTCAGTGACAGAGTTCAAGCATATTCATCTAAAATAATTCTGTATTTTCAGCTTCAGAATCATGAATATGTTCATTCTGTTGTGTCTATTGTCTTTTGCGATGAAGTCTATTAATTTACACACACAATGTAATATCAAAGTTAGCATTTTAATCAACTGCACATTTTAATCAACCTTTTATCATATGTCTTGGAGTATCGTAAATAATATCGTATCGTGGTATGTATCGAATCGTGACATTAAAGTATCGTTACACCCCTAATTGTAATGTAAAAACTAAATTAAGAAATATAAAGCCCATCTAACTCTAGTCTTGTCCTGCTTCTCTCAGACTGCAGACGATGTGTTCTCTGATAGCGTGAACGGGCAGAGCTGGTCTTCGGTGTCCCGTCTGTTAAACGCCTCTGAGCGCGCGGTTCTGAAGGAGCATGAGCCGCTGGAGGACAGAGATATGGTTTCTCTGATGCATGTTCTCTCTCGGGCCGCTGATCTTCCCAGCACAGCAAACCAGAGCCGGCGAGACGCTGAGAGACTTGGCCAGAGCTTCATCACCATCGCAGACTCACTCCTCAGCCAACAGGAGGCCAGTAAATGGCACAGCATCAAAGAGGTGATCTCAATCTCAATCAAGAATTATGACATTATGACAACACACACTGCAAAAAACATGCTTTTAAAACTTAAGTCTTATTTCCAGTCCAAACATCTAAAAATTCTTAAATCAAGTTGCATTTACTAGATGAGTAAAATGACAGTATAAATCAAAATTAAGAGAGTTGATGCTCAAAACAAGCAAAAGGATGGGGTAAGACAAATAATGTTGATTCAAACAGAAACAAGATTATTTTTTCCATTGGAAGATAATTTTGCTTAAAAACTCTTTTAATTTTGATTATTTTCCCAGCAAATAAGACTTAATACCTCAATGTCATTTTACCACTTTAGTAAATAGGTCTTGATTTAAGAAATGTTTGATATTTGACAAAAATACTAAGTAAGAAAAGCATTTTTTGCAGTGTATGTTTTTACATTGCTGTAACACATTAAAAATAAGCAATTTTCAACTTTTTTTATACATTATAGAATGTACAACTCATTTTTTAAGGTCAGTTTAATGTAATTTAAGTTGAAATGACTTACATTTTTAGGTTAGGTTTATTATTGCATTATTTAAAGTCATTAAAAGAATTGAAAGCAATTAAAAGAATTACGTGAAATAAAGTCGCAATTGCGTGTTTTGTCAGAATTGTGAGATATAAACTATTCTGAGGGGAAAAAAAGTATTTTTTTTCCCTTAGAATTGGCCTGAAAGCTCTTTCTCTAAATTCTGAGAAAAGATGTCAGAATTTCGAGATGTAAACTCGCAACTGTGAGAAAAAAAGTCAGAATTGTGAGTTAAAAAGTCTCAATTCTGTCTTTTTTTCTCGCAATTGTGACTTTGCAATTCTCTGCAATTGCAACTTTATTTCTCAGAATTGCGACTTTATTTCTCGTAATTGCAACTTTACTTCTCAGAAATGCAACTTTATATCTCGCATTGCGACTTTTTTTCTCAGAATTGCGACTTTATATCTCGCAATTGCGACTTTACTTCTGCAATTGCGACTTTATATCTGCAATTGCGACTTTATTTCTCGCAATTGCGACTTTATTTCTCAGAAATGCGACTTTATATCTGCAATTGCGACTTTATTTCTCAGAAATGTGACTTTATATCTGCAATTGCGACTTTATTTCTCAGAATTGCGACTTTATTTTTCAGAATTGTGACTTTATGTCTGCAATTGCGACTTTATTTCTCATAATTGCGACTTTATATCTCGCAATTGCGACTTTATTTCTCAGAATTGCGACTTTATATTGGCAATTGCGACTTTATTTCTCAGAATTGCGACTTTATTTTTCAGAATTTTGACTTTATATCTCACAATTGCGCAAAAAAAAGTCACAATTATTTTTTTTTATTCAGTGGTGGAAACAAGCTTCCATAACTATTTTTTAGGTATAATATGTCACAGTTTATTTAGCTATTCTCACTTACAGAAATGGAACTATAGTGTCCTGCAAACACTAGTAAAAAAAATATCAAAAATGAAATCTGGAGTCTGAATAATTTTTGGTTTGAATGATTGTAGGTAGTAAAGGGGCCGATGGCTGTCATCCAGACTGTAGACCGTATGCTGAACAACCTGAACTCTCTGCTGATGGACGACACAGACAGCGTGCAGATACACAGCCACAATATCAGTGAGTCACACACACACACACACACACACAGAGCGAACGAGAGCACTGCAAAAAATGCTTTCCTTACCTCGTATTCGTATTTTGGTCTTGTTTCCAGTTCAAATATCTAAAAGATTCTTAAAATCTAGAAGCGTTTACTGGAGATAAGTCAAAGACAAAAAAAATTTATTAAAATATCAAATACAAATTTATTTCCCCGTTGGCTGATAATTTAGCTTGTTTTAAGCAAAAGCTCACTTTTTATCTGAAAACAAGATATAATAATTTCCAGTGTCATTTTACTCTTTACTTTTACTAGTAAATAATTCTTGATTTAAGTATTTTTAGATATTCGGACTGGATACAAGACAAAAATACTAAGTAAGAAAAGCATGTTTTGTAGTGACACAGAAAGAAACTGCGTGTGTGTTTCAGAGGTGCAGGTCCAGCAGCGGCTTCTGTCGGACGCGTCACACACTCCTCCGTTCTGTGGCTCGGATGTGGGACATCGGGACTGCATCTCTGTCGCCGCTAAAAACATGAAGGAACTTCATAACAATGGTAGGGATGATTAAGTCAAGTCCAGTCAGCTTTATTAATACAGCGCTTTGAACAAAACAGAGTGTTTCAAAGCAGCTTTACAGAGATAACGAGAAAATAATACAAGTTTATTTCCAGAAGAAAATAGCGTCATAGTCCAGCTTAAGTGATGGTTCATCTTTGTTGTAAAAAAGTTATTAATTTAGTTCATTTATATATATATAGCTGCTCTGGGGTAAACCGTGATGTCATCGTCCAGCTCAGATCAGATCTCAAATAATATTGTTGAATATTAAATTAAACGTCCCCATGTTTTGATAAGTTTCATGATTTCCAATGAACCTTTCACTGTGTTCTGTGCTTGTTTAGACTTCAGAAAGGTGACGTTATTGAACACATGGTACAGCACTGTGAAGTGTCTCTCAGAGAGAGAGGAAAACATCAGCCTTTCTCCCATAGTCAGTGACGGATCGCAGAGGTAAGCCATGCTCACTGGAATCTGCCGGACCATTCAATGTTTAATATTTTATTACAAATGGACTAAACAGTATGCACTACATGATTGTGATGGACCCTTTTCACAGAATGAGATGATACATTTCCACAGTTATTAAAATTGGGTTGTTATCATTTGAATTTTAATGATTCTGATTCTTATAGATTCCTAATTTCGATTCCAAAAGTAAAAAAAAGTTTAAAATAAATATATAAATAAATAAAAATGTAAAAATCTTTCACATTTATTCTAAAAGTGCTTGAGTCCAACTTTCTCATCCAACTTTTTCGCACATTAGAAAATATATACGTTAACACACGTTGTGTCAATCACATTTACAAACTGCCTCCGAAACTTTCATTCGTCATAAAAAAAAAAAATCGGATCAGGTTTCGATTTTCTGAGAATTTTGAGAGTTGCTTGACGGTTCAGAGCCACCGAATGACAAATATGAAAAAAACTTATTGCAAAAACAATACCATGAACAAAAATTAACAGAGGAACTGTTCATTTTTAATGTATTGTACATTAAGTATTATATATATATATATATACATAAGTATATAAGTTATATACATTTTATATATATATATATATATATATATACATTAAGTATTATATTATATATAAGTATTATATTGTACATTAAGTATTATAAGTACATGTAATGTAATATAAACATATAAAACCTCCTAGATTCACTCTCAGAAAAAAAGGTACACTGGGGCTGTACCTTTTCAAAACTTTTGTCCATTTTAGGTACTAATATGTACATTTTATGTGCTAATATGTACATTTCAGGTGCTAATATGTACATTTCAGGTACTAATATGTACATTTTATGTGTTAATATGTACATTTCAGGTGCTAAATATGTACATTTTATGTGCTAATATGTACATTTTATGTGCTAATATGTACATTTCAGGTGCTAATATGTACATTTTATGTGCTAATATGTTCATTTTATGTGCTAATATGTACATTTCAGGTGCTAATATGTACATTTCAGGTGCTAATATGTATATTTTAGGTGCTAATATGTACATTTTATGTGCTAATATGTACATTTCAGGTGCTAATATGTACATTTCAGGTACTAATATGTACATTTCAGGTGCTAATATGTACATTTTATGTGTTAATATGTACATTTTATGTGCTAATATGTACATTTCAGGTGCTAATCTGTACATATCAGGTGTTAATATGTACATTTCAGGTGCTAATATGTACATTTCAGGTGCTAATATATACATTTTATGTGCCAATATGTACATTTTAGGTGCTAATATGTACATTTCAGGTGCTAATATGTACATTTTATGTGCTAATATGTACATTTCAGGTGCTAATATGTACATTTCAGGTGCTAATATGTACATTTTATGTGCTAATATACATTTCAGGTGCTAATATGTACATTTCAGGTGCTAATATGTACATTTTATGTGCTAATATGTACATTTCAGGTGCTAATATGTACATTTCAGGGGTTAATATGTAGGCTACATTTCAGGTGCTAAGATGCACATTGAAGTGTGAATATGTACGTTTTATGTGCTAATATATACATTTTATGTGCCAATATGTACATTTTAGGTGCTAATATGTACCATTAAGGTACCAAAATGCACACTCTAGGTACTTTTGAAAAGGTACAGCCCCAGTGACAGCTTTTGTACCTTTTTTTCTGAGAGTGTTGTCATGTCATGATTATAAGGGTGTCATGTCAGTCTTATGCACACCGCTTCAAGTAAAGTGTTACCGAAGTTTCTTCTGATGTGAAAGGATCCGTACGTCAAACTTAAACGTGGGTCAGACACACAGTAAATGTAGAGTTGTGTCTTACCTCCTGGATCAGTGTAACTCCCTCATGCGTGTTTCGTCTGATGGTTGGTGTGTGTGTTTCTCAGGTATGTGGGAACCGTCTTGGGCTCGTCGGTCATCTCCAGTTCAGTGCTGGCGGACGGACAGCCGGTCAGCGTGGCCATACACTTCACACTCCAGCACAGGGTTCAGGTACGACACAGAACAGCTGTCCGTGCGTATGGAAGAACTATTATGGCAAATGTTTTAGAAACACAAAAGCTTGTTGAATTACACTTAATGTATTGCATTAACCGTGCTTGAATTTTAATGCATTGCTTTTTTGGGGGCTGAAATTCAACATGGTTGTATATTTATGCTGTGAATGTTTCAATTGAAAATATTTTACACACATTTTCATTATTAAAAATGCAATAATCCATAATTTACCATTCAGATTTCACTTCCAAAATATTCTTTCTGTTTAAAAATACAACCAATAATATTTGACAGGCAATTTCTGGTCCATTTATTTCACTTTATAAACTCAGTGGTTCAAATTCGACAGAAAATTCAACATTATCGGTTCAACAGACCCTCAATTCATTCACAAAAGCGGATTTACAGAGATGGAGTGAGCGGTGAGTGTGTTTGATGATTATCAGGCCCAGAATATATGCAGAAAAGACACAAAAGTTGTGTTTATCTTTAATGCAATGCATATTTAGTTCAATTGGTGCTATTCAACAAGCTTTTTAGTTTCAAATTCACATTTGCCATTATTTTTCTTCCATAATTTTAGTTTGTTAGCATTTTTTCAGAAACTGTTAACTCATTTCTGAAATTAGCTTTGCCTACAGTCATCAAGAGATTGTTATAATGGGTGTAAATATTTGGAATGACTTAAAAACTATTATGTTATTACAGACTTTCAGAGTTATACGAATAGGAGATTTTGCTGAATGTTAATCCTCAGGTGCTCTTCGGTCTAAAAAATTCTGTTTTGAATTTTTAAAAATCACAGCTTCATCGTAATGTTACGAAACTTGGTGACTTTTATGGCATTATGTATGTGAACGCACAAAAAAAATTGAGGTTATGATCCGAGCATGCTAAGTGGTCTTAAAAAAATAGTCACACTTGTGCTCTTCGGTCAAAAATGACCGACCCATAGGAAATGAATGGGAAATTGACAAAAAAATTTAAAATTCTCTGAATTTTTGTACGTGCAATCTACAAATCGGCTACAATTCTAAAAAAAAAAGTACACCGCAGGAAAGGAGTGACACTCTACAACATCTAGAGTGCAAAACAGACACACTCACCAACACACACACACATACACACACACTTTTATACACATACACACCAATAAATTTTGATTACAAAAAGTATGTTTTGAATTTTTAAAAATCACAGCTTCATCATAATGTTACGAAACTTGGTGACTTTTATGGCATTATGTATGTGAACGCACAAAAAAATTGAGGTTATGATCTGAGCATGCTAAGTGGTCTTAAAAAAATAGTCACACTTGTGCTCTTCGATGCACATAAGAAATGAATGGGAAAAAATGACCCCCATAAGAAATGAATGGGAAAATGACAAAAACACAAAAATTCACATTTTTTTATTTATTATTTTACATTTTTTTTTTATTTGTTTCAACTATATATTGAAATCCACCAAAAAAAAAAAAAATGTGTTCATAAACATCTGGGTAATTCACATGCTTCTCCATAGAGAGCTGTACATGCCATCTAGGGGTTACACCATGATTCTACGCTTTTTCTCTATACTGTATTAGATGGTGCTAATTTTCTTCAAAAAATATTTTTTCTAAAGGTCTAGATTCTATATTAAACTAAAATACTGCATTAATAATTTTTTGAAAAAAAAAAAAAAATAAAATATATATATATATATATATATATATATATACGTAGAAAAATATATATATATATTTCCATGGCAAAAAATAGACCATAAATATTGCATAATTATTAATAAATTCAATTAAATTGTCTCAAAATACTAAATTACAAAGAATAAATATTATAGAACAAAAATGAATTGCATTGGTTTCACTGGGATGGAGGAAAATTAATTTTTAGGTGTCCGGTCACTTTTGACCAGGAAGATAACACTCCGAAACGAAGTGTGACTCCGAAACGATGATCACCTGAGGGTTAAAGCATACAATGTAGACACTATGGGCATTAAAGAGAAACTACCTGTCTAAAGTTTAGGGGTCAGTAAGAGTTTTAGGTTACACTTTTTATTGTTACAGTGTAATTACTGTATAGATTTAAGTACTGTGTAATATGAATTATGTGCATAGACTCACTATTAGGGTTTGGTTTAGGGTTAGTTGTACTGTATTATATATTATTGAGGTAATAATATTGTGCTATAAACTATAAATTGTGCATAATTACATGCATGTGACACGTGAGAGGGACAATGAGGTGAAATGTTTTTGAATAAAGTCTCTTCTGCTTATTAAAACTGTATTTATTTGATGAAAAATTTGTTGAGTTTTCTATTTGAATATTTTAATAAACTGTAATTTACTCCTGTGTTGCAAAGCTAAATTTTCATCATCAGTACTCCACTCTTCAGTTCATGATCCTTCAGAAATCACTCTAATATGAGGATTTGATGCTTAAGAAACATTTATGATTGTTATCAGTGTTGAAAACTGTTTTTTCTGCTTCATAATTTTGTGGAAACCATGATACTTTTTATTTTTCAGGATTCTTTGATGAGTAGAAAGTTCAAAAGAACAGCATTTATTTAAAATAGGATCTTTTGTAACACAATAAATGTCTTTACCATCACTTTTGATCCATTTAAAGTGTCCTTGCTGAATATTATAAAAGTATTAATGTCTTTAAAAATGATTCTGACCTCAAACGTTTGATCGGCAGACTGAACTGAGCTATTTCTCTTCAGCAGGATTGAATGAAGTGTGTGTTTGTCTTTTTCCCTCTTCAGAACAGTACAGTGAAATTGATCCCTGTCTGTGCATTTTGGGATTTTGACCTGATGTAAGTGCTTTTCATTTACTTACATTCATCATATAATCACTTGCCTGATGTTGTCATTAATCCCCGCTGAGATGATGTGTGTGTGTGTGTGTGTGTGTGTCCTCAGGTTAGAGAGGGGAGGCTGGTCAACCAAGGGCTGCGCTGTGATTTCCTCACAGACTAACTTCACTTCTTGTTACTGTAACCACACCACCAACTTCGCCTTGCTGTTACAGATCTACGAGGTTCAGGTAAGGAGGTTTCTGATTGGTCGATTAACTAGATGCTCATTTCAACCAAGGAAGAAAATTGCAAGTTCATATCTTACAGTTCTGAGTCGGCAAGATATAAACTCATAATTATGACTTTTTTTTCCCGCAGTTGCGAGTTTATATCCCACAATTCCTACTGTATTTCTCAGAATTTATATATATATATATATATATATATATATAGGGCTGTCAAATGATTAATCACGATTAATCGCATACAAAATAAAAGTTTGTGTTTACATAATATATGTGGGTGCACTGTGTATAATTATTTATATATTTAAGAAATATTATCATGTATAGACTGTATATACTGTAAATTTATATATAATTTATATAAATATAAATATTTGATATATAAATAAGATTTTTTTCTTAAATATAAATGCATGTGTGTGTATTTATATATATATATATATATATATATATATATACAAAATAATATTATGTAAACGCAGAATTATGTAAACATATATTATGTAAACGCAAAATTTTATTTTGGATGTGATTAATCGCGATTAATCGTTTGACAGCCCTAATATATATATATATATATATATACATGTGCAGTTGAGAGTTATAAACTTACTTTTATAAATTGTGAGATAAAAAGTAGATATTTCATTTTTTTAAATCTTAAAATCCTTTTTATCCTCTATACCTTTGCTTTAAAAAAATGCCTTATCTATTTGCAAAGAAAAAGAAAGTGTTCAATTTAGCTCAGACTTTTTAAACTCAATTTTTAACTAGCGCAAGCTTAATGATTTTTTTTATTAATTATTTGTTTTATATTGTTCATCTTTGAGAAGCTGCTTTTAAAGGCTCGTATATAAAATAAAATTATAATTATTATTATTAAAAGAGCCAATAATATAAAGTGAAATCATACATAGTAAAATTAATATACTGAAACCAGAATTTTTGGGGGGATATTCATTAATTTTGATAAAAAAAAAATGTTAATACCTCATATACACTGTCTAATTATATGTTACAATTTGAGGAGTAATTTATAAAAAAGTAAATAAATTTACCTCGTTCCCTGCCAAACACGTAATTGTCCGAGTTTTCACTGTTATACGCTAGGGGGCGCTATTACACATGTTGTGCAAGACTACAGAATCTTCAGATCAAAACACATGCCAAGAAGCGGAAACAAATAAGTGATCTCATATGTAATCATATGCATAACGTGATCATCAAACATTAAGCGGCATATGTTATTGTGATGAATTGTAATGTCGACCCAGGACGAGCTGTAGGACTGTGAAGCTTCGATGGACTCGATGTTCTGCATCTGTTTTCATCATCATTCTGAATCACATCTGGATGTAGTTTTGGACAAAAACGTGATTTTTCGCAGGTTTTTGCACATAATTTTTTTTTTTTTTTATTAAACTTGCCCACATTTAATTGTTTATTAAAAACAATGCGCAAAGCTAGAATACAACAGTTTGTTTTTGAAGCAGGGAGTCTGTTCTTTCTTTTGATTTATTTCATGCAATTTTTGTGAAAATTATAAAAAATGCTAGCGGTTGCTGACAACCTTAAAAAAAAAAAACGCTGGTGGGGAAAAAGTTATGAATTTCAGTCCATTTTAATTTTGTTTTCTTAAAGGAGTAGTTCACTTTTTAAAAAGCTTTTGCTGATAATTTCCTCACCCCCATGTCATCCAAGACGTCCATGTCTTTCTTTCTTCAGTCGAAAAGAAATGAAGGTTTTTGATGAAAACATTCCAGGATTTTCTCCATATAATGGACTTCAATGGGGACCAAACGGTTCAAGATCCAAATGAGAGTTTCAGTGCAAACTGTTCAAAGGGCTTTAAACGATTCCAGACGATGAATAAGGGTCTTATCAAGCGAAACGATCGCTCATTTAATAAATAAATAACAAAGTTTAAGTTTTATAAGCTCAAATGCTCGCCTTGCTCTGTTCTGTGATGCACGTTTGTGACTCTCCTGTTCATCAAAATGAACGAATCTTTTTTCGTGTCATGTCATTTTGTTCATTCAACGAAAAGATTTGTTAATTTTGACCCTTAAATAAGACCCTTATTCATCGTCTGGAATCGTTTAAAGCCCTTTGAACAGTTTGCACTGAAACTCTCATTTGGACCTTGAACCGTTTGGACCCCATTGAAGTCCATTATATGGAGAAAATCCTGGAATGTTTCCATCAAAAACCTTCATTTCTAAATAAATAATCATAAAAAAAAAACCTTAATTTCTTTTCGACTGAAGAAAGAAAGACATGGACATCTTGGATGACATGGGGGCGAGTAAATTATCAGCAAAAGTTTTTTAAAAGTGAACTACTCCTTTAAATGAAGTGTGTGTGTGTGTGTGTTGTAGAGAAGTGTTGAACACGAGACGGCTCTGCAGATCCTCAGTTTGATTGGCTCTGGTGTGTCTCTCTGTGGTCTCCTCTTCACACTCATCCTCTTTGTGGCTGTTGGGTGAGTTTTTTATAGATGTTCAATTATACGATCATAACCACGTGCAGCGTCTCACAGATGTGCGGCTCTCTGTCTCCCTCCAGCGTCCCCAAGTCAGATCGCACTACGGTGCACAAGAACCTGATCGCGGCTCTGACCGTCGCCCAGTTTCTCCTGATCTTCAGCGACTGGGCTGCGGGAAACCAGGTCTGTCTTCTACATCTGTGGATCACACTCATATTAATATCTCACTTCATGCTCAGTCAAACAGAACTGCAAGAGATGTGCCCAATATTTATCATTAAATAACATTTCTTCTTGAATTGTCGCTCCCATCAGACAAAATCAGGTTGAGACATATAAATATAAAATATAAATATATGAAATGCAAAATTGTGTTGTCAATTATTGTTGAATTGGAGGAAATTATCTTAAATACTATTATCATTTATCATGAATGTGGCAAGTTCAATGATCACTTATTCTAAAATTATAGATAAAGAAAATTATGAACAATAAAAGTCCATGTGAGTTTGCTGAACTAACTGAAGGTAAAATCTGGAAAGATGCGGAGTGTGATTTTTAAAAAAAATGTTTTCATAAATATCTGAATAAATTACATACATAAATTACCAATCTAAACTCTTTTTCTGTTAAGAGATTTTTTATGCTGCAAGAACGCTTTAAATGTATCAAAATTGATTGTATTGTGATCGTGTTTTAAAGTGTCAAAAAGGACTTCTATTTCACATAAATGCTGTTCTTTTAAACTTTCTATTCATCAAAGAAGAAAATGCATTCCAACATTAATAATAATCAGAAATGTTCAAATCAGCCAATTAGAGTGATTTCTGAAGGATCATGTGACTGAAGACTGGAGTAATGTAATAGTAATAATAATAATAATAATAATAATAATAATAATTTATACTTATATAGTGCCTTTCACGGGACCCAAGGATGCTTTACATATACATAAACAATAAAGAATAATATATATATATATATATATATATATATATATATATATATATATATTAGGGCTGTGCAAAAGTTAATTGCGATTAACCGCATCCAAAATAAAAGTCTTTGTTTACATAATATATTTGTGTGTGCTGTATATAATTATTTTGTATATATAAATACCTATGTATGCATGTTTATATAATATTTATATTTATTTATACAATATTATATATAATTTATATAATAATATATTTAAGAATTATTTGCACTTAAATTCTGTATACATATTTACATTCAAAATCTATATTATATAAATATAAATATTTTATATATGAATAACACATTTTCTTAAATATATACATGCATGTGTGTGTATTTATATATACAAAATAATTATATACAGCACACACAAATATATTATGTAAACACAGACTTTTATTTTGGATGTGATTAATCGCAATTAACTTTTGCACAGCCCTAATATATATATATATATATATATATATATATATATATATATATATATATATATATATATAATTGAATAAATAACATTTTACTATATATTCACATTGAAAACGACTTTAAATTGTAATTATATAATATATTTTTTATCACATAGACACAGACTTCTTTCGTTTAAAAAACATTTAACCAACACGATCTCTTGAATGGTAGTGTACCTATTAATATTTGTGATGTACTGCAGTTTCAAACTGGACATGTTTTTTGCCATAAGTCGTGTGTGTGTGTGTGTGTGTGTGTGTGTGTTTGTGTGTGTCAGGAGGCCTGTTGGCTGGTGACGGCGCTCCTCCATCTGTTCTTCCTGTCGTCGTTCTGCTGGATGCTGGTGGAGGGTTTGCTGCTCTGGAGTAAAGTGGTCTCTGTGAACATCAGCGAGGAGAGGAGAATGAAGCTCTACTATGTACTGGGCTGGGGTGAGAACTGAGAGAACCGTCTGTGTGTGTGTGTGTGTGGTCATGTACTGTTTGATTAACCTTCCTCTCATGCATTGTGTGTGTATTTGCTCTGTCTTCCTAAGGGCTGCCTGTTGTGATCGTCGCTGTAACCTTGGTGTCCACGTTGGGCCAGTATAGAGCTCCTCAATACTGCTGGCTGAACCTTCAGTCCAATGTGATTTGGGCTTTTGCTGGGCCTGTGCTCTTCGTTTTGGCCGTAAGTGTGCATGTTCTTCAGAGAGTGTGTGAAGCTCTTATCTGCGAACATTGAATTCAGTGCTGATATTTTTAAAGTCAGCGTGAAATTAAAATTCATCCGTTTTGGAGGTTTCATTTTTTTTAAGTCCCACTGTGGTGAACATCCAGCCTTTAATGTTCTTTTTGTTTAATATGTCTACATAGTGGTTTTAATGTGTTTTAAGATACTTTACTCCTGGATACTCCTTTGTTACACTGCCCCATGTATGAAAGTAAGCTTCTTAAAGGCACAGAAGCAAAAAAAAAAAACAACAACAAAAAAAAACAACAACAACTACCACAGATTGAGGGTGGAAACATGTTCTTAGAAAATCTTCTAAGAACATAATCTTCTTCACACATCTTCATTACTATTACAAATGTACCTGTAATGACAAAAATAAGAATATAATGTATCAAAAGAGTTCCAATACAAAAAAGAAAATTATCCCATGATTTACTCCCATGAAAGTGCATGCATCCATGATAAAAGTGCATCCATCCATGATAAAAGTGCATCAATCCATGATAAAAGTGCATCTATCCATGAAAAGTGCATCTATTCATCATAAAAGTGCATCAATCCATGATAAAAGTGCATCTATTCATGATAAAAGTGCATCTATCCATCATAAAAGTTCATCTGTCCATGATAAAAGTGCATATAGCCATGATAAAAGTGCATCTATTCATGATAAAAGTGCATCCATCCATGATAAAAGTGCATCAATCCATGATAAAAGTGCATCTATCCATGAAAAGTGCATCTATTCATCATAAAAGTGCATCAATCCATGATAAAAGTGCATCTATTCATGATAAAAGTGCATCTATCCATCATAAAAGTTCATCTGTCCATGATAAAAGTGCATATAGCCATGATAAAAGTGCATCTATTCATGATAAAAGTGCATCTATTCATCATAAAAGTGCATCTATCCATGATAAAAGTGCATATAGCCATGATAAAAGTGCATCTATTCATGATAAAAGTGCATCTATTCATGATAAAAGTGCATATAGTCATGATAAAAGTGTATCTATTCATGATAAAAGTGCATCTATTCATCATAAAAGTGCATCAATCCATGATAAAAGTGCATCTATCCATGATAAAAGTGCATATAGTCATGATAAAAGTGCATCTATTCATGATAAAAGTGCATCTATTCATCATAAAAGTGCATCTATTCATGATAAAAGTGCATCTATTCATCATAAAAGTGCATCTATCCATCATAAAAGTGCATCTATCCATCATAAAAGTGCATCTATCAATGATAAAAGTACATCTATTCATGATAAAAGTGCATCTATTCATCATAAAAGTGCATCTATCCATGAAAAAAGTGCATATAGCCATGATAAAAGTGCATCTATTCATGATAAAAGTGCATCTATTCATCATAAAAGTGCATCTATCCATGATAAAAGTGCATATAGTCATGATAAAAGTGCATCTATTCATGATAAAAGTGCATCTATTCATCATAAAAGTGCATCTATTCGTGATAAAAGTGCATCTATTCATCATAAAAGTGCATCTATCCATCATAAAAGTGCGTCAATCCATGATAAAAGTGCATCAATCCATGATAAAAGTGCATCTATCAATGATAAAAGTGCATCTATCCATCATAAAAGTGCATGTATATATGATAAAAGTGCATCTATTCATCATAAAAGTACATCAATCCATGATAAAAGTGCATCTATTTATCTTAAAAGTGCATCAATCCATCATAAAAGTGCATCTGTCCATGATAAAAGTGCATCAATCCATGATAAATGTGCATCTATCCATCATAAAAGTGCATCTGTCCATCATAAGAGCCAGGACATTTTTTTATGTAACTCTGGCTGTACTCCTCTGAAAGAAGAATGTCGTATACACCTAGGGTGGCTTTAGGATGAGTAAATCATGGGCTAACTTTGATTTTTGGGTGAACTATCCCTTTAAAGTTGAAAGATGGTCTTCCTTGCACTAGTTGTTTCTCTCACAGACATCATATAGGTAGACGCCCTATCGACCGCTACAGCCTATTGGCACGGACAAGCTCCGCTCCGCTCAGTGTAATCTTTTTGGCAGGTGATATGAGCTTAATGAATCATATCTCACTGAATACAGAACTGATTTTTTCCGAGGGTTTTTTTGCTGCAAAGGACACATGGGATATTTTATTCACAAAAAATAAACTTTAGTCATGTTAAATGTTAAATCTTACTTGTGAAAAGTAATTCCCGAGCGATAGTCTGCCGATTTGAGCAGGAATGTGCTGCACAGTGCTCCGTCATCTACTGCTGCTGTGCAACATAATAGGAACAGCCAAATAAGGCATCTAGTCTCTATATAATCTCTATGGTTTCTCTGTTCTCAGGTCAACGCCGTGGTGCTTTTTCGTGTTGTTATGGTTACAGTGGCCAGTGCCCGTCGCAGAGCCAAAATGTTGACGCCCAGCTCTGATTCGAAACTTCACATGCTGGATCTTACCTGGTGATTGCCTTACACTTCTCAACTTCTTTAAGAGAGAGAGAGAGAGAGAGAGAGAGAGGCAGAGAGAGAGAGAATGCTTTTCAGTCATTTCTAGCTTTCCTCTTATCTTGTTGAGCTCATAACAGAGGAAGCATCTGCCCACCAGTTTCTCTTCTGTTTCTATCAGCCACCTGGACTTGAAGAGATACCATGCACAGATCAACACACACCTGTTTTATAGAAATTTCTTACGTGCAAATAGTGGAAATTAATGAGAAGTGTCTGTATATTCTGCTAGTTATAGGTGTCCTTGAAGGAGATTGTAAAACTGTGCAGGCTAGCCAATGCATTCAGTAATGTGTGTGTGTGTGTGTGTGTGTGTGCACATTCAGGGCAGCGACGCGACCGGTGTTGATCTTGTTACCAGTGTTAGGCCTGACCTGGCTGTGTGGCGTGCTGGTACACCTCTCTGATGTGGTGGCCTATCTGTTCATCACACTCAATGCCTTTCAGGTAACAACACTCAATGCTTTTCATTCAGGCATGTGATCTTTATGAGTGAGTCATTGAATCATTCACTGAACTGATTCACTCCAATGGCTGATTCATTCAGGGACAAAGCGTGCAGTCTTGAGTCAGTGAGTCATTGAATCATTCACTGAACTGATTTGTTCAAATGGGTGATTCATTCAGGGACAAAGCATGCGGCTTTGAGTGAGCGAGTCATTGAATCAGTTACTGAACTGATTCATTCCAATGGCTGATTCATTCAGGGACAAGGCATGCAGTCTTGAGTGAGAGAGTCATTGAATCATTCACTGAACTGATTCGTTCAAATGGCTGAATCATTCAGGGACAAAGCATGCAGTCTTTATGAGTGATTCATTGAATCATTCACTGAACTGATTCTTTCAAATGGCTGATTCATTCAGGGACAAAGCATGTAGTCTTTAAGAGCGAATCAATGAATCATTCACTGAACTGATTCGTTCAAATGGCTGATTCATTCAGGGACAAAGCATGCGGTCTTTATGAGTGATTCATTGAATTATTCACTGAACTGATTCGTTCAAATGGCTGATTCATTCAGGGACAAAGCATGCGGTCTTGAGTGAGTGAGTCATTGAATCATTCACTGAACTGATTCGTTCAAACGGCTGATTCATTCAAGGACAAAGCATGCGGTCTTGAGTGAGTGAGCCATTGAATCATTGACTGAACTGATTCGTTCAAATGGCTGATTCATTCAGGGACAAAGCATGCGGTCTTGAGTGAGTGATTCATTGAATTATTCACTGAACTGATTCGTTCAAATGGCTGATTCATTCAGGGACGAAGCATGCGGTCTTTATGTATGAGTCATTGAATGAATGGCTCACTTGATTCGTTATCCACAGATTCATTCAGTAATGAAACCACCGTGCTTTGTTAGGTCTGCGCAACAAAACTAGTCCAATTGGGTGAATCAACCCGCAGCAACGAGAACATTGTTTGTAACTCAACTACATATATATATATTTTTAAATTTGCATATAACTTTTAATTTCAAGGAAGTCCACTCTTAAAAATAACGTAATATTTAAAAGTTCAATAAATGCACGATGTTTCCAGAGTCTGTCTGTAACCGTGTTATCTGACGTTTCTGACCGTATTTCTGACATCACAAACGACCTTGTAACCAATCAGATCAACGTGTGATCGTCAATCAGTGGATCTCTGAGCTGAGGGAGTGAGTGGAGGCGGGGCTCATTTGCATATTCATAGAACCACACATACTAAATGAGGCAAGGGTGTCGAATTACATTCGAGATATTTTAAGGCATGAAGACTTTTTTTCCAAGCATTTTGGGCATCAAAGATGAGTTTTAAGTGATAAAGTTGTTAACTACAGGCGACTTTAATAAAAAATGTTCTGTGTTATTTTATGTTAACTATAATGTTAATGATTTTTTGCCATAATCAAGTATCTTAACTCATGCATGTTATGAAAGACAGACAAAAAGAGAGAGAGAGAGAGTTCAGATGTATTTGCCTTCCTCCTAATCGTGCTCAAATCCGTCAACACATCTGAAATGAACTTCCTCTCGTTCAGCTTCATGTAGCCCTCTTGCACTTGTCTTTCTTGTCTCTTTCTTCCTCCCTTGTCTATAATGAACGAGGGCTGAATTCCCTCCCAGAGCTTGTTAATGTAGATTTACTGTGTGCGTCTGGGAAAAAGATAAAAGCAGCAGAAGAGCGATAGAGAGAACGGGGGAGACGAGACACATGAGCAGGAAACTCTTCTGATATAATTAGCCGTGCGGATCTATCATGAGTGTTTATGGGGCAGACGACTGTGAGAACAAACACCTCGAACCTGCATGGAAAGCTCCTGCTATCTCATATATACATGCAAATATTCATAAAATATATATTTGTGTGTATTATATACAAAATAATTATACACTGTTCACACACTATGTATGTATGTATTATGTAAACACAAACTTTTATTTTGGATGTGATTACTCGCTGCACAGCCCTAATATATATATATATATATATATATATATATATATATATATATATATATATATATTAGGGCTGTGAAACGATTAATCGCGATTAATCACATCCAAAATAAAAGTTTGTGTTTACAAAATATATGTGTGTGTAGTGTGTATAATTATTTTGTATATATAAATAGACACATATGCATGTATAGATTTAAGAAAAATTGGTTATTAATATAAAAAATATTTATATTTATGTATAATATTAATCTTGTATAAATATATATAAAGTATATACATGCAAATGTTTCTTAAATGTATACATGCATTTGTGTGTATTTATATATACAAAATAATTATACACAGTTCACACACATATATTATGTAAACACAAACTTTTATTTTGGATGTGATTATTTGCGATTAATTGTTATATATATATATATATATATATATATATATATATATATATATATATATATGGCTTATTTTATGCTAACTGCTAAACTACTAAGATTAGACCGTGGATGGAGTAAACAGAAGTACTTGTGTAAAAGTAAGGATCGTCTAATAAAATATGACTTAAGTCAAATTTTTAATGTACTTGAGCATTGAAAGTAAAAAGTACTCATCCATGAATGTTTTACTATTTTGCAAATTTGGTAACACTTCATAATAACTTCATGCTATGAATCATTAGTTAGCATTAATAGTTAATTCATCATTTATAAACATAATTCCCTGACAACTACTAGATGTTACTAGGGCTACTAGGGCTGTCAAACGATTAATCGCAATCAATCGCATCCAAAATAAAAGTTTGTGTTTACATAATATATGTGGGTGCACTGTGTATAGTAATTTTGTATATATATATATATATATATATATATATGTATATACACACACACACACACACACGCATCAATAAAAAAAAATATTTAAAATATTATATATATATATTTAAATTATTAAAAAAATAAAAAATAATGTTTATATATAAAATATTTATATTTATATATAATAAATTATATATCAATCTATGTACAGTATATACTTGAAAATATTTCTTAATTATATACAAGTATGTGTGTGTATTTATATATATAAAATAATTATACACTGTGCAACCACATATATTATGTGAACACAAACTTTTATTTTGGATGTGATTAATCGCGATTAATCGTTTGACAGCCCTAGTTTTCGAACTGCCTGAATTAAATACAGTATGAATAAAGCATTTACCATAAATAACTGAATAACTGGTTTGATAAATTGATCATGCGAAAATATAATACAATACATGAGATATGCTCATACATCAAGACTTTTATTTATTGCTGTATTTATGAACTGCTTGCCAATGTCTATTAATGATGCTTTATACATTTACAATGTTGACCACATGCTTTGTCCCTGAATGAATCCGCCATTTGAATGAATCAGTTTTGTGAATGATTCAATGACTCACTCATTAAGACCGCATGCTTTGTCCCTGAATGAATCACCCATTTGAATTAATCAGTTAAGTGAATGATTCAATGACTCGCTCATAAAGACCACATGCTTTGTCCCTGAATGAATCCGCCATTTGAATGAATCAGTTCAGTGACTGATTCAATGACTCGCTCATAAAGACTGCATGCTTTGTCCCTGAATGAATCCGCCATTTGAATGAATCAGTTCAGTGACTGATTCAATGACTCGCTCATAAAGACTGCATGCTTTGTCCCTGAATGAATCCGCCATTTGAATGAATCAGTTTTGTGAATGATTCAATGACTCACTCATAAAGACCGCACACTTTGTCCCTGAATGAATCCACCATTTGAATGAATCAGTTAAGTGAATGATTCAATGACTCACTCATGTTTAATAGCTTAATTGTGATCTCAATAATTATATTCATGATTTTTGCCATAATCGAGTGTTCATGTTCCAGGGGCTGTACATATTTCTGGTGTACGCAGTTTACAACAGTGAGGTATGACTTCATCTGTAATGTGTTCCTGTTTCCGTGTCATGATTGCAACAGTGTACTGTACGTGACTGTGTGTGTGTGATGACGCAGGTGCGGAGCGCGATAAGGAGGATTCAGGACAAGCGGAAAGCCCTGTCATTTACAGTAAGACTTACTTTTGCTGATTCACCTATGACCCGTTTCTCGGTTACCGAACTCACTTTTGATGTCATTTCCTCTTGCAGAACTGCTCTCAGCCAATCAGCTTCTTGCCCTCGCATAAGTCCCCCAGTGCATCATGGGTAAACAGTCTGCCGACTCTTTCCACTCCCGAGAGCAGCGAGAGCTCGACTCCCGCGAGCGCTAACCCGCTCACCTTCAAGAACGGTGTGTGAGACTCGTGCGCTGCTCGTTTCGGTGTGTTACCGTCACCTTTAGTCGCCAAAAAGCCTGTGTACTTTATACAACATCTGTCCTTTCCTCTAGAGTGTTTTAAAGAGGACAAAATTGTGAATTTCCCATTAAAATCAGCACACAAGAGTCAGGTAAGCTGCAAAACCAGACGAGCTGCTTCATATTGTTGTGGAAACTGTCCAAACATTAATACTTTTATCCAGCGAGGATGCATTAAATTGAGCAAAAGTGGCAGGAGAGATCATTTATAATATTGCAAAAGAGTCTATTTCAAACTTTTCCAACTTTCTGTTCATCAAAGAATCCAGAAAAATAAAACCTATCTCAGTTTTCACACATATACGAAGCAGCAAAATAGCATTGATAGATTGATAATAACTGATCATCAGATCCTCATATTAGAGTGATTTCTGAAGGATCATGTGACACTGAAGACTGGAGTAATGATGATGAACATTCAGCTTCGATCACACTACTATGTATTACTATATAAGAAAAGCTTTACTAATAAACTGAACATGACGTAATAAATCCCAGCAGGCTGTTTGCTTTCAGGTGGTTCAGCTGACGGCCTTCAAGCCTTCAGGTAAATGTGTGTGTGAGAGAGAAAGAGATTGTGTGTGTGTGTGCGTGTGCACCTGCTGTCTGGTCTAGTACACATTAGTGCAGTGCCAGATCAGTGCTGTGTGTAATAAGCCCAGCAGTGTTTATGTGGATGTGTGCGTGTTGGCGCCAGGGTTATAATCGCTAACGAAAACTAACGAAAAAACCAAAACTAGATGGGAAAAAACATTGTCGTTAACTGAAATAAAAATAAAAACGAGCCATTACAAAAAAACTATAACTAACTAAAACTGTAATGTGTGTTTGCAAAACTAACTAAAATAAAATTATAGAGCAAATGTCCTTAGTTTGTCCCTACATTTTATGTTCCTAAAATGTCCCTACATTTTATGTTCTGGTTGTAATGTTGAATAGATATTTCTAAAATTGTATTATGTTTTTGTTGAGTTATTACTACACAATTCTTTTTCTGACGTTTTTCAACCTTGCCCCAGACAACCCAAACTACAAAAAAAGACTAAAACTAACACTAAAACTAATAAAAACTAAACTAAAACTAAGCATTTTCAAAAATAGAAACTAAACTAAACTAGTAAGCCCACGTTTAAAACTAATTAAAACTAAACTGAATTTGAAAACAAAAATTCAAAACAAAATAAAAATAAAAACTAATGAAAAATGCCAAACTATAATAACCTTGGTTGGCGCTGATTGTGTCCTCTTCACATTCGTTCCTCCGATCCTCCAGCACCTGACTGCCAACACTCACTTCAGTCCCTTATATGAAGATATGTTGTGACGGATCCGTGTTAATATCGGGATCCTGATAACACCTGGTTTGGCCTATACATCCTTTAACATATCTCAGCTCTGGAAGGGTCTAGAGCCTCCATTTTTGCACTCAGGTCTAAGTCTCATTGACCTCTATCAGAATCCAGAGTTTTGAGAAGATTGGGGAAACTTAATTTTTCACCCCCCGAAAACAACAACAACAAAAAAAAAAACGTAAGGGGTAACACTGTCATTTTTTTTCTGGTCAAAACTTTAAGTTTCAATATCTCAGCTCTGGAAGGGTCTAGATCCTCCATTTTTGCACCCAGGTCCATGTCTCGTGGCCCTCTATCAGAATCCAGAGTTTTGAGAAGATTGGGGAAACTTCATTTTTCGGCCAAAAAACAAAAAAAAACAAAACGTAAGGGGTAACACTCTCGTTTTTTTTTTCTGGTCAAATTTTTGAGTTTTGACATCTCAGCTCTGGAAGGGTCTAGAGCCTCCATTATTGCACTCAGGTCTAAGTCTCATGACCCTCTATCAAACTCTGGATTCTGATAGAGGGCAATGAGACTTAGATCTGAGTGCAAAAATGGAGGCTCTAGACCCTTCCAGAGCTGAGATATTGAAACTCAAAATTTTGACCAGAAAAAAAAAAAAAAAAAAACACAGTGTTACCCCTTGTTTTTTTTTTTTGGCCGAAAAATTAAGTGTCCCCAATCTTCTCAAAACTCTGGATTCTTATAGAGGACCACGAGACTTAGACCTGAGTGCAAAAATGGAGGCTCTAGACCCTTCCAGAGCTGAGATATTGAAAATCAATATTTTGACCAGAAAAAAAAAACGACAGTGTTACTCCTTATGTTTTTTTTTTGGCTGAAAAATTAAGTTTCCCCAATCTTCTCAAAACTCTGGATTCTGATAGAGGGCCACGAGACTTAGACCTGAGTGCAAAAATGGAGGTTTCTAGACCGCACTCAGTTCTAAGTCTCATGGCCCTCTATCAGAATCCAGAGTTTTGAGAAGATTGGGGAAACTTAATTTTTCGCCCAAAAAAAACAAAAAACAAAACGTAAGGGGTGTGTAGCATATGTCATAAAAATATAAGTAAGCATATATTTATTACCAATATACTTATAATGCATTTGTTAGAAATATACAAAAATATGCTTGTGTTTAACATATATTTTAAAAGTGTTATTATGCATATCTGTATTATTAATGTACTTTTAGTATACTTTTTAGAAATATATTTGTTACGACCCCAGTTTTGGTCAGATTATGTCGTTTTGGTTGTTTTTGTCATTTGATTTGTAGGTTGGAGTTGGATTGAGTGACGTCATGATGGATTGATGGTGTTCACCTGTGCTAAGAGATGATGCCGGCAATTAAAAGCAGCTCCCTTCAGTCGTGACGAGCGTGCTCTCCCCTCGTGCCATTATTTTGTTGCTTTAGTTATTGTCTTGTTCTTGTTTTGATCTTTTTTCTTATTTTTACTTTAATAAATGTTATTTCTTTTGCATTAAATCTTACGTGTCATTTCTTATGTGTCATTTATTACGTGTCATGCTCGTGTGTAGCATATTTTATAAAAGTATATTTAAGCATATATTTATTAAAAATGTACTTTTAGTATACTTTTATGAAATATGCTACACACAAGCATATCATTTTAATATATTTCTAAAAGACTTAGACCTGAGTGCAAAAATTGAGGCTCTAGACCCTTCCAGAGCTGAGATATTGAAACTTAAAGTTTTGACCAGAAAAAAAAAAATGACAGTGTTACCCCTCATGTTTTTTTTTCGGGGGGTGAAAAATAAAGTTTCTCCAATCTTCTCAAAACTCTGGATTCTGATAGAGGGCCACGAGACATGGACCTGGGTGCAAAAATTGAGGCTCTAGACCCTTCCAGAGCTGAGATATTGAAACTTAAAGTTTTGACCAGAAAAAAAAATGACAGTGTTACCCCTTATGTTTTTTTTTCAGGTCCAAATTTTGACCTTCGATATCTCGGCTCTGGAAGGGTCTAGAGCCTCAATTTTTGAGCGTTGGTCGAAGTCTCCTGGCTCTCTGTCTGAATCCAGAGTTTCAAGAAGATCGGAGGGGGTCAGAATTTCGGCCAAAAAAAAAATAATGACAGTGTTACCCCTTATGTTTTTTTTTCAGGTCCAAATTTTGACCTTCGATATCTAGGCTCTGGAAGGGTCTAGAGCCTCCATTTTTGCGCGCTGGTCGAAGTCTCGTGGCCCTCTGTCAGAATCCAGAGTTTCAAGAAGATCGGAGGGGGTCAAAATTTTGGGCAAAAAAAAAAATGACAGTGTTACCCCTTATGTTTTTTTTTTCAGGTCCAAATTTTGACCTTCGATATCTCGGCTCTGGAAGGGTCTAGAGCCTCAATATTTGAGCGTTGGTCGAAGTCTCCTGGCTCTCTGTCTGAATCCAGAGTTTCAAGAAGATCGGAGGGGGTCAGAATTTCGGCCAAAAAAAAAATAATGACAGTGTTACCCATTATGTTTTTTTTTCAGGTCCAAATTTTGACCTTCGATATCTCGGCTCTGGAAGGGTCTAGAGCCTCCATTTTTGCGCGCTGGTCGAAGTCTCGTGGCCCTCTGTCAGAATCCAGAGTTTCAAGAAAATCGGAGGGGGTCAAAATTTCGGCCAATAAAAAAATGACAGTGTTACCCCTTATGTTTTTTTTTCATTTCCAAATTTTGACCTTCGATATCTCGGCTCTGGAAGGGTCTAGAGCCTCCATTTTTGCGCGCTGGTCGAAGTCTCGTGGTCCTCTGTCAGAGTCCAGAGTTTCAAGAAGATCGGAGGGGGTCAAAATTTCGGCCAAAAAAAAATGACAGTGTTACCCCTTATGTTTTTTTTCAGGTCCAAATTTTGACCTTCGATATCTCGGCTCTGGAAGGGTCTAGAGCCTCCATTTTTGCGCGTTGGTCGAAGTCTCATGGCCCTCTGTCAGAGTCCAGAGTTTCAAGAAGAACGGAGGGGGTCAAAATTTCGGCCAAAAAAATATGACAGTGTTACCCCTTATGTTTTTTTTTGAGGTCCCAATTTTGACCTTCGATATCTCGGCTCTGGAAGGGTCTAGAGCCTCCATTTTTGCGCGCTGGTCGAAGTCTCGTGGCCCTCTGTCAGAATCCAGAGTTTCAAGAAGATCGGAGGGGGTCAAAATTTTGGCAAAAAAAAAAATGACAGTGTTACCTCTTATGTTTTTTTTTCAGGTCCCAATTTTGACCTTCGATATCTCGGCTCTGAAAGGGTCTAGAGCCTCAATTTTTGAGCGTTGGTCGAAGTCTCGTGGCCCTCTGTCTGAATCCAGAGTTTCAAGAAGATCGGAGGGGGTCAAAATTTTGGCAAAAAAAAAAATGACAGTGTTACCCCTTATGTTTTTTTTTTCAGGTCCAAATTTTGACCTTCAATATCTCGGCTCTGGAAGGGTATAGAGCCTCCATTTTTGCGCGCTGGTCGAAGTCTCGTGGTCCTCTGTCAGAGTCCAGAGTTTCAAGAAGATCGGAGGGGGTCAAAATTTCGGCCAAAAAAAAAATGACAGTGTTACCCCTTATGTTTTTTTTTCATTTCCAAATTTTGACCTTCGATATCTCGGCTCTGGAAGGGTCTAGAGCCTCCATTTTTGCGCGCTGGTCGAAGTCTCGTGGCCCTCTGTCAGAATCCAGAGTTTCAAGAAGATCGGAGGGGGTCAACATTTTGGCAAAAAAAAAAATGACAGTGTTACCCCTTATGTTTTTTTTCAGGTCCCAATTTTGACCTTCGATATCTCGGCTCTGAAAGGGACTAGAGCCTCAATTTTTGCGCGTTGGTCGAAGTCTCGTGGCCCTCTGTCAGAATCCAGAGTTTCAAGAAGATCGGAGGGGGTCAAAATTTTGGCCAAAAAAAAAATGACAGTGTTACCCCTTATGTTTTTTTTTTCAGGTCCAAATTTTGACCTTCGATATCTCGGCTCTGGAAGGGTCTAGAGCCTCCATTTTTGCGCGCTGGTCGAAGTCTCGTGGCCCTCTGTCAGAGTCCAGAGTTTCAAGAAGATCGAAGGGGGTCAAAATTTCGGCCAAAAAAAAAAAATGGCAGTGTTACCCCTTATGTTTTTTTTTCGGGGGGTGAAAAATAAAGTTTCTCCAATCTTCTCAAAACTCTGGATTCTGATAGAGGGCCACGAGACATGGACCTGGGTGCAAAAATTGAGGCTCTAGACTCTTCCGGAGTTGAGATATTGACATTCAAAATTTTGACTAGAAAAAAAAATGACAGTGTTACCCCTTATGTTTTTTTTCGGGGGGTGAAAAATAAAGTTTCTCCAATTTTCTCAAAACTCCGGATTCTGATAGAGGGCCACGAGACATGGACCTGGGTGCAAAAATTGAGGCTCTAGACTCTTCCAGAGTTGAGATATTGACATTCAAAATTTTGACTAGAAAAAAAAAATGACAGTGTTACCCCTTATGTTTTTTTTCGGGGGGTGAAAAATAAAGTTTCTCCAATTTTCTCAAAACTCCGGATTCTGATAGAGGGCCACGAGACATGGACCTGGGTGCAAAAATTGAGGCTCTACACCCTTCCAGAGCTGAGATATTGAAACTTAAAGTTTTGACCAGAAAAAAAATGACAGTGTTACCCCTTATGTTTTTTTTTCGGGGGCTGAAAAATAAAGTTTCTCCAATCTTCTCAAAACTCTGGATTCTGATAGAGGGCCACGAGACATGGACCTGGGTGCAAAAATTGAGGCTCTAGACTCTTCCAGAGTTGAGATATTGACATTCAAAATTTTGACTAGAAAAAAAATGACAGTGTTACCCCTTATGTTTTTTTTTCGGGGGGTGAAAAATAAAGTTTCTCCAATCTTCTCAAAACTCTGGATTCTGATAGAGGGCCACGAGACATGGACCTGGGTGCAAAAATTGAGGCTCTAGACCCTTCCAGAGCTGAGATATTGAAACTTAAAGTTTTGACCAGAAAAAAAAATGACAGTGTTACCCCTTATGTTTTTTTTTCGGGGGGTGAAAAATAAAGTTTCTCCAATCTTCTCAAAACTCCGGATTCTGATAGAGGGCCACGAGACATGGACCTGGGTGCAAAAATTGAGGCTCTAGACCCTTCCAGAGCTGAGATATTGAAACTTAAAGTTTTGACCAGAAAAAAAATGACAGTGTTACCCCTTATGTTTTTGTTTTTCGGGGGTGTGAAAAATAAAGTTTCTCCAATCTTCTCAAAACTCTGGATTCTGATAGAGGGCCACGAGACATGGACCTGGGTGCAAAAATTGAGGCTCTAGACTCTTCCAGAGTTGAGATATTGACATTCAAAATTTTGACTAGAAAAAAAAAAATGACAGTGTTACCCCTTATGTTTTTTTTTCGGGGGGGGGGGGGGGGGGGGGGGGGGGGCGAAATAAAGTTTCTCCAATCTTCTCAAAACTCTGGATTCTGATAGAGGGCCACGAGACATTGACCTGGGTGCAAAAATTGAGGCTCTAGACTCTTCCGGAGTTGAGATATTGACATTCAAAATTTTGACTAGAAAAAAAAAATGACAGTGTTACCCCTTATGTTTTTTTTTCAGGGGTTGAAAAATAAAGTTTCTCTAATCTTCTCAAAACTCTGGATTCTGATAGAGGGCCACGAGACATGGACCTGGGTGCAAAAATTGAGGCTCTAGACTCTTCCAGAGTTGAGATATTGACATTCAAAATTTTGACTAGAAAAAAAAAATGACAGTGTTACCCCTTATGTTTTTTTTTCAGGGGTTGAAAAATAAAGTTTCTCTAATCTTCTCAAAACTCTGGATTCTGATAGAGGGCCACGAGACATGGACCTGGGTGCAAAAATTAAGGCTCTAGACCCTTCCAGAGCTGAGATATTGAAACTTAAAGTTTTGACCAGAAAAAAAAAATGACAGTGTTACCCCTTATGTTTTTTTTCAGGTCCAAATTTTGACCTTCGATATCTCGGCTCTGGAAGGGTCTAGAGCCTCCATTTTTGCGCGCTGGTCGAAGTCTCTTGGCCCTCTGTCAGAATCCAGATTTTCAAGAAGATCGGAGGGGGTCAAAATTTCGGCCAAAAAAAAAAAAATGACAGTGTTACCCCTTATGTTTTTTTTTCAGGTCCAAATTTTGACCTTCGATATCTCGGCTCTGGAAGGGTCTAGAGCCTCCATTTTTGCGCGCTGGTCGAAGTCTCGTGGCCCTCTGTCAGAATCCAGAGTTTCAAGAAGATCGGAGGGGGTCAAAATTTTGGCCAAAAAAAATGACAGTGTTACCCCTTATGTTTTTTTTTTCAGGTCCCAATTTTGACCTTCGATATCTCGGCTCTGAAAGGGTCTAGAGCCTCAATTTTTGCGCGTTGGTTGAAGTCTCGTGGCCCTCTGTCTGAATCCAGAGTTTCAAGAAGATCGGAGGGGGTCAAAATTTCAGCCAAAAAAAAAAATGACAGTGTTACCCCTTATGTTTTTTTTTTCAGGTCCAAATTTTGACCTTCGATATCTCGGCTCTGGAAGGGTCTAGAGCCTCCATTTTTGCGCGCTGGTCGAAGTCTCGTGGCCCTCTGTCAGAATCCAGAGTTTCAAGAAGATCGGAGGGGGTCAAAATTTCGGCCAAAAAAAAAAAATGACAGTGTTACCCCTTATGTTTTTTTTTCAGGTCCAAATTTTGACCTTCGATATCTCGGCTCTGGAAGGGTCTAGAGCCTCCATTTTTGCGCGCTGGTCGAAGTCTCGTGGCCCTCTGTCAGAATCCAGAGTTTCAAGAAGATCGGAGGGGGTCAAAATTTCGGCCAAAAAAAAAAATGACAGTGTTACCCCTTATGTTTTTTTTCAGGTCCCAATTTTGACCTTCGATATCTCGGCTCTGAAAGGGTCTAGAGCCTCAATTTTTGCGCGTTGGTCGAAGTCTCGTGGCCCTCTGTCAGAATCCAGAGTTTCAAGAAGATCGGAGGGGGTCAAAATTTTGGCCAAAAAAAATGACAGTGTTACCCCTTATGTTTTTTTTTCAGGTCCCAATTTTGACCTTCGATATCTCGGCTCTGAAAGGGTCTAGAGCCTCAATTTTTGCGCGTTGGTTGAAGTCTCGTGGCCCTCTGTCAGAATCCAGAGTTTCAAGAAGATCGGAGGGGGTCAAAATTTCGGCCAAAAAAAAAAAATGACAGTGTTACCCCTTATGTTTTTTTTTCAGGTCCCAATTTTGACCTTCGATATCTCGGCTCTGGAAGGGTCTAGAGCCTCCATTTTTGCGCGCTGGTCGAAGTCTCGTGGCCCTCTGTCAGAGTCCAGAGTTTCAAGAAGATCGGAGGGGGTCAAAATTTCGGCCAAAAAAAAAAAAATGGCAGTGTTACCCCTTATGTTTTTTTTTCGGGGGGTGAAAAATAAAGTTTCTCCAATCTTCTCAAAACTCTGGATTCTGATAGAGGGCCACGAGACATGGACCTGGGTGCAAAAATTGAGGCTCTAGACTCTTCCAGAGTTGAGATATTGACATTCAAAATTTTGACTAGAAAAAAAAATGACAGTGTTACCCCTTATGTTTTTTTTTCGGGGGGTGAAAAATAAAGTTTCTCCAATCTTCTCAAAACTCCGGATTCTGATAGAGGGCCACGAGACATGGACCTGGGTGCAAAAATTGAGGCTCTAGACCCTTCCAGAGCTGAGATATTGAAACTTAAAGTTTTGACCAGAAAAAAAAATGACACTGTTACCCCTTATGTTTTTTTTTCGGGGGGTGAAAAATAAAGTTTCTCCAATCTTCTCAAAACTCTGGATTCTGATAGAGGGCCACGAGACATGGACCTGGGTGCAAAAATTGAGGCTCTAGACCCTTCCAGAGCTGAGATATTGAAACTTAAAGTTTTGACCAGAAAAAAAATGACACTGTTACCCCTTATGTTTTTTTTTTCGGGGGGTGAAAAATAAAGTTTCTCCAATCTTCTCAAAACTCTGGATTCTGATAGAGGGCCACAAGACATGGACCTGGGTGCAAAAATTGAGGCTCTAGACCCTTCCAGAGCTGAGATATTGAAACTTAAAGTTTTGACCAGAAAAAAAAATGACAGTGTTACCCCTTATGTTTTTTTTTTCAGGTCCAAATTTTGACCTTCGATATCTCGGCTCTGGAAGGGTCTAGAGCCTCCATTTTTGCGCGCTGGTCGAAGTCTCGTGGCCCACTGTCAGAGTCCAGAGTTTCAAGAAGATCGGAGGGGGTCAAAATTTCGGCCAAAAAAAAAAAATGACAGTGTTACCCCTTATGTTTTTTTTCAGGTCCAAATTTTGACCTTCGATATCTCGGCTCTGGAAGGGTCTAGAGCCTCCATTTTTGCGTGCTGGTCGAAGTCTCGTGGCCCTCTGTCAGAATCCAGATTTTCAAGAAGATCGGAGGGGGTCAAAATTTCAGCCAAAAAAAAAATGACAGTGTTACCCCTTATGTTTTTTTTTTCAGGTCCAAATTTTGACCTTCGATATCTCGGCTCTGGAAGGGTCTAGAGCCTCCATTTTTGCGCGCTGGTCGAAGTCTCGTGGCCCTCTGTCAGAGTCGAGAGTTTCAAGAAGATCGGAGAGGGTCAAAATTTCGGCCAAAAAAAAATGGCAGTGTTACCCCTTATGTTTTTTTTTCGGGGGGTGAAAAGTAAAGTTTCTCCAATCTTCTCAAAACTCTAGATTCTGATAGAGGGCTGAGAGACATGGACCTGGGTGCAAAAATTGAGGCTCTAGACTCTTCCAGAGTTGAGATATTGACATTCAAAATTTTGACAAGAAAAAAAAAAATGACAGTGTTACCCCTTATGTTTTTTTTTTTCGGGTGGTGAAAAATAAAGTTTCTCCAATCTTCTCAAAACTCCGGATTCTGATAGAGGGCCACGAGACATGGACCTGGGTGCAAAAATTGAGGCTCTAGACCCTTCCAGAGCTGAGATATTGAAACTTAAAGTTTTGACCAGAAAAAAAAAATGACAGTGTTACCCCTTATGTTTTTTTTTTCAGGTCCAAATTTTGACCTTCGATATCTCGGCTCTGGAAGGGTCTAGAGCCTCCATTTTTGCGCGCTGGTCGAAGTCTCGTGGCCCTCTGTCAGAATCCAGAGTTTCAAGAAAATCGGAGGGGGTCAAAATTTCGGCCAAAAAAAAAAAAAATGACAGTGTTACCCCTTATGTTTTTTTTTCAGGTCCAAATTTTGACCTTCGATATCTCGGCTCTGGAAGGGTCTAGAGCCTCCATTTTTGCGCGCTGGTCGAAGTCTTGTGGCCCTCTGTCAGAGTCCAGAGTTTCAAGAAGATCGGAGGGGGTCAAAATTTTGGCCAAAAAAAAAAAGACAGTGTTACCCCTTATGTTTTTTTTTTTCATTTCCAAATTTTGACATCCGATATCTCGGCTCTGGAAGGGTCTAGAGCCTCCATTTTTGCACGCTGGTCGAAGTCTCGTGGCCCTCTGTCAGAGTCCAGAGTTTCAAGAAGATCGGAGGGGGTCAAAATTTCGGCCAAAAAAAAAAAATGACTGTTACCCCTTATGTTTTTTTTCAGGTCCAAATTTTGACCTTCGATATCTCGGCTCTGGAAGGGTCTAGAGCCTCCATTTTTGCGCGCTGGTCGAAGTCTCGTGGCCCTCTGTCAGAATCCAGATTTTCAAGAAGATCGGAGGGGGTCAAAATTTTGGCCAAAAAAAAATGACAGTGTTACCCCTTATGTTTTTTTTTCAGGTCCCAATTTTGACCTTCGATATCTCGGCTCTGAAAGGGTCTAGAGCCTCAATTTTTGCGCGTTGGTTGAAGTCTCGTGGCCCTCTGTCAGAGTCCAGAGTTTCAAGAAGATCGGAGGGGGTCAAAATTTCGGCCAAAAAAAAAAATGGCAGTGTTACCCCTTATGTTTTTTTTCGGGGGGTGAAAAATAAAGTTTCTCCAATCTTCTCAAAACTCTGGATTCTGATAGAGGGCCACGAGACATGGACCTGGGTGCAAAAATTGAGGCTCTAGACTCTTCCAGAGTTGAGATATTGACATTCAAAATTTTGACAAGAAAAAAAAAAATGACAGTGTTACCCCTTATGTTTTTTTTTTTCGGGGGGTGAAAAATAAAGTTTCTCCAATCTTCTCAAAACTCTGGATTCTGATAGAGGGCCACGAGACATGGACCTGGGTGCAAAAATTGAGGCTCTAGACTCTTCCAGAGTTGAGATATTGACATTCAAAATTTTGACTAGAAAAAAAAATGACAGTGTTACCCCTTATGTTTTTTTTTCGGGGGGTGAAAAATAAAGTTTCTCCAATCTTCTCAAAACTCTGGATT
This sequence comes from Cyprinella venusta, assembly GCA_038021265.1. Classification (NCBI taxonomy): domain Eukaryota; kingdom Metazoa; phylum Chordata; class Actinopteri; order Cypriniformes; family Leuciscidae; genus Cyprinella; species Cyprinella venusta. The sequence goes on along the minus strand of CM075872.1, from coordinate 35,092,208 downwards.
CTGATAGAGGGCCACGAGACATGGACCTGGGTGCAAAAATTGAGGCTCTAGACTCTTCCAGAGTTGAGATATTGACATTCAAAATTTTGACTAGAAAAAAAAATGACAGTGTTACCCCTTATGTTTTTTTTTCGGGGGGTGAAAAATAAAGTTTCTCCAATCTTCTCAAAACTCCGGATTCTGATAGAGGGCCACGAGACATGGACCTGGGTGCAAAAATTGAGCCTCTAGACCCTTCCAGAGCTGAGATATTGAAACTTAAAGTTTTGACCAGAAAAAAAATGACACTGTTACCCCTTATGTTTTTTTTTCGGGGGGTGAAAAATAAAGTTTCTCCAATCTTCTCAAAACTCCGGATTCTGATAGAGGGCCACGAGACATGGACCTGGGTGCAAAAATTGAGGCTCTAGACCCTTCCAGAGCTGAGATATTGAAACTTAAAGTTTTGACCAGAAAAAAAAATGACAGTGTTACCCCTTATGTTTTTTTTTTCAGGTCCAAATTTTGACCTTCGATATCTCGGCTCTGGAAGGGTCTAGAGCCTCCATTTTTGCGCGCTGGTCGAAGTCTCGTGGCCCACTGTCAGAGTCCAGAGTTTCAAGAAGATCGGAGGAGGTCAAAATTTCGGCCAAAAAAAAAATGACAGTGTTACCCCTTATGTTTTTTTTCAGGTCCAAATTTTGACCTTCGATATCTCGGCTCTGGAAGGGTCTAGAGCCTCCATTTTTGCGTGCTGGTCGAAGTCTCGTGGCCCTCTGTCAGAATCCAGATTTTCAAGAAGATCGGAGGGGGTCAAAATTTCGGCCAAAAAAAAAATGACAGTTTTACCCCTTATGTTTTTTTTTTCAGGTCCAAATTTTGACATCCGATATCTCGGCTCTGGAAGGGTTTAGAGCCTCCATTTTTGCGCGCTGGTCGAAGTCTTGTGGCCCTCTGTCAGAGTCCAGACTTTCAAGAAGATCGGAGGGGGTCAAAATTTTGGCCAAAAAAAAAAAAGACAGTGTTACCCCTTATGTTTTTTTTTTCATTTCCAAATTTTGACATCCGATATCTCGGCTCTGGAAGGGTCTAGAGCCTCCATTTTTGCACGCTGGTCGAAGTCTCGTGGCCCTCTGTCAGAGTCCAGAGTTTCAAGAAGATCGGAGGGGGTCAAAATTTCGGCCAAAAAAAAAAAAATGACTGTTACCCCTTATGTTTTTTTTCAGGTCCAAATTTTGACCTTCGATATCTCGGCTCTGAAAGGGTCTAGAGCCTCAATTTTTGCACGTTGGTCGAAGTCTCGTGGCCCTCTGTCAGAATCCAGAGTTTCAAGAAGATCGGAGGGGGTCAAAATTTCGGCCAAAAAAAATGACAGTGTTACCCCTTATGTTTTTTTTCAGGTCCCAATTTTGACCTTCGATATCTCGGCTCTGAAAGGGTCTAGAGCCTCAATTTTTGCACGTTGGTCGAAGTCTCGTGGCCCTCTGTCAGAATCCAGAGTTTCAAGAAGATCGGAGGGGGTCAAAATTTTAGCCAAAAAAAAAAAAAATGACAGTGTTACTTTTGTGGAATTTAATTTTAATCTTACATGTATTGCATATGGTTATTAGATCTTATGTTTTGCCTCCTATGTGTACTATGGAGGAATGTTTTCTAACTGGCTGGGTCAGAGATCATCTTGGATGGGGAGGTAAATCTAACATGATGAATCCTATGGTGTGTGGAAATTTACAGAGAAGGCTTGGCCTGCAGTAAAATAACCTTGAGGGAGAACTATTTAGATCTCACCCCAGCTGTGTTCTGGGTGACACTCTCATGCACAGCGTTACGTCTGTGTGTCAGACTGAACCTTCTTGCAGGAATAAAGTACTTCTTTCTTTATTAATTTGACTCTGAAGTGTCTCTTACGCAGTGATGTCTGTTTATTGAATTTTTGCCTCAACAGTTACCCCTTATGTTTTTTTTTCAGGTCCAAATTTTGACCTTCGATATCTCGGCTCTGGAAGGGTCTAGAGCCTCCATTTTTGCGCGCTGGTCGAAGTCTCGTGGCCCTCTGTCTGAATCCAGAGTTTCAAGAAAATCGGAGGGGGTCAAAATTTCGGCCAAAAAAAAAATGACAGTGTTACCCCTTATGTTTTTTTTTCAGGTCCAAATTTTGACCTTCGATATCTCGGCTCTGGAAGGGTCTAGAGCCTCAATTTTTGCGCGTTGGTCGAAGTCTCGTGGCCCTCTGTCTGAATCCAGAGTTTCAAGAAGATCGGAGGGGGTCAAAATTTCAGCCAAAAAAAAAATGACAGTGTTACCCCTTATGTTTTTTTTTTTCGGGGGGTGAAAAATAAATTTTCTCCAATCTTCTCAAAACTCTGGATTCTGATAGAGGGCCACGAGACATGGACCTGGGTGCAAAAATTGAGGCTCTAGACTCTTCCAGAGTTGAGATATTGACATTCAAAATTTTGACTAGAAAAAAAAAATGACAGTGTTACCCCTTATGTTTTTTTTTTCGGGGGGTGAAAAATAAAGTTTCTCTAATCTTCTCAAAACTCTGGATTCTGATAGAGGGCCACGAGACATGGACCTGGGTGCAAAAATTGAGGCTCTAGACCCTTCCAGAGCTGAGATATTGAAACTTAAAGTTTTGACCAGAAAAAAAAAATGACAGTGTTACCCCTTATGTTTTTTTTTCGGGGGGTGAAAAATAAAGTTTCTCCAATCTTCTCAAAACTCCCGATTCTGATAGAGGGCCACGAGACATGGACCTGGGTGCAAAAATTGAGGCTCTAGACCCTTCCAGAGCTGAGATATTGAAACTTAAAGTTTTGACCAGAAAAAAAAATGACAGTGTTACCACTTATGTTTTTTTTCAGGTCCAAATTTTGACCTTCGATATCTCGGCTCTGGAAGGGTCTAGAACCTCAATTTTTGCGCGCTGGTCGAAGTCTCGTGGCCCACTGTCAGAGTCCAGAGTTTCAAGAAGATCGGAGGGGGTCAAAATTTCGGCCAAAAAAAAAAATGACAGTGTTACCCCTTATGTTTTTTTTTTCAGGTCCAAATTTTGACCTTCGATATCTCGGCTCTGGAAGGGTCTAGAACCTCAATTTTTGCGCGCTGGTCGAAGTCTCGTGGCCCTCTGTCAGAATCCAGATTTTCAAGAAGATCGGAGGGGGTCAAAATTTCGGCCAAAAAAAAAAATGACAGTGTTACCCCTTATGTTTTTTTTTTCAGGTCCAAATTTTGACCTTCGATATCTCGGCTCTGGAAGGGTCTAGAGCCTCCATTTTTGCGCGCTGGTCGAAGTCTCGTGGCCCTCTGTCAGAATCCAGAGTTTCAAGAAGATCGGAGGGGGTCAAAATTTTGGCCAAAAAAAAATGACAGTGTTACCCCTTATGTTTTTTTTTCAGGTCCCAATTTTGACCTTCGATATCTCGGCTCTGAAAGGGTCTAGAACCTCAATTTTTGCGCGTTGGTTGAAGTCTCGTGGCCCTCTGTCTGAATCCAGAGTTTCAAGAAGATCGGAGGGGGTCAAAATTTCTGCCAAAAAAAAAAATGACAGTGTTACCCCTTATGTTTTTTTTTCAGGTCCAAATTTTGACCTTCGATATCTCGGCTCTGGAAGGGTCTAGAGCCTCCATTTTTGCGCGCTGGTCGAAGTCTCGTGGCCCTCTGTCAGAGTCCAGAGTTTCAAGAAGATCGGAGGGGGTCAAAATTTCGGCCAAAAAAAAAAATGGCAGTGTTACCCCTTATGTTTTTTTTCGGGGGGTGAAAAATAAAGTTTCTCCAATCTTCTCAAAACTCTGGATTCTGATAGAGGGCCACGAGACATGGACCTGGGTGCAAAAATTGAGGCTCTAGACTCTTCCAGAGTTGAGATATTGACATTCAAAATTTTGACTAGAAAAAAAAATGACAGTGTTACCCCTTATGTTTTTTTTTCGGGGGGTGAAAAATAAAGTTTCTCCAATCTTCTCAAAACTCTGGATTCTGATAGAGGGCCACGAGACATGGACCTGGGTGCAAAAATTGAGGGTCTAGACTCTTCCAGAGTTGAGATATTGACATTCAAAATTTTGACTAGAAAAAAAATGAGAGTGTTACCCCTTATGTTTTTTTTTCGGGGGGTGAAAAATAAAGTTTCTCCAATTCTCTCAAAACTCTGGATTCTGATAGAGGGCCACGAGACATGGACCTGGGTGCAAAAATTGAGGCTCTAGACTCTTCCAGAGTTGAGATATTGACATTCAAAATTTTGACTAGAAAAAAAAATGTCAGTGTTACCCCTTATGTTTTTTTTCGGGGGGTGAAAAATAAAGTTTCTCCAATCTTCTCAAAACTCTGGATTCTGATAGAGGGCCACGAGACATGGACCTGGGTGCAAAAATTGAGGCTCTAGACTCTTCCAGAGTTGAGATAGTGACATTCAAAATTTTGACTAGAAAAAAAATGACAGTGTTACCCCTTATGTTTTTTTTTCGGGGGGTGAAAAATAAAGTTTCTCCAATCTTCTCAAAACTCTGGATTCTGATAGAGGCCCACGAGACATGGACCTGGGTGCAAAAATTGAGGCTCTAGACTCTTCCAGAGTTGAGATATTGACATTCAAAATTTTGACTAGAAAAAAAAATGTCAGTGTTACCCCTTATGTTTTTTTTCGGGGGTTGAAAAATAAAGTTTCTCCAATCTTCTCAAAACTCTGGATTCTGATAGAGGGCCACGAGACATGGACCTGGGTGCAAAAATTGAGGCTCTAGACTCTTCCAGAGTTGAGATATTGACATTCAAAATTTTGACTAGAAAAAAAAAATGACAGTGTTAACCCTTATGTTTTTTTTTCGGGGGGGTGAAAAATAAAGTTTCTCCAATCTTCCCAAAATTCTGGATTCTGATAGAGGGCCACGAGACATGGACCTGGGTGCAAAAATTGAGGCTCTAGACTCTTCCAGAGTTGAGATATTGACATTCAAAATTTTGACTAGAAAAAAAAATGTCAGTGTTACCCCTTATGTTTTTTTTCGGGGGGTGAAAAATAAAGTTTCTCCAATCTTCTCAAAACTCTGGATTCTGATAGAGGGCCACGAGACATGGACCTGGGTGCAAAAATTGAGGCTCTAGACTCTTCCAGAGTTGAGATATTGACATTCAAAATTTTGACTAGAAAAAAAAAATGACAGTGTTAACCCTTATGTTTTTTTTTCGGGGGGGTGAAAAATAAAGTTTCTCCAATCTTCCCAAAATTCTGGATTCTGATAGAGGGCCACGAGACATGGACCTGGGTGCAAAAATTGAGGCTCTAGACTCTTCCAGAGCTGAGATATTGAAACTTAAAGTTTTGACCAGAAAAAAAAATGACAGTGTTACCCCTTATGTTTTTTTTTCAGGTCCAAATTTTGACCTTCGATATCTCGGCTCTGGAAGGGTCTAGAGCCTCCATTTTTGCGCGCTGGTCGAAGTCTCGTGGCCCTCTGTCGGAATCCAGAGTTTCAAGAAGATCGGAGGGGGTCAAAATTTCAGCCAAAAAAAAAATGACAGTGTTACCCCTTATGTTTTTTTTTCAGGTCCAAATTTTGACCTTCAATATCTCGGCTCTGGAAGGGTATAGAGCCTCCATTTTTGAGCGTTGGTCGAAGTCTCGTGGCCCTCTGTCTGAATCCAGAGTTTCAAGAAGATCGGAGGGGGTCAAAATTTCAGCCCAAAAAAAAATGACAGTGTTACCCCTTATGTTTTTTTTTCAGGTCCAAATTTTGACCTTCAATATCTCGGCTCTGGAAGGGTATAGAGCCTCCATTTTTGCGCGCTGGTCGAAGTCTCGTGGCCCTCTCTCAGAGTCCAGAGGTTCAAGAAGATCTGAGGGGGTCAAAATTTCGGCCAAAAAAAAAAAATGACAGTGTTACCCCTTATGTTTTTTTCAGGTCCAAATTTTGACCTTCGATATCTCGGCTCTGGAAGGGTCTAGAGCCTCAATTTTTGCGCACTGGTTGAAGTCTCGTGGCCCTCTGTCAGAATCCAGAGTTTCAAGAAGATCGGAGGGAGTCAAAATTTAGGCCAAAAAAAATGACAGTGTTACCCCTTATGTTTTTTTTTTCAGGTCCAAATTTTGACCTTCGATATCTCGGGTCTGGAAGGGTCTAGAGCCTCCATTTTTGCGCGCTGGTCGAAGTCTTTCAGAATCCAGAGTTTCAAGAAGATCAGAGGGGGTCAAAATTTCGGCCAAAAAAAAAAAATGACAGTGTTACCCCTTATGTTTTTTTTTCAGGTCCAAAATTTGACCTTCGATATCTCAGCTCTGGAAGGGTCTAGAGCCTCAAACATGGACCTGGGTGCAAAAATTGAGGCTGTAGACCCTTCCAGAGCTGAGATATTGAAACTCAAAATTTTGACAAGAAAAAAAAAATGACAGTGTTACCCCTTACATTTTTTTTCAGGGGGTGAAAAATTAATTTTCTCCAATCTTCTCAAAACTCTGGATTCTGATAGAGGGCCACGAGACATGGACCTGGGTGCAAAAATTGAGGCTGTAGACCCTTCCAGAGCTGAGATATTGAAACTTAAAATTTTGTCCAGAAAAAAAATGACAGTGTTACCCCTTACGTTTTTTTTTTGGGGTGTTACGTCCCCAGAGAACTGGGTACGTATTATAGTGATTTTCTTTTCTGGCATTGCTTGTGGTTCTTGTGTTTTTCTTCTTACAGGTGAGATGGCTTCTGTAACCATTCCAGCAGCTGATTGGTGGTTCAACGGCTGATTGGATCTTGGAATTCCTCCTACTCGTCAGTGGCTGCAGCTGGTTGGGCTCTTTAAAAAGCCTAGTTTTAGATCTGTTCTCTCTCTGCTTTGGCTTTGCCCTCTGTTCCTGCTGTTGGTGTGGTTGGTATCCCTTTTTGGGTAACTTTGTGATTTATAGATTACTTTATTGTTGTCTATTTGAGATTAGGATTGGAACATTTGACAATGCTTTTGATAATGTTTTAATCTGATTTGTTAGCTAGTAACTCTAGCTTTTTGTTCCACTTTTGGAACTTGAACAGCAGGACTGTGTATTTGTTGTTTGTGAATTATTATTTTTATTGTCTCTGTTAACTTCTTTTTCTTGTTCTTTGTTCTTTACAGGGAGTCTGGGGAATAGATTTAGAGCTACCCCGGGGTATACATCACCCGTAGTACCACTTCTCTGTCTAGAAACACCAGTTAGACCTGGGCGGACCACCATCTGTAATTTTGGTTAGGGCGCCTTGATCGTGTGCCAGATAGGTGATGGGTATATTTAGCATAGGTTAGTGGTGGGGGTATTTTGGTTATTTCTTTTCTTTGGTTCGTCCAGCTCTCCCCTTTCTCCCTTCAATTTGTTTATCACATTATTACCGTGACAAAAATAAAAACACAGTTTGTACGGTATTTGGAATTTGTCTCCTTTTTTCGCACCACGACTCCATTCCTCTTTTTCCAGCATTTTGTGGGTCTGAGAGGCTGTAGACCCTTTCAGAGCTGAGATATTGAAACTCAAAATTTTGACCAGAAAAAAACCCCGACAGTGTTACCCCTAATGTTTTTTTATTTTTTATTTTTTGGCCAAAAATTAAGTTTCCCCAATTCTCTGTTGTTTCTTTTATTTTTTTCATTATATTTGATGTTACAAATATGTGATGTACATTGTTGTGTAAATGTTCAAGAAAATGAAATAAAAATAATATATCAAATCAAATGTTTAATATATGCCTATATCGCTGGCTTGGAGCCAGAGGGGCCTAAGTGGCTTTCAACAAACTTTACACGAGAGACAAACATTTTTTTTGACCACACTTCAATCACCTGTATTATTAACCTTTAACCACAAACATTGCAACCACAGGCATACTGACATGAATGAGTATTTAAGTAAAAAAAAAATGATGGCATAATAACACAATGAACATGCTCTAAAACATTTTCAAATAAAAAAAAAATCAATTATGTCAGATATGCCTTTTTGTTGCTTTATTCAATACAGTTTGATCTCAGATAGGTATTTTTGGCACCATTGGATAGAGCTCAACAGGTTGGAATTCATTAACACACACATAATTTCTGAACATTAAATCTCAGAGTTTATTCACCCTGTTACGTGCCCAAAGAACTGGTTAAGATAAGATGGCTTCTGTAACCATTCCAGCAGCTGATTGGATCTTGGAACTCCTACTCGTCAGTGGACTCCACCTACTCATCAGTGGACTCCACCTACTCATCAGTGGCTCCAGGTGGCTGGGCTCTTCAAAAAGCCAAGTTTTAGATCAGTTCAGTCACTGCTCTCTGCAGTCTGCTCCTGCTGTTGGTCTGCTTTGTAGGTAACGGTCATAGTCATTTGATGCATGTGGCTCTTTTTGTCTTGGTTTCTTGTATTAACTGAAGTTCTCTACAGGCTCCTTGGGTAGATGGAGATTTGGTGCAGAAGCTGAAGGTTTGAAGTTCAAGGTCTTCAGAGCTCAAATTCATGTTCAGACCTTACCTATATTGACCTTGATCCAAACAGAGAGACCTATTTCCAATCCAGGACAAACAGGTGAGCTGTGATTGACCCTTGGTTGAAGCTATCATCTTCAAATGCAACATATGTGATTTTGTTTGTGTCTTTGCAGGTAGTTTCAGAGGTGTCTCCATGAATCCCAAATTTGTGGCTTTTGATCAAATGGTAAGACCTGATGTTTCACCATTTCAGCAAATGAAATGCAGCTTCTTCTAAGATGCAGAAATTTCAACTTGAATGACTGCTTTTAAATGTGTATTATTCCTTTCTTTATTGCAGTACGATCTGGTCGTGGTGGAGGAGAGTTCGCTTCGGTGTAAGACTTTGAATGGAGCCAATGCAGCTTTTTGCACTTTTCTCTTTAATTTGTTTTAATAGGACCAAGATAATAACCTGGATCGGTCAGTGGACAAACGTTTCCTCAACGGGGCTGATGTTGCAGCTTTCTCACAAGTTAAATCCAGAGGCTCAGATTGGTTTGTACACACTAAAACAGTGGTTCTCAACTCCTGTTCTCATGACCCACTGCTCTGCATGTTGTGCATGTGACATGCACAATATGCAGAGCAATGGGTCGTGAGGACTGGAGTTCAGTTTTATTCCCGACCGAGAACTCTCCCACGTTTTTGAGGTGAAAGGTTTGCCCAAGTTTAACGTGACTGAAAGTTGAGTGATGCTTTATTTTCTTGTCTTGTGGTTTGTCAGTTCCACAGATGTACACATGGCCAACCTGTACCTGGTCAAGCTTCAGTGGAAGTGTGCTGTGATCCATAATTTGACCAGACTGTGCCTGACTGAAACTGCAAAGGTGTGTGACTCCTGCTGAGGGTGTTCTTTATGCCTGTGCTTGACTTAATGGTCTATCTTCTCCTACCAGGTGAATGCCACGGGCTGTGCCTCTCTTGCTGTTGATACGTCAGTGTTTTTCAACACCAAATGTGAGACTCATTTCTTGTAAATGTGAGTTTTACTGAGGAGGGAACAGGTGAGCTCCATATACTCTTTATGATCTTTACAAGATATCCACTTTAAGCCACAAAGTTGATATTGTCCACTGTTTGGATTTTCTCTTGCAGGTGTAATGGTGACTTAATTGACCCAAAGACTTGATTTTAAATCTGGGTCTATGCTTAATGGAAAGGTAAGCAAAATGTCATCCCTTATCGCTGAAGCTTTCAAATTGGTTCCATTTCCTAACCTTGATCATTCCTAACAGATCTATGTGACTTGAGATTCTGGTCTACAGCATTCTTCCCAGTGAGAATCGACATGTGGCTATTTTTCAGGTGTCTCTGTGGTGTTCCAGTTGTTGGTGAGTGTCTGTCTCCAGCAGGTCAGATTCTGGTGTACAGCATTCTTCCCAGTGTGAATTGACATGTGTCACTGCAGTTCTCTCTAGCTGTGGCTCTGTGATGTTCCAGTTGTTGGTGAGTGTCTGACTCCAGCAGTGCAGATTCTGGTCTACAGCATTCTTTGCAGTGAGAATATAGTTGCTGCTAGTGTGTTGTTTGACTTGTGGCTATTCTGTTTTTCAGGTGTCTGCAGTTTTCTCCAGCAATGGCTGTTCATGGGGAGTGAAAAGTTCTGATGGTTTCAGGATCTTTGGGTCAGGATGACTTCTTAGTGGTGATATGTTATCTTTGTAAAAATAAAGTTTAAAAAATGTGTAAAAATTAAAGAATTTTTTATTTTTTTGTGTTGTTTCTTCTAGTTTTTATTAGACACAAGACACAAGACACAAGACACAAGACACAAGACACAAGACACAAGACACAAGACACAAGACACAAGACACAAGACACAAGACACAAGACACAAGACACAAGACACAAGACACAAGACACAAGACACAAGACACAAGACACAAGACACAAGACACAAGACACAAGACACAAGACACAAGACACAAGACACAAGACACAAGACACAAGACACAAATTTTGACCTTCGATATCTCGGCTCTGGAAGGGTCTAGAGCCTCCATTTTTGCGCGCTGGTCGAAGTCTCGTGGCCCTCTGTCAGAATCCAGAGTTTCAAGAAGATTGGAGAAAATTAATTTTTCACCCCCCGAAAAAAAATGTAAGGGGTAACACTGTCATTTTTTTTCCTGGTCAAAAATTTGTGTTTCAATATTTCAGCTCTGGAAGGGTCTACAGCCTCAATTTTTGCACCCAGGTCCATGTCTCGTGGCCCTCTATCAGAATCCAGAGTTTTGAGAAAATTGGAGAAAATTAATTTTTCACCCCCCGAAAAAAAATGTAAGGGGTAACACTGTCATTTTTTTTCCTGGTCAAAATTTTGTGTTTCAATATTTCAGCTCTGGAAGGGTCTACAATCTCAATTTTTGCACCCAAGTCCATGTCTCGTGGCCCTCTATCAGAATCCAGAGTGTTAAGAAGATTGGAGAAAATTAATTTTTCACCCCCCGAAAAAAAATGTAAGGGGTAACACTGTCATTTTTTTTCCTGGTCAAAAATTTGTGTTTCAATATTTCAGCTCTGGAAGGGTCTACAGCCTCAATTTTTGCACCCAGGTCTATGTCTCGAGGCCCTCTATCAGAATCCAGAGTTTTGAGAAGATTGGAGAAAATTAATTTTTCACCCCCCGAAAAAAAAAATGTAAGGGGTAACACTGTCATTTTTTTTCTGGACAAAATTTTAAGTTTCAATATCTCAGCTCTGGATAATATCTACACCTATAATAGAATCTATAATATCTACATCTATAATAAAGTCTATATACATAATGAGATCTACAATATCTACATCTATAATAAAGTCTATATACATAATAAGATCTACAATATCTACATCTATAATGAAGTATAAGAATCTACATCTATAGTAAAATCTACAATATATACATCTATAATCGTCTCTATACTAGTTCTACAATATATACATCTATAATTGTGTCTTGTGTCTTGTGTCTTGTGGCGACCGTCAAAATCAAGAAAAATTGGAAAAAAAATTAAAATACAATAAATAAAAACTAGACAAAACAACACAAAAAATTACTTTAATTTTTACAGATTTTTTAAACTTTATTTTTACAAAGATAACATATCACCACTCAGATGTCTTCCTGACTCCAAGATCCTGAAACCATCAGAACTTTTCACTCCCCATGAACAGCCATTGCTGGAGAAAACTGCAGACACCTGAAAAACAGAATAGCCACAAGTCAAACAGCACACTAGCAGCAAGCATCAGTAGCACTGACGAGTAGGATGAGTTCCAAGATCCAAACAGCTGTTGAATCACAAATCAGCTGCTGGAATGGTTACAGAAGCCATCTTATCTTAACCAGTTCTTTGGGCACGTAACAGGGTGAATAAACTCTGAGATTTAATGTTCAGAAATTATGTGTGTGTTAATGAATTCCAACCTGTTGAGCTCTATCCAATGGTGCCAAAAATACCTATCTGAGATCAAACTGTATTGAATAAAGCAACAAAAAGGCGTATCTGACATATTTGATTTTTTTTTATTTGAAAATGTTTTAGAGCATGTTCATTGTGTTATTATGAGATCATTTTTTTTTACTTAAATACTTATTCATGTCAGTATGCCTGTGGTTGCAATGTTTGTGGTTTAAGGTTAATAATACAGGTGATTGAAGAGTGGTCAAAAATATTTTTTGTCTCTCGTGTAAAGTTTGTTGAAAGCCACTTAGGCCCCTCTGGCTCCAAGCCAGCGATATAGGCATATATTAAACATTTGATTTGATTTGTAATATTATTTGTATTGCATTTTCTTGAACATTTACATGTTCTACAGCCTCAACATCTACAGCCTCAATTTTTGCACCCAGGTCCATGTCTCGTGGCCCTCTATCAGAATCCAGAGTTTTGAGAAGATTGGAGAAAATAAATTTTTCACCCCCCGAAAAAAATGTAAGGGGTAACACTGTCAATTTTTTTTCCTGGTCAAAATTTTGTGTTTCAATATCTCAGCTCTGGAAGGGTCTACAGCCTCAATTTTTGCACCCAGGTCCATGTCTCGTGGCCCTCTATCAGAATCCAGAGTTTTGAGAAGATTGGAGAAACTTAATTTTTCACCCCCCGAAAAAAAAAACATAAGGGGTAACACTGTAATTTTTTTTCGGGTCAAAACTTTGACGTCCGATATCTCGGCTCTGGAAGGGTCTAGAGCCTCCATTTTTGCGCGCTGGTCGAAGTCTCGTGGCCCTCTGTCAGAATCCAGAGTTTCAAGAAGATCGGAGGGGGTCAAAATTTCGGACAAAAACGACAGTGTTACCCCTTATGTTTTTTTTTTCAGGTCAAAACTTTGACATCCGATATCTCGGCTCTGGAAGGGTCTAGAGCCTCCATTTTTGCGCGCTGGTCGAAGTCTCGTGGCCCTCTGTCAGAATCCAGAGTTTCAAGAAGATCGGAAGGGGTCAAAATTTCGGCCAAAAACGACAGTGTTACCCCTTATGTTTTTTTTTCAGGTCAAAACTTTGACATCCGATATCTCGGCTCTGGAAGGGTCTAGAGCCTCCATTTTTGCGCGCTGGTCGAAGTCTCGTGGCCCTCTGTCAGAATCCAGAGTTTCAAGAAGATCGGAAGGGGTCAAAATTTCGGCCAAAAACGACAGTGTTACCCCTTATGTTTTTTTTTCAGGTCAAAACTTTGACATCCGATATCTCGGCTCTGGAAGGGTCTAGAGCCTCCATTTTTGCGCGCTGGTCGAAGTCTCGTGGCCCTCTGTCAGAATCCAGAGTTTCAAGAAGATCGGAGGGGTCAAAATTTCGGCCCAAAACGACAGTGTTACCCCTTATGTTTTTTTTTCAGGTCAAAACTTTGACATCCGATATCTCGGCTCTGGAAGGGTCTAGAGCCTCCATTTTTGCGCGCTGGTCGAAGTCTCGTGGCCCTCTGTCAGAATCCAGAGTTTCAAGAAGATCGGAGGGGGTCAAAATTTTGGCCAAAAACGACAGTGTTACCCCTTATGTTTTTTTTTCAGGTCAAAACTTTGACATCCGATATCTCGGCTCTGGAAGGGTCTAGAGCCTCCATTTTTGCGCGCTGGTCGAAGTCTCGTGGCCCTCTGTCAGAATCCAGAGTTTCAAGAAGATCGGAGGGGGTCAAAATTTTGGCCAAAAACGACAGTGTTACCCCTTATGTTTTTTTTTTCAGGTCAAAACTTTGACATCCGATATCTCGGCTCTGGAAGGGTCTAGAGCCTCCATTTTTGCGCGCTGGTCGAAGTCTTGTGGCCCTCTGTCAGAATCCAGAGTTTCAAGAAGATCGGAGGGGGTCAAAATTTTGGCCAAAAACAACAGTGTTACCCCTTATGTTTTTTTTTTCAGGTCAAAACTTTGACATCCGATATCTCGGCTCTGGAAGGGTCTAGAGCCTCCATTTTTGCGCGCTGGTCGAAGTCTCGTGGCCCTCTGTCAGAATCCAGAGTTTCAAGAAGATCGGAGGGGGTCAAAATTTCGGCCAAAAACGACAGTGTTACCCCTTATATTTTTTTTTCAGGTCAAAACTTTGACATCCGATATCTCGGCTCTGGAAGGGTCTAGAGCCTCCATTTTTGCGCGCTGGTCGAAGTCTCGTGGCCCTCTGTCAGAATCCAGAGTTTCAAGAAGATCGGAAGGGGTCAAAATTTCGGCCAAAAACGACAGTGTTACCCCTTATGTTTTTTTTTTCAGGTCAAAACTTTGACATCCGATATCTCGGCTCTGGAAGGGTCTAGAGCCTCCATTTTTGCGCGCTGGTCGAAGTCTCGTGGCCCTCTGTCAGAATCCAAAGTTTCAAGAAGATCGGAGGGGGTCAAAATTTCGGCCAAAAACGACAGTGTTACCCCTTATGTTTTTTTTTTCAGGTCAAAACTTTGACATCCGATATCTCGGCTCTGGAAGGGTCTAGAGCCTCCATTTTTGCGCGCTGGTCGAAGTCTCGTGGCCCTCTGTCAGAATCCAGAGTTTCAAGAAGATCGGAGGGGGTCAAAATTTCGGCCAAAAACGACAGTGTTACCCCTTATGTTTTTTTTTTCAGGTCAAAACTTTGACATCCGATATCTCGGCTCTGGAAGGGTCTAGAGCCTCCATTTTTGCGCGCTGGTCGAAGTCTCGTGGCCCTCTGTCAGAATCCAGAGTTTCAAGAAGATCGGAGGGGGTCAAATTTTGGCCAAAAACGACAGTGTTACCCCTTATGTTTTTTTTTCAGGTCAAAACTTTGACATCCGATATCTCGGCTCTGGAAGGGTCTAGAGCCTCCATTTTTGCGCGCTGGTCGAAGTCTCGTGGCCCTCTGTCAGAATCCAGAGTTTCAAGAAGATCGGAGGGGGTCAAATTTTGGCCAAAAACGACAGTGTTACCCCTTATGTTTTTTTTTCAGGTCAAAACTTTGACATCCGATATCTCGGCTCTGGAAGGGTCTAGAGCCTCCATTTTTGCGCGCTGGTCGAAGTCTCGTGGCCCTCTGTCAGAATCCAGAGTTTCAAGAAGATCGGAGGGGGTCAAAATTTTGGCCAAAAACGACAGTGTTACCCCTTATGTTTTTTTTTCAGGTCAAAACTTTGACATCCGATATCTCGGCTCTGGAAGGGTCTAGAGCCTCCATTTTTGCGCGCTGGTCGAAGTCTCGTGGCCCTCTGTCAGAATCCAGAGTTTCAAGAAGATCGGAGGGGGTCAAAATTTCGGCCAAAAACGACAGTGTTACCCCTTATGTTTTTTTTTCAGGTCAAAACTTTGACATCCGATATCTCGGCTCTGGAAGGGTCTAGAGCCTCAATTTTTGCGCGCTGGTCGAAGTCTCGTGGCCCTCTGTCAGAATCCAGAGTTTCAAGAAGATCGGAGGGGGTCAAAATTTCGGCCAAAAACGACAGTGTTACCCCTTATGTTTTTTTTTTCAGGTCAAAACTTTGACATCCGATATCTCGGCTCTGGAAGGGTCTAGAGCCTCAATTTTTGCGCGCTGGTCGAAGTCTCGTGGCCCTCTGTCAGAATCCAGAGTTTCAAGAAGATCGGAGGGGGTCAAAATTTCGGCCAAAAACGACAGTGTTACCCCTTATGTTTTTTTTTCAGGTCAAAACTTTGACATCCGATATCTCGGCTCTGGAAGGGTCTAGAGCCTCCATTTTTGCGCGCTGGTCGAAGTCTCGTGGCCCTCTGTCAGAATCCAGAGTTTCAAGAAGATCGGAGGGGGTCAAAATTTCGGCCAAAAACGACAGTGTTACCCCTTATGTTTTTTGTCAGGTCAAAACTTTGACATCCGATATCTCGGCTCTGGAAGGGTCTAGAGCCTCCATTTTTGCGCGCTGGTCGAAGTCTCGTGGCCCTCTGTCAGAATCCAGAGTTTCAAGAAGATCGGAGGGGGTCAAATTTTGGCCAAAAACGACAGTGTTACCCCTTATGTTTTTTTTTTCAGGTCAAAACTTTGACATCCGATATCTCGGCTCTGGAAGGGTCTAGAGCCTCCATTTTTGCGCGCTGGTCGAAGTCTCGTGGCCCTCTGTCAGAATCCAGAGTTTCAAGAAGATCGGAGGGGGTCAAAATTTCGGCCAAAAACGACAGTGTTACCCCTTATGTTTTTTTTTCAGGTCAAAACTTTGACATTCGATATCTCGGCTCTGGAAGGGTCTAGAGCCTCCATTTTTGCGCGCTGGTCGAAGTCTCGTGGCCCTCTGTCAGAATCCAAAGTTTCAAGAAGATCGGAGGGGGTCAAAATTTCGGCCAAAAACGACAGTGTTACCCCTTATGTTTTTTTTTCAGGTCAAAACTTTGACATCCGATATCTCGGCTCTGGAAGGGTCTAGAGCCTCCATTTTTGCGCGCTGGTCGAAGTCTCGTGGCCCTCTGTCAGAATCCAGAGTTTCAAGAAGATCGGAGGGGGTCAAATTTTGGCCAAAAACGACAGTGTTACCCCTTATGTTTTTTTTTCAGGTCAAAACTTTGACATCCGATATCTCGGCTCTGGAAGGGTCTAGAGCCTCCATTTTTGCGCGCTGGTCGAAGTCTCGTGGCCCTCTGTCAGAATCCAGAGTTTCAAGAAGATCGGAGGGGGTCAAAATTTCGGCCAAAAACGACAGTGTTACCCCTTATATTTTTTTTTCAGGTCAAAACTTTGACATCCGATATCTCGGCTCTGGAAGGGTCTAGAGCCTCCATTTTTGCGCGCTGGTCGAAGTCTCGTGGCCCTCTGTCAGAATCCAGAGTTTCAAGAAGATCGGAAGGGGTCAAAATTTCGGCCAAAAACGACAGTGTTACCCCTTATGTTTTTTTTTCAGGTCAAAACTTTGACATCCGATATCTCGGCTCTGGAAGGGTCTAGAGCCTCCATTTTTGCGCGCTGGTCGAAGTCTCGTGGCCCTCTGTCAGAATCCAAAGTTTCAAGAAGATCGGAGGGGGTCAAAATTTCGGCCAAAAACGACAGTGTTACCCCTTATGTTTTTTTTTTCAGGTCAAAACTTTGACATCCGATATCTCGGCTCTGGAAGGGTCTAGAGCCTCCATTTTTGCGCGCTGGTCGAAGTCTCGTGGCCCTCTGTCAGAATCCAGAGTTTCAAGAAGATCGGAGGGGGTCAAAATTTCGGCCAAAAACGACAGTGTTACCCCTTATGTTTTTTTTTCAGGTCAAAACTTTGACATCCGATATCTCGGCTCTGGAAGGGTCTAGAGCCTCCATTTTTGCGCGCTGGTCGAAGTCTCGTGGCCCTCTGTCAGAATCCAGAGTTTCAAGAAGATCGGAGGGGGTCAAATTTTGGCCAAAAACGACAGTGTTACCCCTTATGTTTTTTTTTCAGGTCAAAACTTTGACATCCGATATCTCGGCTCTGGAAGGGTCTAGAGCCTCCATTTTTGCGCGCTGGTCGAAGTCTCGTGGCCCTCTGTCAGAATCCAGAGTTTCAAGAAGATCGGAGGGGGTCAAAATTTTGGCCAAAAACGACAGTGTTACCCCTTATGTTTTTTTTTCAGGTCAAAACTTTGACATCCGATATCTCGGCTCTGGAAGGGTCTAGAGCCTCCATTTTTGCGCGCTGGTCGAAGTCTCGTGGCCCTCTGTCAGAATCCAGAGTTTCAAGAAGATCGGAGGGGGTCAAATTTTGGCCAAAAACGACAGTGTTACCCCTTATGTTTTTTTTTTCAGGTCAAAACTTTGACATCCGATATCTCGGCTCTGGAATTGTCTAGAGCCTCCATTTTTGCGCGCTGGTCGAAGTCTTGTGGCCCTCTGTCAGAATCCAGAGTTTCAAGAAGATCGGAGGGGGTCAAAATTTTGGCCAAAAACGACAGTGTTACCCCTTATGTTTTTTTTTCAGGTCAAAACTTTGACATCCGATATCTCGGCTCTGGAAGGGTCTAGAGCCTCCATTTTTGCGCGCTGGTCGAAGTCTCGTGGCCCTCTGTCAGAATCCAGAGTTTCAAGAAGATCGGAGGGGGTCAAAATTTTGGCCAAAAACGACAGTGTTACCCCTTATGTTTTTTTTTTTTCAGGTCAAAACTTTGACATCCGATATCTCGGCTCTGGAAGGGTCTAGAGCCTCCATTTTTGCGCGCTGGTCGAAGTCTTGTGGCCCTCTGTCAGAATCCAGAGTTTCAAGAAGATCGGAGGGGGTCAAAATTTTGGCCAAAAACAACAGTGTTACCCCTTATGTTTTTTTTTCAGGTCAAAACTTTGACATCCGATATCTCGGCTCTGGAAGGGTCTAGAGCCTCCATTTTTGCGCACTGGTCGAAGTCTTGTGGCCCTCTGTCAGAATCCAGAGTTTCAAGAAGATCGGAGGGGGTCAAAATTTTGGCCAAAAACAACAGTGTTACCCCTTATGTTTTTTTTTCAGGTCAAAACTTTGACATCCGATATCTCGGCTCTGGAAGGGTCTAGAGCCTCCATTTTTGCGCGCTGGTCGAAGTCTCGTGGCCCTCTGTCAGAATCCAGAGTTTCAAGAAGATCGGAGGGGGTCAAATTTTGGCCAAAAACGACAGTGTTACCCCTTATGTTTTTTTTTCAGGTCAAAACTTTGACATCCGATATCTCGGCTCTGGAAGGGTCGAGAGCCTCCATTTTTGCGCGCTGGTCGAAGTCTTGTGGCCCTCTGTCAGAATCCAGAGTTTCAAGAAGATCGGAGGGGGTCAAAATTTTGGCCAAAAACGACAGTATTACCCCTTATGTTTTTTTTTTCAGGTCAAAACTTTGACATCCGATATCTCGGCTCTGGAAGGGTCTAGAGCAGGGGTACTCAAGTTCAGAGGCCAAGGGGGCCACATTTAAACCACGTAAAATGTGAAGGGCCACAAATACAACGTGCATCGTAAGACTTTTATTTATGACAATATTTACAGTTTTTACTTATTTAGAAATGCAGTTAATTACCTATCTTGCTAGTTAAGTCTTGCAAGTCTTTTTGCTAGTGCTATTTAAGCTAATTTAAGCTTAAGCTAATACTGAACGTGAAAATAAAAAATCTGGAACAATAAAATGAATTAACAGTTTTCAAGCAATATTAATGCAACAATAAAAAAAAGTTCATACTCATACATTAAAAACCTCCCTGCAAGGTAAGTCTTGCCAGTCTTTGTCCAATTTAAAGTAATACTGGGACATGAAAAAAGTAAAAATAATGACATTTAAATGACAAGTTTTTATACTCAGGGTGGCTTTACAAATGTATTATTCATAGCCTCCTACTAATACTAGGTCCACTATTAGTCCAGTACATCTAACTTTTAAGTTAGTCAGAATTCGCTCAATAGCAGCTTTCACATGATCCATTTTTCATGCGAGCTGTGCCCCGTTCAGAACTATTTGAATCAACAAGTTTTGTTTTTCATGCTGTTAAGAGGAATAAATGGAGGTTGGAGCAGGCTTCACTCAACGTTTATACCTCAAATTGTTTTAAGAGTGCTGGCCTAATAATGACAATACATGTATGGAAGAGAGAGGCCGCACTTTGCATATACAGTTTTATTATACACATGTGTGTATGCAAAGTGCGGCCTCTCTCTTCCATACATGCTGTTAAGAGGACCATCAGCCAATAATTACACATTGGAGAGTGGAGATGCGCTCCACTGATCAGCTCTAACGTCACCCGAATCAGCTGTTAAAAATAATACAGATGTTTCGCGCAATGTCACGCGCAGGCCCGGTTCTAGAACCAAATCACTGAGGGTGCTTTTGAAAATAGTGAGGGTGCTCAAATGTTAAACACAATGCGATATGCATGATCGAGTAGCCTACGTCCCTGTATGAGCTTTTGTCCTTTACATATCATTTCATATAGTTAAGAAATGTTACAAAAAGAGTGCTTTTTCATCAAATAACGGCAGTATTGCAAATGTGTGAAGCAGGCTACTGACACTGATTTTATTCTGCAGTTGAATACATGAGTTAATATAAGTAACGTACTTTTGAGACATTTAGTTTCTGACGACAATGAATCAGTCCTTTTAAACGAAACAGCTGATTTAAAGAATAAATGCTGGTCACTCGACGGCGTCGGCACTTTATCACCGGTGTTTGAATGGGTATCATGCGGTGAAAGCATATAGGCGTCGATTTCGGTGGGTACGCGTCCCCACCAGATTTCGTCATTGATAATTTTGTACCCATCACTTTTGGAAACACTGAAGCACGGATTTACCTACTACAAATAAAACATCTCCAGTTAACAAGCAGAGCATTCATTTAGTTCGCTCTTAATTAAGAGATCTACATAGCGGTTAAGTTTGATGTTTTTGAAATCAAGCTGAGCGCTTGATTGCCACTGTTGTCAGTTTCATGGAGACAGTTCTCTAGCGGCTCGCGCAATCTTCACTGCGCACTTCAATCTACTGTCGTTGCAGAGACACTCATTCATTCCGATATATATAGATACATTTATTGGCTATCTAATATGAAGGCAGTCCCGTCTCTAACGATTTTCCTGAGCGGGACGCACAAGCGCTTGTTGCCGCTGCCGTCAGCTGCCTGGCTCGCGCAGTCTTCACTCGGACGCGCGCGCACTTCAATCGCCGTTGCGGAGACTCTATTAAATCCTCTATTATAAGTCCCATTAAACAATACACACACATTAATGGCAATGATTATTTTTTTTATGAATAAATCACGGATTATACAAAACGTCCGCGGTATAGCCTGCCTACTTAGGGTAATATTTGTGCAACCTTTGAGCTCAAAAAGTGCTTCATCTTTTGCATGACGCGGGCCATAAAATGAATGCCGACGGGCCGGATGCGGCCCGCGGGCCGCCTGTTGAGTACCTCTGGTCTAGAGCCTCCATTTTTGCGCGCTGGTCGAAGTCTCGTGGCCCTCTGTCAGAATCCAGAGTTTCAAGAAGATCGGAGGGGGTCAAAATTTCGGCCAAAAACGACAGTGTTACCCCTTATGTTTTTTTTTCAGGTCAAAACTTTGACATCCGATATCTCGGCTCTGGAAGGGTCTAGAGCCTCAATTTTTGCGCGCTGGTCGAAGTCTCGTGGCCCTCTGTTAGAATCCAGAGTTTCAAGAAGATCGGAGGGGGTCAAAATTTCGGCCAAAAACGACAGTGTTACCCCTTATGTTTTTTTTTTCAGGTCAAAACTTTGACATCCGATATCTCGGCTCTGGAAGGGTCTAGAGCCTCCATTTTTGCGCGCTGGTCGAAGTCTCGTGGCCCTCTGTCAGAATCCAGAGTTTCAAGAAGATCGGAGGGGGTCAAAATTTTGGCCAAAAACGACAGTGTTACCCCTTATGTTTTTTTTTCAGGTCAAAACTTTGACATCCGATATCTCGGCTCTGGAAGGGTCTAGAGCCTCCATTTTTGCGCGCTGGTCGAAGTCTCGTGGCCCTCTGTCAGAATCCAGAGTTTCAAGAAGATCGGAGGGGGTCAAAATTTCGGACAAAAACGACAGTGTTACCCCTTATGTTTTTTTTTTCAGGTCAAAACTTTGACATCCGATATCTCGGCTCTGGAAGGGTCTAGAGCCTCCATTTTTGCGCGCTGGTCGAAGTCTCGTGGCCCTCTGTCAGAATCCAGAGTTTCAAGAAGATCGGAAGGGGTCAAAATTTCGGCCAAAAACGACAGTGTTACCCCTTATGTTTTTTTTTCAGGTCAAAACTTTGACATCCGATATCTCGGCTCTGGAAGGGTCTAGAGCCTCCATTTTTGCGCCCTGGTCGAAGTCTTGTGGCCCTCTGTCAGAATCCAAAGTTTCAAGAAGATCGGAGGGGGTCAAAATTTCGGCCAAAAACGACAGTGTTACCCCTTATGTTTTTTTTTCAGGTCAAAACTTTGACATCCGATATCTCGGCTCTGGAAGGGTCTAGAGCCTCCATTTTTGCGCGCTGGTCGAAGTCTCGTGGCCCTCTGTCAGAATCCAGAGTTTCAAGAAGATCGGAGGGGGTCAAAATTTCGGCCAAAAACGACAGTGTTACCGCTTATGTTTTTTTTTCAGGTCAAAACTTTGACATCCGATATCTCGGCTCTGGAAGGGTCTAGAGCCTCAATTTTTGCGCGCTGGTCGAAGTCTCGTGGCCCTCTGTCAGAATCCAGAGTTTCAAGAAGATCGGAGGGGGTCAAAATTTCGGCCAAAAACGACAGTGTTACCCCTTATGTTTTTTTTTTCAGGTCAAAACTTTGACATCCGATATCTCGGCTCTGGAAGGGTCTAGAGCCTCAATTTTTGCGCGCTGGTCGAAGTCTCGTGGCCCTCTGTCAGAATCCAGAGTTTCAAGAAGATCGGAGGGGGTCAAAATTTCGGCCAAAAACGACAGTGTTACCCCTTATGTTTTTTTTTCAGGTCAAAACTTTGACATCCGATATCTCGGCTCTGGAAGGGTCTAGAGCCTCCATTTTTGCGCGCTGGTCGAAGTCTCGTGGCCCTCTGTCAGAATCCAGAGTTTCAAGAAGATCGGAGGGGGTCAAAATTTCGGCCAAAAACGACAGTGTTACCCCTTATGTTTTTTTGTCAGGTCAAAACTTTGACATCCGATATCTCGGCTCTGGAAGGGTCTAGAGCCTCCATTTTTGCGCGCTGGTCGAAGTCTCGTGGCCCTCTGTCAGAATCCAGAGTTTCAAGAAGATCGGAGGGGGTCAAAATTTCGGCCAAAAACGACAGTGTTACCCCTTATGTTTTTTTTTCAGGTCAAAACTTTGACATCCGATATCTCGGCTCTGGAAGGGTCTAGAGCCTCCATTTTTGCGCGCTGGTCGAAGTCTCGTGGCCCTCTGTCAGAATCCAGAGTTTCAAGAAGATCGGAGGGGGTCAAAATTTTGGCCAAAAACGACAGTGTTACCCCTTATGTTTTTTTTTCAGGTCAAAACTTTGACATCCGATATCTCGGCTCTGGAAGGGTCTAGAGCCTCCATTTTTGCGCGCTGGTCGAAGTCTCGTGGCCCTCTGTCAGAATCCAGAGTTTCAAGAAGATCGGAGGGGGTCAAATTTTGGCCAAAAACGACAGTGTTACCCCTTATGTTTTTTTTTTCAGGTCAAAACTTTGACATCCGATATCTAGGCTCTGGAATTGTCTAGAGCCTCCATTTTTGCGCGCTGGTCGAAGTCTTGTGGCCCTCTGTCAGAATCCAGAGTTTCAAGAAGATCGGAGGGGGTCAAAATTTTGACCAAAAACGACAGTGTTACCCCTTATGTTTTTTTTTCAGGTCAAAACTTTGACATCCGATATCTCGGCTCTGGAAGGGTCTAGAGCCTCCATTTTTGCGCGCTGGTCGAAGTCTCGTGGCCCTCTGTCAGAATCCAGAGTTTCAAGAAGATCGGAGGGGGTCAAAATTTCGGCCAAAACGACAGTGTTACCCCTTATGTTTTTTTTTCAGGTCAAAACTTTGACATCCGATATCTCGGCTCTGGAAGGGTCTAGAGCCTCCATTTTTGCGCGCTGGTCGAAGTCTTGTGGCCCTCTGTCAGAATCCAGAGTTTCAAGAAGATCGGAGGGGGTCAAAATTTTGGCCAAAAACGACAGTATTACCCCTTATGTTTTTTTTTCAGGTCAAAACTTTGACATCCGATATCTCGGCTCTGGAAGGGTCTAGAGCCTCCATTTTTGCACGCTGGTCGAAGTCTCGTGGCCCTCTGTCAGAATCCAGAGTTTCAAGAAGATCGGAGGGGGTCAAATTTTGGCCAAAAACGACAGTGTTACCCCTTATGTTTTTTTTTTCAGGTCAAAACTTTGATATCCGATATCTCGGCTCTGGAAGGGTCTAGAGCCTCCATTTTTGCGCGCTGGTCGAAGTCTCGTGGCCCTCTGTCAGAATCCAGAGTTTCAAGAAGATCGGAGGGGGTCAAAATTTTGGCCCAAAACGACAGTGTTACCCCTTATGTTTTTTTTTCAGGTCAAAACTTTGACATCCGATATCTCGGCTCTGGAAGGGTCTAGAGCCTCCATTTTTGCGCGCTGGTCGAAGTCTCGTGGCCCTCTGTCAGAATCCAGAGTTTCAAGAAGATCGGAGGGGGTCAAATTTTGGCCAAAAACGACAGTGTTACCCCTTATGTTTTTTTTTTCAGGTCAAAACTTTGACATCCGATATCTCGGCTCTGGAATTGTCTAGAGCCTCCATTTTTGCGCGCTGGTCGACGTCTTGTGGCCCTCTGTCAGAATCCAGAGTTTCAAGAAGATCGGAGGGGGTCAAAATTTTGGCCAAAAACGACAGTGTTACCCCTTATGTTTTTTTTTCAGGTCAAAACTTTGACATCCGATATCTCGGCTCTGGAAGGGTCTAGAGCCTCCATTTTTGCGCGCTGGTCGAAGTCTCGTGGCCCTCTGTCAGAATCCAGAGTTTCAAGAAGATCGGAGGGGGTCAAAATTTTGGCCAAAAACGACAGTGTTACCCCTTATGTTTTTTGTTTTCAGGTCAAAACTTTGACATCCGATATCTCGGCTCTGGAAGGGTCTAGAGCCTCCATTTTTGCGCGCTGGTCGAAGTCTTGTGGCCCTCTGTCAGAATCCAGAGTTTCAAGAAGATCGGAGGGGGTCAAAATTTTGGCCAAAAACGACAGTGTTACCCCTTATGTTTTTTTTTCAGGTCAAAACTTTGACATCCGATATCTCGGCTCTGGAAGGGTCTAGAGCCTCCATTTTTGCGCGCTGGTCGAAGTCTCGTGGCCCTCTGTCAGAATCCAGAGTTTCAAGAAGATCGGAGGGGGTCAAAATTTTGGCCAAAAACGACAGTGTTACCCCTTATGTTTTTTTTTCAGGTCAAAACTTTGACATCCGATATCTCGGCTCTGGAAGGGTCTAGAGCCTCCATTTTTGCGCGCTGGTCGAAGTCTTGTGGCCCTCTGTCAGAATCCAGAGTTTCAAGAAGATCGGAGGGGGTCAAAATTTTGGCCAAAAACAACAGTGTTACCCCTTATGTTTTTTTTCAGGTCAAAACTTTGACATCCGATATCTCGGCTCTGGAAGGGTCTAGAGCCTCCATTTTTGCGCGCTGGTCGAAGTCTCGTGGCCCTCTGTCAGAATCCAGAGTTTCAAGAAGATCGGAGGGGGTCAAATTTTGGCCAAAAACGACAGTGTTACCCCTTATGTTTTTTTTTTCAGGTCAAAACTTTGACATCCGATATCTCGGCTCTGGAAGGGTCTAGAGCCTCCATTTTTGCGCGCTAGTCGAAGTCTTGTGGCCCTCTGTCAGAATCCAGAGTTTCAAGAAGATCGGAGGGGGTCAAAATTTTGGCCAAAAACGACAGTGTTACCCCTTATGTTTTTTTTTCAGGTCAAAACTTTGACATCCGATATCTCGGCTCTGGAAGGGTCTAGAGCCTCCATTTTTGCGCGCTGGTCGAAGTCTCGTGGCCCTCTGTCAGAATCCAGAGTTTCAAGAAGATCGGAAGGGGTCAAAATTTCGGCCAAAAACGACAGTGTTACCCCTTATGTTTTTTTTTCAGGTCAAAACTTTGACATCCGATATCTCGGCTCTGGAAGGGTCTAGAGCCTCCATTTTTGCGCGCTGGTCGAAGTCTCGTGGCCCTCTGTCAGAATCCAAAGTTTCAAGAAGATCGGAGGGGGTCAAAATTTCGGCCAAAAACGACAGTGTTACCCCTTATGTTTTTTTTTCAGGTCAAAACTTTGACATTTGATATCTCGGCTCTGGAAGGGTCTAGAGCCTCCATTTTTGCGCGCTGGTCGAAGTCTCGTGGCCCTCTGTCAGAATCCAGAGTTTCAAGAAGATCGGAGGGGGTCAAATTTTGGCCAAAAACGACAGTGTTACCCCTTATGTTTTTTTTTCAGGTCAAAACTTTGACATCCGATATCTCGGCTCTGGAAGGGTCTAGAGCCTCCATTTTTGCGCGCTGGTCGAAGTCTCGTGGCCCTCTGTCAGAATCCAGAGTTTCAAGAAGATCGGAGGGGGTCAAAATTTCGGCCAAAAACGACAGTGTTACCCCTTATGTTTTTTTTTCAGGTCAAAACTTTGACATCCGATATCTCGGCTCTGGAAGGGTCTAGAGCCTCCATTTTTGCGCGC
This sequence comes from Cyprinella venusta, assembly GCA_038021265.1. Taxonomy (NCBI): domain Eukaryota; kingdom Metazoa; phylum Chordata; class Actinopteri; order Cypriniformes; family Leuciscidae; genus Cyprinella; species Cyprinella venusta. The sequence continues at coordinate 35,066,333 of CM075872.1, read as the reverse complement.
TGGTCGAAGTCTCGTGGCCCTCTGTCAGAATCCAGAGTTTCAAGAAGATCGGAGGGGGTCAAAATTTCGGCCAAAACGACAGTGTTACCCCTTATGTTTTTTTTTCAGGTCAAAACTTTGACATCCGATATCTCGGCTCTGGAAGGGTCTAGAGCCTCAATTTTTGCGCGCTGGTCGAAGTCTCGTGGCCCTCTGTCAGAATCCAGAGTTTCAAGAAGATCGGAGGGGGTCAAAATTTCGGCCAAAAACGACAGTGTTACCCCTTATGTTTTTTTTTTTCAGGTCAAAACTTTGACATCCGATATCTCGGCTCTGGAAGGGTCTAGAGCCTCAATTTTTGCGCGCTGGTCGAAGTCTCGTGGCCCTCTGTCAGAATCCAGAGTTTCAAGAAGATCGGAGGGGGTCAAAATTTCGGCCAAAAACGACAGTGTTACCCCTTATGTTTTTTTGTCAGGTCAAAACTTTGACATCCGATATCTCGGCTCTGGAAGGGTCTAGAGCCTCCATTTTTGCGCGCTGGTCGAAGTCTCGTGGCCCTCTGTCAGAATCCAGAGTTTCAAGAAGATCGGAGGGGGTCAAAATTTCGGCCAAAAACGACAGTGTTACCCCTTATGTTTTTTTTTCAGGTCAAAACTTTGACATCCGATATCTCGGCTCTGGAAGGGTCTAGAGCCTCCATTTTTGCGCGCTGGTCGAAGTCTCGTGGCCCGTCTGTCAGAATCCAGAGTTTCAAGAAGATCGGAGGGGGTCAAAATTTCGGCCAAAACGACAGTGTTACCCCTTATGTTTTTTTTTCAGGTCAAAACTTTGACATCCGATATCTCGGCTCTGGAAGGGTCTAGAGCCTCAATTTTTGCGCGCTGTTCGAAGTCTCGTGGCCCTCTGTCAGAATCCAGAGTTTCAAGAAGATCGGAGGGGGTCAAAATTTCGGCCAAAAACGACAGTGTTACCCCTTATGTTTTTTTTTTCAGGTCAAAACTTTGACATCCGATATCTCGGCTCTGGAAGGGTCTAGAGCCTCCATTTTTGCGCGCTGGTCGAAGTCTCGTGGCCCTCTGTCAGAATCCAGAGTTTCAAGAAGATCGGAGGGGGTCAAAATTTTGGCCAAAAACGACAGTGTTACCCCTTATGTTTTTTTTTCAGGTCAAAACTTTGACATCCGATATCTCGGCTCTGGAAGGGTCTAGAGCCTCCATTTTTGCGCGCTGGTCGAAGTCTCGTGGCCCTCTGTCAGAATCCAGAGTTTCAAGAAGATCGGAGGGGGTCAAATTTTGGCCAAAAACGACAGTGTTACCCCTTATGTTTTTTTTTTCAGGTCAAAACTTTGACATCCGATATCTCGGCTCTGGAATTGTCTAGAGCCTCCATTTTTGCGCGCTGGTCGAAGTCTTTTGGCCCTCTGTCAGAATCCAGAGTTTCAAGAAGATCGGAGGGGGTCAAAATTTTGGCCAAAAACAACAGTGTTACCCCTTATGTTTTTTTTTCAGGTCAAAACTTTGACATCCGATATCTCGGGTCTGGAAGGGTCTAGAGCCTCAATTTTTGCGCGCTGGTCGAAGTCTCGTGGCCCTCTGTCAGAATCCAGAGTTTCAAGAAGATCGGAGGGGGTCAAAATTTCGGCCAAAAACGACAGTGTTACCCCTTATGTTTTTTTTTTTTCAGGTCAAAACTTTGACATCCGATATCTCGGCTCTGGAAGGGTCTAGAGCCTCCATTTTTGCGCGCTGGTCGAAGTCTCGTGGCCCTCTGTCAGAATCCAGAGTTTCAAGAAGATCGGAGGGGGTCAAAATTTCGGCCAAAAACGACAGTGTTACCCCTTATGTTTTTTTTTCAGGTCAAAACTTTGACATCCGATATCTCGGCTCTGGAAGGGTCTAGAGCCTCCATTTTTGCGCGCTGGTCGAAGTCTCGTGGCCCTCTGTCAGAATCCAGAGTTTCAAGAAGATCGGAGGGGGTCAAAATTTCGGCCAAAAACGACAGTGTTACCCCTTATGTTTTTTTTTCAGGTCAAAACTTTGACATCCGATATCTCGGCTCTGGAAGGGTCTAGAGCCTCCATTTTTGCGCGCTGGTCGAAGTCTCGTGGCCCTCTGTCAGAATCCAGAGTTTCAAGAAGATCGGAGGGGGTCAAAATTTTGGCCAAAAACGACAGTGTTACCCCTTATGTTTTTTTTTTCAGGTCAAAACTTTGACATCCGATATCTCGGCTCTGGAAGGGTCTAGAGCCTCCATTTTTGCGCGCTGGTCGAAGTCTCGTGGCCCTCTGTCAGAATCCAGAGTTTCAAGAAGATCGGAGGGGGTCAAAATTTTGGCCAAAAACGACAGTGTTACCCCTTATGTTTTTTTTTCAGGTCAAAACTTTGACATCCGATATCTCGGCTCTGGAAGGGTCTAGAGCCTCCATTTTTGCGCGCTGGTCGAAGTCTCGTGGCCCTCTGTCAGAATCCAGAGTTTCAAGAAGATCGGAGGGGGTCAAAATTTCGGCCAAAAACGACAGTGTTACCCCTTATGTTTTTTTTTTCAGGTCAAAACTTTGACATCCGATATCTCGGCTCTGGAAGGGTCTAGAGCCACAATTTTTGCGCGCTGGTCGAAGTCTCGTGGCCCTCTGTCAGAATCCAGAGTTACAAGAAGATCGGAGGGGGTCAAAATTTCGGCCAAAAACGACAGTGTTACCCCTTATGTTTTTTTTTCAGGTCAAAACTTTGACATCCGATATCTCGGCTCTGGAAGGGTCTAGAGCCTCCATTTTTGCGCGCTGGTCGAAGTCTCGTGGCCCTCTGTCAGAATCCAGAGTTTCAAGAAGATCGGAGGGGGTCAACATTTTGGCCAAAAACGACAGTGTTACCCCTTATGTTTTTTTTTTCAGGTCAAGACTTTGACATCCGATATCTCGGCTCTGGAAGGGTCTAGAGCCTCAATTTTTGCGCGCTGGTCGAAGTCTCGTGGCCCTCTGTCAGAATCCAGAGTTACAAGAAGATCGGAGGGGGTCAAAATTTCGGCCAAAAACGACAGTGTTACCCCTTATGTTTTTTTTTCAGGTCAAAACTTTGACATCCGATATCTCGGCTCTGGAAGGGTCTAGAGCCTCAATTTTTGCGCGCTGGTCGAAGTCTCGTGGCCCTCTGTCAGAATCCAGAGTTTCAAGAAGATCGGAGGGGGTCAAAATTTCGGCCAAAAACGACAGTGTTACCCCTTATGTTTTTTTTTTCAGGTCCAAATTTTGTCACACATTTGTTCACACTGTCGTTTTTGGCCAAAATTTTGACCCCCTCCGATCTTCTTGAAACTCTGGATTCTGACAGAGGGCCACGAGACTTCGACCAGCGCGCAAAAATGGAGGCTCTAGACCCTTCCAGAGCCGAGATATCGGATGTCAAAGTTTTGACCTGAAAAAAAAAAAAACATAAGGGGTAACACTGTCGTTTTTGGCCGAAATTTTGACCCCCTCCGATCTTCTTGAAACTCTGGATTCTGACAGAGGGCCACGAGACTTCGACCAGCGCGCAAAAATGGAGGCTCTAGACCCTTCCAGAGCCGAGATATCGGATGTCAAAGTTTTGACCTGAAAAAAAACATAAGGGGTAACACTGTCGTTTTTGGCCGAAATTTTGACCCCCTCCGATCTTCTTGAAACTCTGGATTCTGACAGAGGGCCACGAGACTTCGACCAGCGCGCAAAAATGGAGGCTCTAGACCCTTCCAGAGCCGAGATATCGGATGTCAAAGTTTTGACCTGAAAAAAAAACATAAGGGGTAACACTTTCGTTTTTGGCCGAAATTTTGACCCCCTCCGATCTTCTTGAAACTCTGGATTCTGACAGAGGGCCACGAGACTTCGACCAGCGCGCAAAAATGGAGGCTCTAGACCCTTCCAGAGCCGAGATATCGGATGTCAAAGTTTTGACCTGAAAAAAAAAAACATAAGGGGTAACACTGTCGTTTTGGCCGAAATTTTGACCCCCTCCGATCTTCTTGAAACTCTGGATTCTGACAGAGGGCCACGAGACTTCGACCAGCGTGCAAAAATGGAGGCTCTAGACCCTTCCAGAGCCGAGATATCGGATGTCAAAGTTTTGACCTGAAAAAAAAAAACATAAGGGGTAACACTGTCGTTTTTGGCCGAACTTTTGACCCCCTCCGATCTTCTTGTAACTCTGGATTCTGACAGAGGGCCACGAGACTTCGACCAGCGCGCAAAAATGGAGGCTCTAGACCCTTCCAGAGCCGAGATATCGGATGTCAAAGTTTTGACCTGAAAAAAAAAACATAAGGGGTAACACTGTCGTTTTTGGCCGAAATTTTGACCCCCTCCGATCTTCTTGAAACTCTGGATTCTGACAGAGGGCCACGAGACTTCGACCAGCGCGCAAAAATGGAGGCTCTAGACCCTTCCAGAGCCGAGATATCGGATGTCAAAGTTTTGACCTGAAAAAAAAACATAAGGGGTAACACTGTAGTTTTTGGCCAAAATTTTGACCCCCTCCGATCTTCTTGAAACTCTGGATTCTGACAGAGGGCCACGAGACTTCGACCAGCGCGCAAAAATGGAGGCTCTAGACCCTTCCAGAGCCGAGATATCGGATGTCAAAGTTTTGACCTGAAAAAAAAAACATAAGGGGTAACACTGTCGTTTTTGGCCGAAATTTTGACCCCCTCCGATCTTCTTGAAACTCTGGATTCTGACAGAGGGCCACGAGACTTCGACCAGCGCGCAAAAATGGAGGCTCTAGACCCTTCCAGAGCCAAGATATCGGATGTCAAAGTTTTGACCTGAAAAAAAAACATAAGGGGTAACACTGTCGTTTTTGGCCAAAATTTTGACCCCCTCCGATCTTCTTGAAACTCTGGATTCTGACAGAGGGCCACGAGACTTCGACCAGCGCGCAAAAATGGAGGCTCTAGACCCTTCCAGAGCCGAGATATCGGATGTCAAAGTTTTGACCTGAAAAAAAAACATAAGGGGTAACACTGTCGTTTTTGGCCGAAATTTTGACCCCCTCCGATCTTCTTGAAACTCTGGATTCTGACAGAGGGCCACGAGACTTCGACCAGCGCGCAAAAATGGAGGCTCTAGACCCTTCCAGAGCCGAGATATCGGATGTCAAAGTTTTGACCTGAAAAAAACACATAAGGGGTAACACTGTCGTTTTTGGCCAAAATTTTGACCCCCTCCGATCTTCTTGAAACTCTGGATTCTGACAGAGGGCCATGAGACTTCGACCAGCGCGCAAAAATGGAGGCTCTAGACCCTTCCAGAGCCGAGATATCGGATGTCAAAGTTTTGACCTGAAAAAAAAACATAAGGGGTAACACTGTCGTTTTTGGCCAAAATTTTGACCCCCTCCGATCTTCTTGAAACTCTGGATTCTGACAGAGGGCCATGAGACTTCGACCAGCGCGCAAAAATGGAGGCTCTAGACCCTTCCAGACCCGAGATATCGGATGTCAAAGTTTTGACCTGAAAAAAAAACATAAGGGGTAACACTGTCGTTTTTGGCCGAAATTTTGACCCCCTCCGATCTTCTTGAAACTCTGGATTCTGACAGAGGGCCACGAGACTTCGACCAGCGCGCAAAAATGGAGGCTCTAGACCCTTCCAGAGCCGAGATATCGGATGTCAAAGTTTTGACCTGAAAAAAAAAACATAAGGGGTAACACTGTCGTTTTTGGCCGAAATTTTGACCCCCTCCGATCTTCTTGAAACTCTGGATTCTGACAGAGGGCCACGAGACTTCGACCAGCGCGCAAAAATGGAGGCTCTAGACCCTTCCAGAGCCGAGATATCGGATGTCAAAGTTTTGACCTGAAAAAAAAACATAAGGGGTAACACTGTCGTTTTTGGCCGAAATTTTGACCCCCTCCGATCTTCTTGAAACTCTGGATTCTGACAGAGGGCCACGAGACTTCGACCAGCGCGCAAAAATGGAGGCTCTAGACCCTTCCAGAGCCGAGATATCGGATGTCAAAGTTTTGACCTGAAAAAAAAAAAATAAGGGGTAACACTGTCGTTTTTGGCCGAAATTTTGACCCCCTCCGATCTTCTTGAAACTCTGGATTCTGACAGAGGGCCACGAGACTTCGACCAGCGCGCAAAAATTGAGGCTCTAGACCCTTCCAGAGCCGATATATCGGATGTCAAAGTTTTGACCTGAAAAAAAAACATAAGGGGTAACACTGTCGTTTTTGGCCGAAATTTTGACCCCCTCCGATCTTCTTGAAACTCTGGATTCTGACAGAGGGCCACGAGACTTCGACCAGCGCGCAAAAATGGAGGCTCTAGACCCTTCCAGAGCCGAGATATCGGATGTCAAAGTTTTGACCTGTAAAAAAAACATAAGGGGTAACACTGTCGTTTTTGGCCAAAATTTTGACCCCCTCCGATCTTCTTGAAACTCTGGATTCTGACAGAGGGCCATGAGACTTCGACCAGCGCGCAAAAATGGAGGCTCTAGACCCTTCCAGAGCCGAGATATCGGATGTCAAAGTTTTGACCTGAAAAAAAAACATAAGGGGTTACACTGTCGTTTTTGGCCGAAATTTTGACCCCCTCCGATCTTCTTGAAACTCTGGATTCTGACAGAGGGCCATGAGACTTCGACCAGCGCGCAAAAATGGAGGCTCTAGACCCTTCCAGACCCGAGATATCGGATGTCAAAGTTTTGACCTGAAAAAAAAACATAAGGGGTAACACTGTCGTTTTTGGCCGAAATTTTGACCCCCTCCGATCTTCTTGAAACTCTGGATTCTGACAGAGGGCCACGAGACTTCGACCAGCGCGCAAAAATGGAGGCTCTAGACCCTTCCAGAGCCGAGATATCGGATGTCAAAGTTTTGACCTGAAAAAAAAACATAAGGGGTAACACTGTCGTTTTTGGCCGAAATTTTGACCCCCTCCGATCTTCTTGAAACTCTGGATTCTGACAGAGGGCCACGAGACTTCGACCAGCGCGCAAAAATGGAGGCTCTAGACCCTTCCAGAGCCGAGATATCGGATGTCAAAGTTTTGACCTGAAAAAAAAAAAAATAAGGGGTAACACTGTCGTTTTTGGCCGAAATTTTGACCCCCTCCGATCTTCTTGAAACTCTGGATTCTGACAGAGGGCCACGAGACTTCGACCAGCGCGCAAAAATTGAGGCTCTAGACCCTTCCAGAGCCGATATATCGGATGTCAAAGTTTTGACCTGAAAAAAAAACATAAGGGGTAACACTGTCGTTTTTGGCCGAAATTTTGACCCCCTCCGATCTTCTTGAAATTCTGGATTCTGACAGAGGGCCACGAGACTTCGACCAGCGCGCAAAAATGGAGGCTCTAGACCCTTCCAGAGCCGAGATATCGGATGTCAAAGTTTTGACCTGTAAAAAAAACATAAGGGGTAACACTGTCGTTTTTGGCCAAAATTTTGACCCCCTCCGATCTTCTTGAAACTCTGGATTCTGACAGAGGGCCATGAGACTTCGACCAGCGCGCAAAAATGGAGGCTCTAGACCCTTCCAGACCCGAGATATCGGATGTCAAAGTTTTGACCTGAAAAAAAAACATAAGGGGTAACACTGTCGTTTTTGGCCGAAATTTTGACCCCCTCCGATCTTCTTGAAACTCTGGATTCTGACAGAGGGCCACGAGACTTCGACCAGCGCGCAAAAATGGAGGCTCTAGACCCTTCCAGAGCCGAGATATCGGATGTCAAAGTTTTGACCTGAAAAAAAAACATAAGGGGTAACACTGTCGTTTTTGGCCGAAATTTTGACCCCCTCCGATCTTCTTGAAACTCTGGATTCTGACAGAGGGCCACGAGACTTCGACCAGCGCGCAAAAATGGAGGCTCTAGACCCTTCCAGAGCCGAGATATCGGATGTCAAAGTTTTGACCTGAAAAAAAAACATAAGGGGTAACACTGTCGTTTTTGGCCGAAATTTTGACCCCCTCCGATCTTCTTGAAACTCTGGATTCTGACAGAGGGCCACGAGACTTCGACCAGCGCGCAAAAATGGAGGCTCTAGACCCTTCCAGAGCCGAGATATCGGATGTCAAAGTTTTGACCTGAAAAAAAAAAAATAAGGGGTAACACTGTCGTTTTTGGCCGAAATTTTGACCCCCTCCGATCTTCTTGAAACTCTGGATTCTGACAGAGGGCCACGAGACTTCGACCAGCGCGCAAAAATTGAGGCTCTAGACCCTTCCAGAGCCGATATATCGGATGTCAAAGTTTTGACCTGAAAAAAAAACATAAGGGGTAACACTGTCGTTTTTGGCCGAAATTTTGACCCCCTCCGATCTTCTTGAAACTCTGGATTCTGACAGAGGGCCACGAGACTTCGACCAGCGCGCAAAAATGGAGGCTCTAGACCCTTCCAGAGCCGAGATATCGGATGTCAAAGTTTTGACCTGTAAAAAAAACATAAGGGGTAACACTGTCGTTTTTGGCCAAAATTTTGACCCCCTCCGATCTTCTTGAAACTCTGGATTCTGACAGAGGGCCATGAGACTTCGACCAGCGTGCAAAAATGGAGGCTCTAGACCCTTCCAGAGCCGAGATATCGGATGTCAAAGTTTTGACCTGAAAAAAAAACATAAGGGGTTACACTGTCGTTTTTGGCCGAAATTTTGACCCCCTCCGATCTTCTTGAAACTCTGGATTCTGACAGAGGGCCATGAGACTTCGACCAGCGCGCAAAAATGGAGGCTCTAGACCCTTCCAGACCCGAGATATCGGATGTCAAAGTTTTGACCTGAAAAAAAAACATAAGGGGTAACACTGTCGTTTTTGGCCGAAATTTTGACCCCCTCGATCTTCTTGAAACTCTGGATTCTGACAGAGGGCCACGAGACTTCGACCAGCGCGCAAAAATGGAGGCTCTAGACCCTTCCAGAGCCGAGATATCGGATGTCAAAGTTTTGACCTGAAAAAAAAAAACATAAGGGGTAACACTGTCGTTTTTGGCCGAAATTTTGACCCCCTCCGATCTTCTTGAAACTCTGGATTCTGACAGAGGGCCACGAGACTTCGACCAGCGCGCAAAAATGGAGGCTCTAGACCCTTCCAGAGCCGAGATATCGGATGTCAAAGTTTTGACCTGAAAAAAAAACATAAGGGGTAACACTGTCGTTTTTGGCCGAAATTTTGACCCCCTCCGATCTTCTTGAAACTCTGGATTCTGACAGAGGGCCACGAGACTTCGACCAGCGCGCAAAAATGGAGGCTCTAGACCCTTCCAGAGCCGAGATATCGGATGTCAAAGTTTTGACCTGAAAAAAAAAAAAAATAAGGGGTAACACTGTCGTTTTTGGCCGAAATTTTGACCCCCCTCCGATCTTCTTGAAACTCTGGATTCTGACAGAGGGCCACGAGACTTCGACCAGCGCGCAAAAATTGAGGCTCTAGACCCTTCCAGAGCCGATATATCGGATGTCAAAGTTTTGACCTGAAAAAAAAACATAAGGGGTAACACTGTCGTTTTTGGCCGAAATTTTGACCCCCTCCGATCTTCTTGAAATTCTGGATTCTGACAGAGGGCCACGAGACTTCGACCAGCGCGCAAAAATGGAGGCTCTAGACCCTTA